>BTPG01000006.1:177843260-178165760 GCA_036245525.1 Semisulcospira habei | reverse complement strand
AAAAAAAGGGCCGGTACATCATCGTGACAAGAGGAACACATTGGCTGCAGGGGCTCATTAGGAGTGGGTTGCATGTAGCGTGCTTAAATATAGTGTGTTAAGCTCGCTGACTTAAGGTCTTTCTTGCTTAGTAAAGCTCTTGCTTAGTGCGCGAGTGTTTTCTGTTGCATGGAGCGACTTAGCGATGTGCGTAGCTCCGAACGAGTTCTTAGCGAGCGGGGATAGGTTATTTATAGCTTATGGTGGGGTTCTCCCCTACGTCATCATAGATTGTAGAAATCGACCAATAAAAACGCACGGTTTTCGCTTCTTCTGACCTAACGGAAACGAAGTAGACAAAACGCCGGTGAAATGGCGGCGATGGAAAACAAGAAGTCAAGAGAGAAAGAATGGCAAATTTTTCGTGCAGGCAACCCTGCTTGTCAGTCTAATGTAGACGTACATTGGTTAAGGACTACCGTGTAGGCTCCCATAGTATGAGGATCTATGTCTCAAGTCTAATGTAGATGTACATTAGTTAAGGACTACCGTGTAGTAGGCTCCCATAGTATGAGGATCTATGTTTCTCTGACAACGGCTGGTGTTGGGTTATACCCATCGGTGTGCAGGGTCAGTTGAATCAGTTATGCAGACTCCTCACCGATAATTCCCAGATGTCCGTGAGACGAGGCTGGGTGGGGGGTCCGTACATTTCGTGTTCCTCCTTCTCTATCCTAGATGGAAGGCTGTTTCTGCCACAAGGTTTAAGAGAGTGAATTCACATTTCCGTTCTCGCGTTAACACGGCAGCTAAGAACTCTTCCTCAGCTAAGCACGCCGCTACGCACGGGGGGGACCGTCCTTAGAATTAAGCACGCCACTAAGCTCGCTCCAGCAGATAAGCACGCTCATGCAACGCACATTTTCAGCTAAGCTTGTGAACTTAGCGCTAAGCAAGAAATCTGCGCGCTAAGCAAGCATATGCAACCCACCCGATGCAGATGAGTGATCCGTGCTGAGGTTACAGCTTAACTCATTCTACCCCAGACACACCACAGCAAGATAAGAATCGACCATGATAGTTCAAGGGTGATGCCATAGGCGCCAAGCTATTCTGGCATCACCCTTGAACTATCATGGTCGATCTGTGTCCTGCACTGCAATGCAGTCTTCAGAGGACAACGGCAACATTTGGGGATTTCGGTGTTGGGGTAGAATGAGTTAAAAGAGATAGTCCGAATTTAGCCACAGCATCTTTCAGGCCTAGTTCAGCCGGCTCTCCATGGGGTGACGATAATGCTGACAGAGCGGGTAGTGAGATTGTGGAGTGAGGCATGAAGATTAAAAAAAGATCACGCGACCTACAGTATATATATATATATATATATATATATATATATATATATATATTATATATATATATATATATATATATATATATATATATATATATATATATATATATATATATATATATATATATATATATATATATATATATGTGTGTGTGTGTGTGTGTGTGTGTGCGTGTGTGTGTGTCTGTGATTTTGGACCTTACGGCTGACGCCGTAAGGTCCAAAATTACAGACTAGCACACATGAGGACTGAAAGAAGAGGGGGTAGGGAGGAGGATGAATTATCTAGAGGATTATTTTCAAAAAGAGCTGGCGACGCGAGATAGCCGTGAAAGAAGATAATGTGCGTAAAAGGAAGTACTGTCGAGGACCATCAGCAAAACGTGACCAGGAACTGAAATGGAAGAAGGAAAACGAAGAGGTTATTTTGTTAATATATTTTTTTTAAAGGAAAATGTTGGGATTTAAAATCTTGACGATAATTATTTTTTTAAATTGAAGCTCAGCTTGCTTACTACGATGCCTATATCGCATGCGAAGCAATTGTTTAATAGTCGTTTGTTTATTCTACTGAGTATTTAAATTATTAAACTCCTCAGCCTAAATCCGTGTCAGTCAGCAGCAGACTCGGACTTTATCATGAATATTCTGGAGCTCCCTTCTCTGTCCTGCACCTTTCCTTACATCCTCAGCTTGATCGATATTCCCAGTAAGCAAAGGTCTTCGGCCACTGCGGCCGTCGTAGGCCCGAAAACATTTTGCTACTGGGGTTGTATTCTGTCTTGATCACAGAAGTGATGTTAACTCATTCTACCCCATCACCTAAATCCCCAAATTTTGCTGTTGTCCTCTGAAGACTGCATTGCAGTGCAAGACACAGATCGACCATGATAGTTCAAGGGTGATGCCAGAATAGCTTGGCGCCCATAGGCGCCAAGCTATTCTGGCATCACCCCTGAACTATCATGGTCGATCTTTATCTTACTGTGGTGTGTCTGGGGTAGAAGGAGTTAATCTATTTTTGTTCGCCTCGTCATTGACGACTGATCCAGGTAGAAAATTCACGGGCGGCATTCCAGAAGTTTACAGCCATGATTTGTTTCCACCTGCTGCACTGGCGGGGTGTTTATGGGTTGGTGATTCCACGACAGGTGGTGCTGGTGCCTAGGAGTGTAGAAGAACTGATGCTACCCGCTGGTCTTCAGCTGAAACAAAATATACAGAACGATATTTCTGGCATGTACTTCGACAAATCTACCTTGCTACTGACATGAGGAATTGCCGGCACTCAGTGACTCCAGAAAGGCGACTATGTTGCGAGCAGTAGTCTGTGTGCTATCTAAGGACTCGCTGTAAAGGCTTTGATTGTGGGTGTTGTTTAGGTTAAATACCGATGCCTCAAAGGGCTAGTTAAGTACTGTCCCTGAGCTATCATGTCCATCAGTGCACCTTGCGCGACATCCGTACAGTACCAAGTTAACTCATTGTGCCCGAAGTACGAAATACCCACATTTTGGAGTTATCCGTCAGGACTGCATTATACAGGAGACAGGTCGACCATGAGAGTTGAAGGGTGGTGGCAGAATAGCTTGGCGCCACCACCCTTCAACTATCATGGTCGAGCCATATCTTGCTGTGGTGTGTCGCGGGCAAACGAGTTAACAGTCGATTCTAAAAAGGCAAGCCACTGAGTTTGCTCTGTCAGTTACTGGTACGCGAACTATATATATATATATATATATATATATATATATATATATATATATATATATATATATATATATATATATATATATATATATATATATATATATATATAGGCGTATGTATATACGAGCTCAGTGTATTTTAGCGATCGCATCACTGTATGAAGCTTGAAGCTCAGTGAGGAGATGGACGGACTGTGATAGTTCAGAAGTACTGTCAGATCATGGTTTGGTAGCTGGAGAGAAGCGTATCAGCCTCTACCGCCGTTGAACTGTCGTCAGTGGTCGACCCATAATTATGATCTCCCACGACTCTTGAATTTAGCCCACGGCCACATTTCCGAAAGTTTGGAGTTGTCATCTGACCACTGTAATACAAGTTGCAGGAGATGGCTCGACCATGAAAATTCAAGTGTTGTGTCAGATTAACTTGGCGCCATCCGGCTGGAGATGGCTCCACCATGATAATTTAAGGGCAATGCCAGATTAGCTTGGCGCCGTCCGCCAGGAGAGGGTTCCACCATGATAATTCAAGGGTAGTGCCAAAATCCGGCGCGTCAAGCTAATCTGGCACTACCCTTGAATTTTCATGGTCGAGCCATCACCTGCTATATTGTAGTGCGTCGGGGATAAATGGGTAACATGAAAGTAAAGTCCTGTGGCTCTGGAACTGAGGAATGGAAGTAAGACATCTGTACTGGCGCCGTCGCCGTAACCCGAAATAACACCATAGACAATGAAACACGTCTACGAGAACAACCTCAGAGCCCAGCTGTAGGCAAAGTTGGCGCGGCTCTGGTCAGCACTGAAGAAGCATAGATTCCCATGAGCCCCAGGGAATGCAGGCGCCCATGAGAATCTGTGTCTCTCGCAAATAGGAAGGCCAAAAGGATACGAACTCACCAGATGGTATGACGCGAATACCTGCAGTAGTTATATTTAGGGCACCGCCAGCGTGACACCGCAAGCCTTTGAGACCGGCACCAGGGCTGCTTTTCAGCCATCAGTGGTTTCCAGTGAAAGGTACTGACCTTCTCATTTACTCGTAGCACATAGATCCTCATGAGCCCCTGCAGGTTTCCGACGGAAGGCTCACGAGGATCTGTGCCTCTAGTTCTCAGTGGTCCCCGGCATTAGTGTTTTTTCTACTTCTGTATATTTCACAAGTTGAGAGGGTCATCGCCGGAGGTGGTCCGAGAGACTGATATGCATAATGACAACTATGTGGTGTGCTAATTATGATATGAATAGTTCATTACAAGAGCAAAAAACAACAACAAAAACAAGAACATTATAAGGAAAAGGTCAGAGCTTAGTCACGTTCAAGAATTAGTGACCAATCTTTGCCGGCTGCATCAGCAAGATCTCTCTCTCTCTCTCTCTCTCTCTCTCTCCTCTCTCTCTCTCTCTCTCTGTTGTGACTCTCTCTCTCCCACTCTCTCTTGTTTGCTCCAGTGAAACATGTGTTTTAGATTTGCTTTCGAAAGCATGCGTGTCAGATTAGAAAAACTCGTTTCGTTTTACATGGTTGTATTTGACAAGGACTAAATTTTGTCAGTTTCAAACACACAAAGCTACACAATACAAGACTACTCCGGCGGCACACACACACACACACACGTGACACACACACACACACACACACACACTGACACACACACACACACACACACACACACACGCACGCACGCACGCACGCACACACACACACACACACACACACTGGCACTGCACACGTCGCACACACATTACACTTGGCACGGTGTTCCTGCCGGATGTCACCGTGATATGCATGCTCACGTTCACTTGAAAGTATAAATAATATACTGAGCAGGAAAAAGTATTCAAGTTGCTGACGACTGCGATATGCACTGCCGTGAAACAACAACAGTTTAGGGCCGGTTTAATAATCGAATTCATTGCCGTGTAAAACAACATCACGTCTGCTGCTAGTGACACCGGCCACGCTGTCTGTCAGTGTGTCCAGATTTTTGATTTTGGGCAACACGGCTCGGCATAGGCGCCAAGCTGGCATCACCCTTGAACTATCATGGTCGAACCTTATCTTGTTGTGGGGTGTCTGGGGTAGAATGAGTTACGGCGTAAGCTGGGTCCCGCAAAACCACAGACCAAGGCACATTTAACCCCATCACTGCCAACAAACTGGGGCGCGGTCCAACTGCAAGAGGCATAGATCCTCATGGGCCCCCGCAGTTGCGGGGGCCCATGAGGATCTATGCCTCTTGCTGACACCACTTTGTATTCACCTTTATAGACGGCTGAAGCTATTTCGCGTTGAATTAACAAAGATTTCAAAAGAAATCTGCAGCCTCTAGCAGTGAAGGGGTGAATTGTTTAGCTTAACCCGTGCAGAGCCAGCTCAGTCAGTGATGCAGATTGTGTGGCTCAGGTGCAGTCTCCTATAATTCAAGACCCCCCCCCAAAACCCCTAGATGTCCCAGGAACATGGATTCAAAGTGGTGTCTGCATTAGGCATAGATCCTCATGAGCCCCCGCAACTGCGTGGCGGCCGGCTCATGAGGATCTATACCTCTTGCAGTTGTGTGGTGTTCAAATTTTCTCAGTTCTGAACAGTGAAGCGCCATCAGCAGAGATGAGTCCAAGACTGAGTAACTTGATCTGTCACTGCCATTTAAGCCGGTGAACGGTGTATACTTGTCTCTCCTTGCTGCGTGTTATATAAATACTGACGAGCAAAAGAAATGCGACATTTTTTGATTCCAAAAGTGTCGCATTTCGTTTGCTCGTCATTACAGTACAGACCGCTTTAAAAAAAAAAAAAAAAAAAAAACCCACTTTTCAAACTGTCAGACATGCCGATTAAGTACTTCCTTTTGGATCAGTCAGTAGGACATAGAAAAGTTTCTTTCTGATTCAGCCGCTCAGCGGGTTCTGGGTTGAGTGTGGCTTTTTTATTTCAATGTCACGGTGCCTTTCTGTGCAAGCCTCGTCGCTTCACAAGGCCACTTAAGGGTTATTTCAGAATCCGTTTGCCTCCGCACCGACTACTGTGACATTCTGAACATCCTTTTTGGTGAGAGTCGGCCGAATGAGTCTGATCAGATTTCAAGAAATAAGTCACGTATTGGAGACAGTTTTTAAGATTCAGGATTCAAAAACTTTACTGTGTGAGTCTAGCCGATAACTTTTCTTTTGAACACTTTCGCTGCCAGTGATCACCACTGAATTTCGCGTCGGCGGCGGCCACACTGACGTGACCGACATTCGTTCGTAGAAGTTTGACACAATGCACAACTGAAGAACACGTGACTAACAAGAGGAATAAATTCTCATGAGCCCCCGCTGTCGCGGGGGCTCATGAGGATTTATGCCTCTTGTTTGTCCTGTGTTCTTTGTGCCTATTTGTGTGCCAAGAACACACCGTACTGTGTTCTACACGCAAATGCACAACACTGAGCGGGGGCTCATGAGGATTCAGTTATGTCTCCGTCTTGCAAGCTGGGTAGCATTCAGCCTTTCCCCAACAGTTAAGGTACAAGATGATAGGCCGTTTGATAGATAATAATAATAATAATAATAATAAGCGCATTAAATAGGCGCTTTATCCCAATTGAAAATCGGCTCAAAGCGCCTCCGCGAACTGAACCCAACAAGCACGCTCACGTGAATCACGCGCATTCACGCACACACTGAACGTAAACACAGAACTTTCACGTGGTGCTAAGGGCAAGCTCAAGCGAGCTACTGTAGTTTTTGGAAATTCAAAATCATCGTTTGTATTTGAAATTTGATTAAGTGGACTGAAACTGATACCAAAGTGGAGGGGGAGGAAGAGCCGGAGTACCCGGAGAAAGAACCCCCGACGGTCCGCCCGAATTAACGGTGACACTTACTAGAGGAGAAAAATCCAACGCCGGAACCCGTAATCGAACCTCGCACCTTTAGCATTGGTGGCAGGCGTCTTAACCACTGCGCCACGGACCGCCCCTGAGGCCGGGAATAATATAGTAAAATGTAATACAACTTTTGTGCATGTAAGTGGTCAGTCTACTTCGCTTATAACGAGGCCGGATATAACACAAGTCGGATGTGACACTTTTTCAGAAGCAGTCCCGTCGGCACTCTTTCTGTGTAAATTACAGCGCTTATAACAAATTTCGCTCAAATCAACAGGAAAATTTGCCACCCCAAACGATTTGTTATATTTGTCCGTAGTTCACTGTATACGAAAGCGCTGATTTCTTCAACCGCTCTTCCACTGCAAATGGCAAACCTGACACTTTGTAATCATCCGTGATCAGTGATGGCGTGTTAGTAACAGCTGAATATCAATAGTTATACGTTTCGCAGGACCGGGTGGTCTAACGTATCGTCAGTCCTAGGGTCATTTGTCTAATTCGATGTATTGATAGTCCTACGTGTCGTAAACTGTATGATCGATACCTGGCGGAGCCCTACTCTCGGCTCGATGGCTTGCTGAAATTGTTCACCAAGGCAGTCAACAGAGGCAAGTTTTGAGATACGAGATACAAAACTCTTCATTATGTCCCGCTAAATCAGTCACACTCGCTCGCGCGGGGTTGTGCGTTCAGATCTCTTCAGATTTCTGCACTATATAAATTTTACAAGTCGCAGCTGCTGGGTCGATGTTAGTGCTTGTCTGGTCCTCTTTAAAAAAAAAATTTTTTTCCTAAAGCATATGACGGCATTTGTCAGTACCAGTCAGAACACATCACCGCCTCAGCTTCAGAATGACCGCAGGTCACAGCGAGTCTGGTCAGAGCTGCCGAGAAATTTGGACAGGGCAGTCACGCTGACCCAGACGTAGGTAAATCAAGGCAAGAGGTCTCTTTTTAACAAGAGGCATAGATTCTCATGAGCCCCTGCGGCCACAGGGGCTCATGAGAATCTATGCCTCTTGCAGCTGGAAGGGTCAAGGGTAGGAAGATGCTGGACGAGACAGGCGCGCCAATGGATGTCCGTGTTCGTGCTTACAAACAGCATTCTCAGCGGCTTTGCATGTCGTTTTCAGAACATGGGCCTCCAGCAAGAATGTAGAGCATCGCAAGAAAATTGGCCACCACGCTGCTTTGCGGGTAAACGCCAGCCGTCTCTGTAGAGGCACAGATCCTCGTGAGCCCACTGGAAAGGGGGTGGGGGAGGGAGGGCTAAGTAATATATTATGCTTCTCATGCTACTCCATCCTCAAATTGTTTCAGGCTATATAGAGGCTAGGGTTGTAATAGGTGTTTTGTTAAAAAATTAAATAAAACTGAAAGATATTTTTTTATGTCAAGGTGGGTCAATTTACGTGAAGACTGAGGGTGGGGGGGGGGGGGGGGGGTGGAAGGGCCAGAAGGGAGATAACTTTTGGGTGACTACTATCCACTTTTTCTTCAGACAGCACTTGACTCAGTGACTGAGGTGACGTGGAGGACTGACCAAAATCACGTCCTCTTTAACTGACACTTTAATTTCCTTCCTCAAGTGGCCGTTGTTATTAATTGCCGTATCTGTACGGTCACTCCCCAGTGTCCCGCATTTCACACTCGCGGCGTCCTCATAGTTGCCGGCTAATACAGAGCACACTACTCTTAGTCATCAAGTTTTCTCTTCTTAGTTCCCCACCCGGGTCTGCCCTGGGGGACTTGGGTGGGGTTAACTACTTTTTAGTTCCCAGGGTCACCCTGGTCAGCCCCACAGGGTGGGTTTTCCCCTCTATTTTGGGGCATGTGTTTCTGTCTACTCTTGGTCCATTCACCTGTATTTTCCTTTTTTAAACTCTCCCTACTGTCTGCGCTGCCTCAGGTATTGGATGTGTGTTGCTAAATGGTCTTAGGTTTATTTAGAGTATTACACCGGCTGGCGACATACATTCAATATTCTGTTTAGGTGTTTTTTTCACAAGCAGTGCAGGCACGTCCTGAGAAAGTCTTGTTGCTGTCGGGACGTTAAGCAATAGTACAACCAACCAACCAACCTTTCCTAGAGTCTCTTCTCTTCCCTGCCTTTCTGCACCGCTCCTAATGTGGTTATAGCTTTTAGCAGTAATTGTCACACACCAGAGGAAAACTTGACAGTCGCTGATCTCGTGATTCGAGTGCAACGACTACTCAGTCATCGCTTAGCTTGCTTCTATCAGAAAACAGTTGACAACGCGATCGCACGCTATTCCATAGATTGTTAGTCCACTCATCACGACTCAGATTTGACTGATGTCTGTGTCACTTTCACATCCGGATTGTGGTTGGCAACCAGACAGGTCTTTCAAGATTCAAAATATTTAAATGTTCATCGCCAAGAAAATGTGAAATCCACCCAACTGCAAAAGGTATAGATCCTCATGAGCCCCCGTAGTTGCGGGGGTTCATGAGGATCTATGCCTCTTGCTGATGTCACTTTAAATCCATGTCCCCCGGACAACGTTTTGGGGGTGTTGAATTACCGAAGACTCGGTGCACACCGTCTGCGTCAACTGGCAGTGGAATGGGTTAATGTCCATAAAATAGACTCTCATACATTTATTTATGTCCATAAAATAGATACTCATACATTTATTTATGTCCATAAAATAGACTCTCATACATTTATTTATGTCCATAAAATAGACTCTCATACATTTATTTATGTCCATAAAATAGACTCTCATATATTTATTTATGTCCATAAAATAGACTCTCATACATTTATTATGTCCATAAAATAGACTCTCATACATTTAGTTATGTCCATAAAATAGACTCTCATACATTTATTTATGTCCATAAAATAGACTCTCATACATTTATTTAGTCTGCCTACAGGAAGGATCATAGCACAGAGACTGCTGTACTGAGTGTCCTTGATGGCCTGTTGGTAAAGGCAGATGAGAGATTCGTCTCTCTTATGGCCCTCTTGGACCTCAGTGCAGCATTCGACACGCTTGATCATTCCATTCTACTAAAAAGGCTTGAGATGACATATGGAGTGAAAGGCACTGTTCTTGACTGGTTTAAATCATATGTCAGTGACCGGTGTCAGTGTGTTATTCTTAATGGTATTGTATCAGCTCCAAGCCCCCTTGTGTACGGAGTCCCTCAGGGTTCCGTCCTGGGACCCGTCTTATTTACATTATACTCCCAGCCTCTGTCAGACGTTATTTCTGCTCATGAGTGTGACTTCCACAAATACGCTGATGACACGGAGCTAAAGGGCGCACCTCCTGATGACTGAGTTTTCTTCAGTTCTGTCAGGCATTGAAACATGCATAGACGACGTTTTAACGTGGATGAATAGTAACAAGCTGATGTTGAATGCTGACAAAACTGAAGTAATTCCTGTTGGTGCTCCCTCCCGGCTCCGACTTGTACCAGTGCTTCTGTCAACATTGCTGGCAGCACCATTCCCTTCAAAACATCAGTTAGATATCTTGGTGTCAAGATAGATCAGACACTGGCCATGCACGATCAAATCAGCAGTGTTTGTCGAGCCTCAATTGCATCTATCCGGCCTTATCAGTCTCTATGCGCTTCGGCTAGACTAGTCACTGCGCTGGTAACTTCCCGCCTTGACTATTGTAATTCCATCTATTCAGGTCTGCCCATGGAACAGGTATGCCGGTCGGTTGCAAAGGGTTCAGAACAGCGCTGCACGCCCTTGTTCTAAAGAAGCGTAAACGCGACCACGTGACACCCATGCTTAAAGAACTCCACTGGCTGCCGGTAACGTTTCGATGCCAGTACCGGGCAACTCTGGCATACCGTCACTTCGACGGGACTCTACCGGCTTACCTTTCTGCTTCACTCTGCACATACCAGCCTTCACGTCATTCTCTGCGGTCCTCCAGTGAGAAACGTTTGAAGGCTCCGAAGCGTAACTTGAAACTACTGTTGGTGAACGCTCATTCAGCTTCATTGCACCTTCAGTTTGGAACTCGCTGCCTGTCAGTCTTCGAAATCTCTCTACTCTCCCTCAGTTTAAGGCTCAGTTGAAAACTCACTTCTTCCAGCTTGCTTTTCCTCTGTCGTAGATCCGTGGTCCTGTTGTATTTATTTGTAATGTTATTGTATTCGTCTATGTCATGTCAGTTTGACTGCGTGTGTTAGCGCAATGAGTTTTTGCCACAAAAAGATTTTGCGCTATACAAGAACCATTCATTATTTATTATTATTATTATTTATGTCCATAAAATAGACTCTCATACATTTATCGTTCCGTTTCTGGGTTGACCTCCCCTAGGAGCGAAAGGGTGAGAGGACTGCTGTACTCAATATGGCAGCCGCTGGTCATAACCTCACCATGCAGCTCGCCACACACTCCTTCTACGTACGTGTTTGGCTGATTTTAATTATTTACCCTCACTATATCTGTGTGGCCACAATCAGACTTCGGAGGTCTTTTTTGTTCGTTGATATTTAAAAAAAAAAAGAAGACTATTTTTTAGATAATAATAGTCGCTGATGATGTTCAAGGATGATGACACATGTCGTATGATTATTTCTCGTCTGCTGACCGTCTGGACAGAAGTATTTAAATGAGATGTGATGCGCGCACAGTAAGCTATAATTAACTTCATCAAGCGGCAAGTCATCTCAGTCCCAATGCGCAAAAGGCCATCGGGCCGACATCACTCGGCCGTCCTTGGCCCGCGCTCGTCCTTGCCGCGCGGGCCAATGCGGGCGGCCAAATTCGGCTCGATGGCCTTTTGCGCATTGCGCGGTAGCCGCAAGACAAATTCTGCGGTTCAGTTAGGGGCTAGCGGTTTAACATCCGTATATACAAAGGGCAAGTGTGTCACGGCCACAACTATTGTTACGACTCAGGACGCATGGGAAGTGAATCCCCGACCGAGGACTGACGTGGGCCGAGAAACTTGAAGTCACGCATTACTTCTCATCTCAGTCAACATCCGCGTCGCTAACTTAACGGATGTGACTGTTGAGACACTAAAACCATATGAACCTACAAGGACACGACAGTCACTGCGGCAGAACGACACTAAACAGCCTTTAACCCTTTTCATCTTGATAACCCATTGCTTGAAATAAATTTTGACTGAAAGTTCAAGGGTGGTGCCAGAATAGCTTGGCGCTTAAGGCGTCAAGCTATTCTGGCACCACCCTTGTACTAAAACACTTGATTTATCTTCTAATCTTTAATGTAGCCTTTACAGGACAATAAGCAAATCAAGTATATAAAATCAGCCTCAGGATGTAATGGGTTAATCAATACAATAGCATCATTAGTGACCCTCTTTAGGTGGCGAACTTACTCTCTCACTGAACAGGTTGGTTGGCTGGTTGGTTATCGGTTCGGGTTGTGCAGTAAGCTAAAGTCCCTTTGGCTGTCGGTAGCGCTTTTTGCCGCTGCTATCATCATCACAGTGAATTCCTGCAGGACGCATCGCTACAACTGAAAAGCGCTGCCGACACTAGCCGGGAAGACAGTGAGGCTAGTCAGTGCGGTCTATGCAGTATTATCAATTCAGGCGCACTGCAACTGTGCCACTTTGACATACCAAGACCTTTAATTTACCTCAAGACTGGTCCTTCAACAAACATGGGCTAAAACATTTTTTCATGGAAGCTCTCTCAATACTGAATTTATGCAATGTGATACTGACTTCCATTAAAAACGTGAAAAGTGTCTGTAAGTGTACCCGCAAACAAAAAGAACTACCCTGACAGCAAAACAAGAATATCTTATTTGTTGCTTACTTCAGATGTTCAGCCTACTGTCTGCGGAGCTACCTTCACACAAAAATTGGATGAGTTATCGCCCATGGCTACCTTCGGAGGACACAGGGTTTCATTAGTGGTGAAAATAAGCAAAACTGGACACACTCTGTGTAGCAAGTTTTCTGTGATATGTTTTAACACACAAGTTGTGTGGATTGCTTATGATGTTATTAACTGCCTCAAACGAAATTTGACTCGAAAAATTCATTAGAGAACCAGAACTTCCCGGTGCACATCATTTTCTTAATAAATCTTATTTGATTTAATGTGAATTACTTTCAAACCATTTTTTTATGCTCCAGTGACTGATGCAGAGATTTAAAAAAAAAACACCCATATCCATTTGATCGGGTAAATGTGCCGCTAACCTAAAAATAAAGAACTTTTTGATTTTCATGTTTGTATGTTGATTATTTAGGTGCCTTTGACAAACGAAAAGTAGGTCAAGATCAAACAGGCCTGATTTCATGCACAAGGACCTTAGTGACACTGCACATTGGTTGGCTTTCAGCTGTGTCCTCGCTCCCCATTTCACTTTCAATATCCTGTGATGGTAGTGTCACTGATAACGTCATAACTCATCGATGTGCGATTTTTAAGACTAAACAGTCTATTTGCACGTGACATAACACACTCTTCAAAACATTTTGTAATAAATGACGTCAAAATAACCCGGTTTAAAGCATATTTACGAAGAAAAGAGCTATGGTGAAAAAATCGCGTTTGAAGTCATTTGTTTATCAGTATATAATTATGCTTGTAGTGTAATGACGTCAAGTTTAGTGTGTGTGTGTATAATGAAAAGTTGAATAAGGGTATTATATATACGCGGCCCACCCTGCTTCAGTCTGCCACGTGTAACATTTCTTTTAATGCATCTCGTTTGCCTTTTGTTTTGAGACCTGCGCTCTTGGTCACGATTGTTCTAGGTCTGCATTATTTTTCTGCGTACTTCCGCAACATTTCCGCCTCGCGAGTTCCTTGGTTGAATAGTGTTTCCTTCCAGTGTGACTGTTACCTAGCTAATGATCACTTTACAACTCGGTTGTTCTGCAACAGCCGATTGGATGAACCATTTATAGGTAGCACCGCCGTTAAATCTCGACTGCAGCTGACAGTCCCACGGCGGTCCTCTAATGGTAGATTGAAAACCTGCAATCATCAGATGATGCCCTCAGCTGGCTTGAACTTCTTAAGGCCAGCACTGAAGAGGCATGGATCCAACTGCGGGGGCTCAGGAGGATCAATGTCTCTTGCAGATTTTATGGTTAGCATCGGGAATGCTAGTGTTGACAGATCGAGTGTTAGGTGGCGATCCATGTTTGACACCGGCTGTGACATATCATTCGTTGAATTCCAGGTGGACAGTGTACACATGCAGTACCGAGCGATCATTAGCGCTAATTTTGATGACACTGTTATGGAATGTGTCTGTTGCGGCTTTCGGACTTGACATGTAAGGGGACATATATCACACGTACGTCTTTAGTAATTGTGTGAGTCAGTTTAGAAATGAATTAGCGAGTAGATGAAAGAAGGAAATGTTTAGTGAATGGATGGGCGACTGAACACGACAAACGTAGTGTTAATTGATGAATAAAGAACCCGGGGCGGATTGGGGGGGGGGGGTTCCCCTGCCAAGAATTCTTGCAAATGCTATAACAAAGTCCCTGGGAAGGTTGGACACCCCCCTCTCCCTCTTCCCTCCCCCCCCCCCCCCGCCCCCCGTTTGATATTTCGACCAGTGGTGAGAGCAGAGAGGCTACCCTATACTCTTTGGTGAGAGTCTTGACACACGCTTGGCTCTACACCTGACAAGGGCCGCTTAACCCCCCCACTCCACCCACGCACCCACCCCCACCACGTTGTTTGATATTTCGGGGGAGTGTTGAGAGTCTTCACAGACGCGCCTACCCCCCCCCCCCCCACCCCCCCTCCCGAACCCCTCTTCTCCCTGTTGTTTGATTTTTCGGTCACTGGAACAGCACAGTTTCACGTCGGGAGGCCTTTTGTGTCAGGCTGAAGGTCCCGGCCAAACAAAAAGTTGCCCCCCCCCCCCTTCCCCTTTGAGGTAAATGATCCGCCACTGAGAACAAACTAAATGTATTATGGATGAATGAATGAACTGAGGGATCAGGTCGCACTCAGCACTATCTGGGTATTAGTTTTCGGGGGACACACCAAAAGGCTGAATTTATCAAGAACAGAACACCGACTCACTTCCAGACCTGCAGGGCTGGGGCTGAGTGTGGTGCGGTCTATCCGGCCCAATGGGCAAAAGGCCATCAGGCCGAATTCGGCCGCCGTTGGCCTGCGCACGGCCGTGCGCGGGCCAACGGCGGCAGACGTCGGCCCGATGGCCTTTTGCGTATTCGGGTCCTAAGTGGCTCTGCGGCAATACATTTTCCCTCCAGTCTCTTTTCTTTGTTTATTCTACAGGCTCTGCCGACCCTTCCTTTCAATTAGCTTTTTAAATTAGATTTTCCGGAGGCGGCTCTTCCAGGTGCGTGTGCGGTCTGACCCCACATGACCTCATCTCCACGTACAGCACGTGCTGTAAGTCTGTGGCCTACACCGTTGGCAACGGTGTCAGAGTCTTGTTTGTAAATTTCCACGCTCTTAGACTAGAGTGCTATACAAAAAAAAGCTAGCGCTGTACGTTGGTCATTACTATAAGAAGTAACTGAATAGTACGTGTATACTATGTCAATATCACGGCGTGCACAACAGCAGCCAATCAGAGTCCAGACATCGACCCAAGTGACCCACTTAGTACATGTACTATATCGGTGTAGTGATCAACCGTAGTAGCGAACTTGGCTGCATCTCGATGACTTACCGTGCGCTAGCGAGCAAAGATGTAGAGTTTTTAATGACTTCGTCGCTTCTGTGTTAACCTGTTCAGTACCAGTTGACAGTCTTAACCCATGTCATACTGAGGCTAAAAGCTTCAAATCTGTACACTGCCATATATGCAAGCTACATTATAGTACTTACAGATAAGGATATATCCCAATGGCTTTAGTTCAAGGGTAGTGCCAGAATAGCTTGGCGTCTAGAGGCGCTAAGCTATTCTGGCACCACCCTTGAACTATTTCAGTCAAACTTATTTCACACACTGGTGTATTCCGAATGATAAGGCCGCCGTTGCTGTGCGGAAGGGCTGGGTGGTACGATTGTGAAAAAAAAAAACACTCTAGTTGTCCCAGGAATATGGATTTATTAAAGTGGTCACGGTCGGCAAGAGGCATAACTCCTCATGAGCCCGCAACTGCTGGGGTTCAGTATGTGATCTATACCTCTTGCTCAGTATTAGCTATACCTTTTGCTTCGTACGATCTATACCTCTTGCTCAGTACGATCAATACCTCTTGCTCAGTATTATCTATACCTCTTGCTCCGTACGATCTATACTTCTTGCTCAGTTTGATCTATACCTCTTGCTCAGTACGATCGATACCTCTTGCTCCGAGTCAGTACGATCTATACCTCTTGCTCAGTACGATCTATACCTCTTGCTCAGTGTGATCTATACCTCTTGCTCAGTACGATCTATACCTCTTGCTCAGTACGATCTAGACCTCTTGCTCAGTACGATCTATACCTCTTGCTCAGTATGATCAATACCTCTTGCTCAGTACGATCAATACCTCTTGGCTCAGTGCTCAGTGTGATCTATACCTCTTGCTCAGTACGATCTATACCTCTTGCTCAGTACGATCTATACCTCTTGCTCAGTACGATCTACACCTCTTGCTCAATACGATCTACACGATCTATGATCAGTACCTCTTGCTCAGTACGATCAATACCTTTTGCTCAGTATGATCTATACCTCTTGGCTCAGCATGATCTATACCTCTTGCCCAGTACGATCTATACCTCTTGCTCAATGTGATCTATACCTCTTGCTCAGTATGATCAATACCTCTTGCTCAGTACGATCAAATTCCTCTTGGCTCAGCATGATCTATACCTCTTGCTCAATACGATCTATATTTTTTGCTCAGTATGATCTATACCTCTTGCTCAGTATGACCTATACCTCTTGCTCTTGCTCAGTATGATCTATACCTCTTGCTCAGTATGATCTATACCTCTTGCTCAGTATGATCTATACCTCTTGCTCAGTATGACCTATACCTCTTGCTCTTGCTCAGTATGATCTATACCTCTTGCTCAGTATGATCTATACCTCTTGCTCAGTATGATCTATACCTCTTGCTCAGTATGATCTATACCTCTTGCTCAGTATGACCTATACCTCTTGCTCTTGCTCAGTATGATCTATACCTCTTGCTCAGTATGATCTATACCTCTTGCTCAGTATGATCTATACCTCTTGCTCAGTATGATCTATACCTCTTGCTCAGTACGATCTATACCTCTTGCAGATGGGCGGTGTTCAGATTTTCTCGGCACTTAACAGATTAACTCATTCAACCCGACGGCCGTATTTCCTAAATTTGGGAGGCGTCATCTAATGATTATGCACCAGTTGCAGGCGATAGATCGACCATGATATTGCAAGGGCAGTGCCAGATTAGCTTGACACACTACCCTTAAATTATCATGGTCGACCCATCTCCTGCTGTAGGGCGTCAGGGCTGAATGGGGTAAGGCAAAGTATTATATGCACACCAGTATTATATGCACACCAGTATTATATGCACACCAGTTTTGCATGTCTTTGGATTTAACCCTTTTTATCCTGATACACTACTGGAAGAAATACATTTGACTATATTGGTTGAAGGGTGGTGCCAAAATAGCTTTTGGTGCCAGAATAGCTTGGTGCCTCAGGCGCTAAGCTACTCTGGCACCACCCCTGAACAAAAATGATTGATCTATCTCCTAATCTGTAATGTAGTTTTCATAGAACAATATGCAATTAAAAAAAAAAATTCAACCTCACGATGTAATGGGTTAAGGTTTCTTGACTGGATGATGTTTTTAAACATTAACACTGCAAACAACCACGGTCACCTCACATGAGTGTATCATGCCACGCTGTGTGTGGTTTGGTGTGTGTGTGTGGGGGAGGGGTAGGGGTGGAGGGGGGGGGGGGGTGGAGGGGTGGGGGTGCCTGTTCCTGAATTGGGAGATAAATTCTGTTGGCAAACGTTAATACTTTTTTTTTCTGCGATTTTGGTTCATTACAGGGGGGAAGGCCTTTGGAGATTACATGAAGAAATGGGAATCCAGTCTGGATGAAGTTAACCAGGTTGGTGATGTGCATTTCCCCCACATTTCGTTAATATTTGCTGGCCTGTAATTTTGGACCTCAAGTTACCAGTGCCTTGATGGATTGATTCTACGTGAATAAGGGTTTTCAGCCAACGCTGATTAGTGGATGTATACTT
The DNA here is from genome assembly GCA_036245525.1 of Semisulcospira habei. Taxonomy (NCBI): domain Eukaryota; kingdom Metazoa; phylum Mollusca; class Gastropoda; family Semisulcospiridae; genus Semisulcospira; species Semisulcospira habei. Next base: position 178,147,660 of record BTPG01000006.1, on the reverse strand, counting down.
GGTTCATCATTACAGTTATTATTATTATTATTATTTTAATTTCTAACCCTTTGCGTGTCGGTAGCGGTTTTAGTCGCGAGGACTCCTACAGGAATAAATCGGGACTAAAAACGCTACTGACATGCAAAGTGTTAAAATAAATGACTATGCTCTAATTCCATCTGTAATGTTGAATTTGTGATACGTTGTAATCCATACATGATTAGCAAGCAATACATTTAACCCATTCAGCCCTGACGCACTACAGCAGGAGATGGGTCAACCATGATAATTCAAGGGTAGTGCCATATTAGCTTGGCACCTGTTGGCGCCAAACTAATTTGGCACTGTCCTTGAATTATCATGGTCGATCCATCTCCTGCAACAGGCGTATAGTCGTTAGATGACGCCTCCAAAATTTGGGAAATACGTGCGCCAGGCTGAATGAGTGAAAGATGTGTTTATTTAATGTCTTAGCTTAATTATTATTGACTGTATTAGTTTATTTAGTATTGAATTAGCTTAATTATTAATTGATATCTTGCAGCATAAATAAGATGTCAAACTAAATTATTAGTTGATGTCTTAGCTTAAAAATTATCAGATGTCCTATAGTCACTAATTATTCGATGTGGATAGTGCTTAATCTATGTGTAAGTGATACCCAACACCAAGGCACATTTCAATGTTTTATTGTATTACAATGGAACACATGGCAATATATTATTTTTTTAATCTTTTCTATTTTATTTGTGTGTTATCAGAGCCTCCTTTTTCTCATATAAACTGTACTGATCTGAATTTCTTGAGTGATCTTTTTGTGGGTTTTTTTTTTTTTTTGTTTTCAGGAATTTTTAGACGATGACACCTATAAGGATGATGAAGAACTTTCAGAGAAATTGCAACAATACAAGAGTGAGTATACACTGCTAATAATCGGATGAACATTGGTTGTCTCCCTCCGAGTGTGATAATACTCACATCTCAAAAAAATCATTCTCTCTGCTCTCAAACAGGAAAAGAACAATAGTCATTTTCACTGTGATTATTCACTCAAGATTCAAGAAATGTATTGTTTATAGGAGGATATTTGTCGTTGAAAGCTCATCAGCATATATAACAGTAGACAAACATAATATCAGAATATAATATCACAAATGTTAGCCAAATTGTATGGACAGTTTCAGAATCACACGAATAAGACGAACCATTAAGTTACATATTACACTGCTAAATTACTAATAGGACCTTTAATATAAGTTAAAATAAAACTATGCTAAATTCACATCTAAACTTGTAACTTTTTATATTTCTTAAAGTGAGCTGGTCTGTGATTTTTATTTTTACAGCTCAAAGCCTTAATCAATTTATCCCCGACACATTACAGCAGCAGTTGGGTCGACCATGATAATTCAAGGAGAGTGCCAGATTAGCTTGGCGCCAGCAGGCGCCAAACTAATCTGGCACTCCCCTTGAATTATCATGGTCGATCCATCTTCTGCAACTGGTACATTGTGTAACCTGCTGACGCGGTCCCTCCAGCTGAGACGTAATGATGTTGTTGTTTTTTTTTCTCTTTACCCTCTGGCCACCCGAGTCCCTTAGCCTTGGCGCTACCCACACTGAGCCAGGGGCCGCAATCCAGCCTTGTAGAGTCAGTCAGCTAGTAACTTTGTAGTACTTCGAAGGCTGGGCTAGTTAGTCCGTGTTCTAGCCTCTTTAACTTTTTAATGGCTTTCCCGATCGAGAATCAGTAATTTGCATCAGTGAAATCATAAAATTTCCCTTCTACTCATAATTTTTGTGTTTAGTGATTTTATAACCACCATAGTTAAATTAGCGATTTTCTTACATTTATAAATTTCAGTGAGCTTACTTAGCCCACTTTAAAATTAAATAATAAATTCCTAGTACGTCCCTCTAAAATATAGTTTATGGTAGTTTTTCGCTATTCACATTTTCTGTTCAATACTTCAAACCTGAAGCCTTTGTGCTAAGTAATTATTGAGTTATGGCTCTTTTTGTAGTATCTAGGAAGCACAGATCTATCCATTTTCGGTCTATTTGGGACCATTTTTCGGTCCGTGCCGTGAAGTGTTCTTTGCGGCTCGCACGGTCAGTATTTAAGCCCCGGGAGGGACAGCGCGCAACGTCTTTGTCTTAAATTAGTCGCCCCACTGACTCTGTAATTGCCATCACTCTGTGCTATCATCTTGTCTTCAACCATATCTCCAATGGGATATCCGTGCTGTGTTTTTTCGACCTATGTGATAAACCACAAATAAAGTACGTCAACGCGACCTCTGCTTCTGCTTCTTATTTCCCCAACCTTCTTCACCCACCAACACCGGGTTCACCTATGTTCACAATAGGCATTCAGGTGCCAAGCCAATTTGGCACTACCCTTGATTATCATGGTTGATCCCTCTCAGAGAGCTGGTATGTAGGTGATCGGTGAAATGGATGAGATTGAGAAGTTAGACAGGTTAAAGTGCAAAATCACAGACCCGCGTGCACACAGTTGTGCAGCACAATATTTTGCATTTCTAATGCCTGAACTCCAAGATTGACAATTATAACCAGTGATGCCTAATTTCCCTGCAATGATCAACTAATAATTTAAATAGTGGATAGATAAAATTAACATAACCCTCTATAATAAATCACTTTTCTCTGACTCAAGTGAACATCATGATGAACATCATACCTACTCCTCAAAATGCAATTTTCAGTCCAGAGATTTATCTCATTGTTTTTGTGTTTTTTTCTTTCTTGACAGAAAAATTTATCGAGTGTGACCAGGACTTGTCAGGGGATCTCAGTAAGTATGATGAAGTTTATAACATCATTTTTTTTAATAACTCAGTACTTTTATTTTGCTTGGGTATTTTAACACTTTTGAAGAACTAACCCCATGAGAGTTAAAAATTGCCTTATTTTTTTAACTTTTTTTGTGTGTCACGATGATTCTTGTAGGAATCATCATGACGAAAACCCGCCGCCAACATGCAAAGGGTAAAATTATTTGTTTGTTTACACACCTGAAATGAACCCTTTTTGTCGGTAGTGGTTTTAAAGGAATCATCATGACAAACCGCTACCGACACGCAAAGGGTGAATAGATTCACTTTAGTCATTATTTATTAACTAAAGACATTGTTTGATTATTTATTTATTGATTCATTCATTGATATGCTTATTTATTTATTTCAGATATTATGGACGTGAAGTACATGCTGGAGAAGCTGGGTCAGCCCAAGACTCACCTGGAGCTGAAGAAGATGATCAAGGAGGTGGACACCACTGATAAGGAGGCCATCAACTACAAGGACTTTGTCCGCATGATGATCGGCCCACAGTCCAGTGTTCTCAAAATGTATGTGAAAGAAACAATAGAGGTTGAAAACCCTTTAAATATGAAACATATTTCATACTTAAAGGTTTTCAACCTCCATTTTCTGTTTTCCTTTCACATGAAACCCTTGTGGCAACTTTTTTACTTTAAAAATGTATGTGTTTGTCAGTGTTGCAGTTTACTCTTTCACTCCTTCCACCCCAACCCCACCATCAAAAAAAAAAAAAAGAAAGAAACCCCACTCCCCCCCCCCCCCCCAACCATCCCCCCTCCCCCCCCCCCCCCCATCCCACCCCCTCCCCCCCCAAAAAAAAAAAACAAAAACCCAAACAAACAAAAAAACAAACAAAACAAGCAACAACGAACCAAACAAACAATTGAAAACCCCAGAATAAAATATTTGCCAGTGAGAAGCGTATTATAACAACTGTTGCTGTGGCTTCAATGGTTTTAGCTGAAGTATGTATAGTTAACCCTTTTAGCCGCAAGGTCCCATTTCTCAAATTTTGGAGGTGTTGCCTAATGACTATGTACCAATTGCAGGAGATGGATTGACCATGATAGTTCAAGGGTGGTGCCAGATAAGCTTGACGCCTGAAGGTGCCAAGCTAATCTGGCACCACCCTTGAATTATCATGGTCACTCCATCCCCTGCTGTAGGCACTCAGGGCTAAATGGGTTAAAGACAGCAGCCTTTGCCAGAGGCAATAAAGAAACCACAAACATTCATTTGAGAAAAAAAATTTGTATTTATGAAAAATTATATAATTTTTTTAGTGTACATATATTCTTCAGTGCAATTGAACAGTGTTTTTGCTTGCTTGCAGGATTTTGATGTTTGAAGCATTTGCTAAGCCCAAGGAGAAGCCCACAGGAAAGCCACCCAAGCGAGACCTGTCAAGTCTTCCGTGACGGATGTGCAGTAGTATGGGACCACCAGGTTTTTGCCCTAACACATTGCCAAACTTCAGGAGCAGCAGTTAACTGACAAATTACTGGTATTCAGTGCACATAGTTTTACCTCTTATCTGTTTCTGATAATACCGCTCATCAGAAAAGACGCGTAGTTGCGTGTCTTTTGTGCTGAAGGGCAACATCTGTAGCAGTCAATGGGTTAAAGTTATGTCAGATCTGCTTTAACCCCATTGTGCCTGCAGCCACCAGCACTGTAAACAGAACTGGTCACTGCATGTACAGTAGCGTTAAATTCATTTTATGTAAGCTGTCAGAATACTTCTCATCGAACTTGTTCCTTCAGCATTTCTTTTGAAATAGAAATGGGGTACATTGTTGTCCACGTCATAGCCATTTTCATCATTGTTGTTAGTCTGTTTAAAAATCAGCTTACTCATGTCTGCTTTGTCTTTTTTTTTTTTTTTTAAAGGAAGGTCAACACTTATGTTATTGTTACTAGTTTGTATTATAAATATATGTTAATTTTTTTTTTTTTAAATGGATGGGTTTTTTTTTCTTCAAACAGGAGTTCAGAATCTGTCTTGAGGCATTATATTATACCTCCCCCTCAGTGCTTCATCATAATACCCCAGCTGCATGTTTTTGTAACACACACTCACAATCATGCAGTGGGAAGAGGGGTGACTGTTGGGGTTTGAGCATTAGATGTTAGGTTCTTGATCATTAGGATCTATGCTGAGGCATTATATTATACCTCCCCCTCAGTGCTTCATCATAATACCCCAGCTGCATGTTTTTGTAACACACACTCACAATCATGCAGTGGGAAGAGGGGTGACTGTTGGGGTTTGATCATTAGATGTTAGGTTCTTGATCATTAGGATCTATGCTTAACCCCCTTGTGCACGTGGCCACTGGTACTATAAACAGTTCCAGTGGCTGCATGCACAAGGAGGTCAATTAATAATTTAGGATTGTGACCACTTGAGAGCTGTAAAATGTGTATTTAGTATTTCTTTTGTACAGATATCTTTTACACTTTTGTTCACAAGTTTTGTAAAAAAGAAATGCTTTGCCGTTTTTCATCCTCCCTTTGTGTGTATAATGTTTGTAGATCTCTGATCTTTTGTATCTTCTGTATGTTTTTTGTGAATATTTGGCTTTAGAAATGTTTCCGATTTTCAAAGGTTTAAACATAATTCTTACATGAGGTTGTAATATCAGTGAAACATTGTGAAGAAACTTGTTTTAGGAAACTAAAATGCAAGTGTGGCTTTATTGTTCCTTGAGTTTTGTCCTAAACAAAAACAAACAGAAAATACTTTGCCGAGTCAATTTCAGTATTAGTGCTCTCTTTTATTGACATCTTTCTGTTGTATCAATCATGTTCATCAATTTTTTACAGCAAAATTGTCTTGATGTGTTACGTCTTCCAGAGAATTTACAGAGCTATGAAATAAATGTTGATGTACAGTGTAATATTGTTCAAAGTTTATTTCACTCATTCGGTTCTGATACACTATGACAGAAGATAATTGACCATGAAAGTTCAAGGACGGTGCCCTTGAGTAATTTGGCACTTCTGGGCGCCAAGCTATTCTGGCACCACCCTTAAACTATCATGATCAATTAAGTTATTTCACGATCTGTAATGTGGTCTAAATGGAATATGGAATTTGATGATGGATCAATGTATTAATAGATGTGTTTGTAGAGATGGTCATACTGTCTCTGACACGCATGTCTCTCGGAAGTTTGGGTTCATCAGCAAATTGAACTCAAAGGCTGCATTTCTCGAATGTTGGAGGTGTCAGGTAAACACTATGCACCAGTTGCAGGAGATGGATCAACCATAAGGGTAGTGCCAGACTAGCTTAATGCCATCAGGTGCCAAGTTAATCTAGCACTACCCTTGAACTATCATGGTCAATCTATCTCTTGCACCTGAATATAGTGTTTATTTTCAACTGAGATAAAGCTCCCATCATGAACACTTGTATTCTCTGGAACCAGGGATGGTGGGACAAATAAAAGCAGCCAAACATGCACCCTAAACTCCTCTGCAGTCAGAGTGTGGCCACCTACATAGTGGGTTAATAATAAGCATCTATACACGTAAACCTCTCACCCTGCTGGGTCACCCTGGGAGTGTTCTGCTCAGAAACACAACAAAATATAGCACGCACACACACACGAGTCGTTGATGAATACTCAACTTGTTTTATTCCCCATGAGATCTCAGCTGTCATGGTTCTAAAAGTCCCCAAACTATACAGTTCGCTTTGTAGCCTTTTTCGTATCTACAAGATATTCTACATTTACTGAAATTGTGAATGGTATGTACATAATGCAATGATAGATGTACAAACTCCATTTCACACAGGACTACGAAAGCTTTGAATGATTGCAAGATTCACATACTCGCCAAAAACTTTCACACTGCACAATGCAAAAGAACATAATGGAAATTTCATGTGCGCTGCTATGTGATGTTGCACCTTGTGGCTCTAAGCTGTAAGGTTCAATATCACAGACCAGCACTCAGTTCTATATAATGAACACAACCCAATCTCTCTTTATAATACTTTAACTCATTCAAGGTGCCCCACAACGCTATACAAGACTTGAACCTGTTATAAAACAGCACCAACCAAAACTGAAATTTAATGGAAGAATCTTAACTCATTTAGCCATGACGCCCTACAACAGGAGTTGGAGTGACCATGATAATTCAAGGGTAGTGCCAGATTTACTTAGGACCTGAAGGTGCCAACTAATCTAGCACTACCCTTGAGTTATCATAGTCAATCCCACTCCTGCAACTGGTACAAAGTCGTCAGGTAACACCTCCAAAATTTGGGAAATACGGTTGTGGGGCTAAAATGAGTTAACTCGTTCTACCCCAGACACTAGCAAGATGGATCGACCATGATAATTCAAGGGTGATGCCAGAATAGCTTGGCGCCTATGGGCACCAAGCTATTCTGGCATCACCCTTGAACTATCATGGTCGATCTGTGTCCTGCACTGCAATGCAGTCTTCAGAGGACAATGGCAAAACTTGATTTGGGGATTTCGTTGTTGGGGTACAATGAGTGAAGGCAGAACCAAACATGACATGAATGCCAGTGGCATTATTTGGTCATTCCAGAACAGACTTGCAGTAAAGTTAACAGACCAATTAATAGCAACTCGACTAATTGCGAGCTTGACTCATTTAGCCCCCATGCACAAGAGTTGTAGGTGGATCAACCATGATCATTCAAGGGTAGTGCCTGAACAACTACGCTCCTGCCTATCTCTCCAACTTACTTCACCCCTACGCTCCTCCCCGCTCTGCCTCTGACCCTCTCCGCCTCCTCATCCCCCGCACCAAACTCAGCACTTTCGGCCCCCGCTCCTTCTCAGTATACGGTCCATCCACCTGGAACACTCTCTCTCCGTCAGAAACACTCGCTCTCCTCCTGCCAGTCCGCCCTCAAAACTCATCTTTTTCAACAGTTCTAGCACAATATCACCACACTCCCCACCCCAAGCTGACTGTCGTAATGTATCTTCACTATTTGTGTTACGCGAGTCATTGTCTAAAACATGCGCATGCGTGTGCGTGTTGTGAGTGCGCGCTTAGAGTTATAATTATTATAAGATAAGCGCATTATAAATACCGTAATTATTATTATTATTATTAGCTTGGCGCCATCAGGCGCCAAGCTAATCTGACACTACCCTTGAATGATCATGGTTGATCCACCTCCTGCATCTGGTACACAGTTGTTTGGTGCACACCTCCAAAATTCTGGAAATGCGGACTTGGGGTTAACACATCCGCGACGGGCCGCAACTCGAGTCGTGGCAGCCTAGCATCGCGCACGGACGGGCCGCGCCTCGAATCGTTTTAGTGATACAAGGTAGAAGACTCATGTTTGTGTCCCCGTTTTGAAGCTTGCCGGTAATCAAGTTGTTTCCCTTGATAAAAGAATTACAGCCACATCCGCTCGTGTTGAAATCAGCGAAGGTTTGCGGCAAATTTAGATGAAAAAAATGAATCGGGGGCGGTCCGTGGCGCAGTGGTTAAGGCGCCTGCCACCAATGCTAAAGGTGCGAGGTTCGATTACGGGTTCCGGCGTCGGATTTTTCTCCTCTAGTAAGTGTCACCGTTAATTCGGGCGGACCGTCGGGGGTTCTTTCTCCGGGTACTCCAGCTCTTCCTCCCCCTCCACTTTGGTATCAGTTTCAGCCCACTTAATCAAATTTCAAATACAAACGACTTTGAATTTCCAAAAACTACAGTAGCTCGCTTGAGCTTGCCCTTAGCACCACGTGAATGTTCTGTGTTTATGTACAGTGTGCGAGTGAATGCGCGTGTTTCACGTGAGCGTGCTTGTTGGGTTCAGTTCGCGGCGGCGCTTTGAGCCGATTTTCAATTGGGATAAAGCGCCTATTTAATGCGCTTATTATTAATCGAAGGTGACCCATGTCAAGAGATGAGATTCTCCGGATGCTGGATCCTGACGATGCGTGTACAATATTGACAATATTTCAGCTAATTCATAGGTTTTGCAACTTGTTTCGTTATAATGTGGTTATTTATAGTACTTTCTGTTAAAAATGATGAAACTGAAGTTCAGTGCAAAAGAAAACACACAAAAAAAACCCCACAAATTATCCCCATTTTTTTAAAGATGACGGCTTGTACGAATCACGCGAAAACTTATAACTAGCACGGCTGAATTGGTCATCCTTTTTTCATTTAGTACACAAAATTTGGTGGTGATTGAGCTTAATTCAAGCTTGCTAGACAGATTTGTTTACAGTTCCTGGTTTTCTGGAAGTGCCATGGCGGCAGGCTCAGGCTGGCAGGAAGATAAAGCAATGGCAGTGCTAGTCACAATAGTGTTAAATGGGTTGACTGCTGCAGGAGGTTACTCCATGGTTAACCCCCTGGTGCACGAAATGACACTGTATGGCTGCATGCACAGAGTTGGGGTGGAGTGGGGTGGGGGTGGGGTGACGGGGGTACCAAATAAAAATAAATGGAAAAGGGGATGTAATCAAAAAGGTTGAAACAATGAATACGAGCCACCTGTTCCGTCTATACATGTACTTTGGCATCAGTTTCAGTGCACTTTTATGAAGAAATAAAATGAATTCAAACGCACTGAGCAATCACAATTTTTAAAACTTCAATACTGTTCTGTATTTGTGTTCAGTGTGTAAGTAAATGTATACATGTTTCACAAAAGTGTTGTTTCAGATAGGAGTACTTTGGACCAATTTGCAGTTGTGAAGACTGCATTACTGATACTATTATGCCTCTGGCAAAAGGCTTCCGTCATTAGCCGACCAACGAGGCTACAGTAAGTGTTGTAAAAGCAATGGTAGGTGGGGATTATCCTCAGCCATGGTAAGCTCTCAGCATAAAAACTTTACTCTCTGGAAGGAGAGAACAGCCTGATACACACACCTAAAACCTGAAGAAAGTCAGTGTGTGGCCACCAAAATGGGGAAAAGGGGGGGGTGGGGGGCGGGGTAATTAAAAGCAGCCACACATTCAATCCTCTAACCCTGTTGGGAGTGTTTAGTCCAGTATTGCAAACAGCTTAAATTATTACACCTAACCAACATAGAAACGGTGTGTTCATGATGTTTTGAAAGATTGCTCTAGCATATTGCTGTAATAAAATGTTAATTGTCATGGGGGAGGGGAGAGGAGGGAGGGGAAGAGTATGGAGAGTATGTATGAGAAATGCATTATTTAAGATTAACAAATATAGACACTATACTTCTCATTCTAAAAATAAAAAATATATGTGATTCATTTGAAGAGTACAGCCCAAGGATTCAAATGCTGTAAGCTTTCAAGACCCGATGGGTACCTGGCAAATGAAATGAGCTCTTTGGCTGTCGGTAGTGACTTTTGTCAGGAATCGTCACGACAAAAGTCACTACCGACAGTTAAAGGGTTATTATTTCAGATGTGCAGAATACAGAAAAGTGGCTGATGAAGTTAATATTGAAGACATGCCGTGTAACTTGTCAACAATGCCTTGAACACCAACTTCATTTGCCACAGGCATGCATGCGGCACATCTTGAAAACGTTAATCAGCTACCCTGCTCATTACAGCAACACCTGTTTCAAAAATAAAATCTGATGATCCTTGACGCGATATTTTTCATCATGCGTTACACAGCATCATATCAAATTAGCCACACATCATCAGCTAGATATGCAGTTTTCGCATGTAACACTTTGTGCGAGCAGAATGTGTCCATGCACATTCACAGTATCACAATATACAAATGGAATAAACATATTTGTATTTGCACTTCTGCTTATAAACAAATTGAAAAGGCAGGAAAATAAGAGTAAATAAAGACAGACGTTGTACATACTTAAGTACATTATTATACGTGCCAGCATGTCTTTACTGCCGGTCTAAAAAGCAGTTTAACACATTTAGCCCCAACATACCATTTCAAGATAACTGATCGACCATGATATTTCAAGGGTTGTGCCAGAATACTGAAATAACATGGTAGACTTGTCTCTGGATTGTAAAGCAGTCTTCAGAAGACAAATTTGATGAAGTCAACCTTGGGGCACAATGGGTTAATATAGATATATATACACACACCACTCTGAACAGAACAATACACGAGAATAAACTGCTGTTACTCCAGCCATTGTGCAATCTATGAAAATGGTTAGCTCATTCAAGACACATGATACACAGCTTATGCCAGGTATCCAGAGGCAGCACATCTCGAATGAATTAACCCTTTGGCTGTCAGCAGCACTTTTTATCTTGGTGATTCCTGCTGGACAGCCAAATGGTTACATCAACTGTTCTAAAGCTAAACCAGATATGTCCAAGTTACCCCACAGACAGGAAACATCTCAGAGTGGTAACATCTGTTCCAAGTATCAGACAAACCTTTATTGACCAATCTCGTCGGAAACCTGACTGAACAAATGTCCACCCTTTTCAACTAAGGCCACTAAATTCCACTGATCACTCTTTCAACTTGTACCATCAAAGCCAACATCCTATATTGCAATAGCAACAGTGACAAGCAGAAGGCCTCAAGGAAACGGCACGGAGAATGCACCACTGAAGCCAGAGTATGCAGACTTGCACCGAGCGCTGGCCTGTAGTTGTAAACCTTACAGCCTTGTCCAGTATGGTCCAAAATCACAAACCGGAACACTGGCAACCAGTTCAAATCACAACAAAGGTGATATGCTAGCACAGAATACAGGGATAATAAAAACAACAAAGAAGCAAACAAAGAAAGGAAGAAATACCCAACAAACAAACACACATTTCTGGGAGGTGGGTGTTCCAATATACTGGCACCAATGGGGTAAGACCAACGAGCAAAAGCTGTGTGCTGGTTTGTGATTTTGCGCCTTATGGCCTCTGGCCATAAGGCCCAAAATCACAGATCAGCACACATCGGTGACACTAGTACTGTTATCACAAGTTTACAGGGGAATAATAGACATTATCCGTATAAATTACAAAACATTAGCACAAATAACATTACACCACATTCAAAACAAGGACAATCCAAACCTAACTTTGCACATGTACTAATGGACAGACAAATACACTACATTGCACGCAGAGATGAGATATCACCGTGTCGAATCGACAGCGGACAAACTTGAAACCTCCGAGAGCCGTCTCACCACAGCAAAATCAACATCGCAAAGTTTACAACGTGAACAATTCAAATCACCTTTATTTGAAAACCCACAGCGTACTTCTGTACAATGTCATTTGCAAATCTTTTAACAATTTATGTAAATTCAACTGCTCGGACTATCAGTAATGGATGCATGACACACAGTTTCATAAAGCAGCTGACGGTGCTGTGAATACACTTGAAACTAAAAAAGCATTTGTGGGCTGATCTGTGATTTTGGACCTTACGGCCTCCGGCCATAAGGTCCAAAATCATAGACCTGCACACATTTCAGATTTGCACCAGCATGCAACAGCAAAGCACTGGGGAGAAAATGCCATAGCAAACAAGCCAGTTCAGCACAAATGTACAATCTCTGGCTGAACATTACAATGGACTAACATGTTTTGGCACTATGGTGAACAATGAAGTCACTGTCAACAATAATATGTTACTGAGGCAGTCTGTAAAAAAAAAAAAAATGTCAGCTGAGGAAGTCAGATAAGACCAGTCATAAAATACGGAAGTGAACGATAAAGCCAATACACTTAGTTGATCTGAAGGGCATGTGACAGCTGTGCATGTCCCAATTTCTCTCCAGCAGTCACATTTTTTTGGGTGCTCATTTAAATTGAGAGTATGGCTAATTCTAGCAGCTGTGCTTTGAACAAAAACTGACAAGGAAGCAGTCTGTCCCCTCATAACCCCCCCCCCCCCCCCTCCCCCAACAAAAAAAAAAAAAAGAAAAAAAAAAAAAAAGAAGAGGGTTGGGGTCAGTGAGGTTTGTGGTGTTCTCAAAAGTCTTCATCAAACAATAATCTTTTTTTGGGGTGCTGCATTACTGTAGACACTACTATCCTTCATATTGCTTCCAACATCTGCATGAGGCACAGGGGCTCATTAGAATCTGTGTCTCTTGCTGGCAGGGATGGGTCTATTTACATCAGTTCAAAACCCAGACCCGCTGTCCATGAATGTTTCCAGTGAAAGTCTGTGTGAGAAAGAAAGGTGTAGTACCACCCACTGAAGTCAGCTGCGAAGCAAAGGAAACCAGTATCACAGCTGTACGCGTTTATGCCGAGGCCCAGAGGTCACAGGTGCGCTCGGCCGTGACTTTGTCCTTTTCTGTGATCTTAGACCTAACCTAAGGTCCAAAATCACACACCAGGGGTCAGATGCATGAGTGAGCTTAGACCTGCACCAGCCACTAAGCAAGGTGCTCCGCTATAGCGGGGTTAGTGTGCTGGCGCTATAGCGGAGCACCTTGCTTAGTGGCTGGTGCAGGACTAAGCTTACTCACACAACTGGACACAGCACACATGAGAAGGTACATTTTTCCATACGCATGTGCTTTTTATGGACGATTCCATCCCATGTGTAAATCATGCATCTATCATTCAGAGTCTGTAAGCCACAAGGACTAAAATCACAGACCATCACACACAGGTAACAAAAAAAAGTATCCAGTTTCACGTTTTTAGTCCAGACGGTCCAAATGACGTGCGTCTACCAATCTGAATCGTCAGGCTCCTCCACTTCTCGCAAGGTCTGGATTTTTTCATCGTACAGGTTCTTCGCGTACTTGATCTCCTGAGCAACCTGCGGGAAGGGATTCAAAGATTTTATGACTTGGGGTAAGGAGGAAAGATGCGGTTACACTTTACAGTAGAACATGTTTTGAACAGTCACCTTTTTTTTTTTTGCAAGAATGAAAGTGGTCTAAAAGACAGGCGCTTCCTCAAGAAAAGTCTTGAAGTTGAAGGGCCCAAAAGTGTCACCTGTCATATTGCAAGCTACATTATAGTACTTACAGATAAGGGTACAGACCAATGGCTTTAGTTCATGGGTGGTGCCAGGCGCCAAGCTATTCTGGCACCACCCTTGAACTATTTTAGTCAAAATTACTTCACACACTGGTGTATTCCGAATGAAAAGGGTTAAACGACCATATGATTTCCATGTAAGTGACTACAGCCACCTAAATGATGGTCATTAACGACAGGTGAATTTGCCAAGAGTCTGACCTTTCTTTGACCTGCGTTTTTGCTACTGGAGATCTGTGATCATCTTGTTTTCGTTCCAGCTGTTCTAAACTGTACAGTGCACAATCACAGACCATCACACCAACGTGATTTTTTTTACCTTAACTGACATCAACTGTCGATCACAGCGGACTTGTGGTTTCTTCAGATTGGTCCCACCACTGTTGCTGTCTGTCTTCAATGTCAGCTCGATGTAGTATCGGCCGTCTGAAAGTGAAAAAAATTCATTTTTCTTTAAAAGGTATTTTTTCGAAAAATACTTACCGATGACATGACTGAATGGAAGTGTCTACTACTTACTCATTCTAGCCTAAGAGCCAGTTGTGTTAAGACACAACCCGGGAGGCACTCGGGGAACCCCGAGGGGACCAAGAGTTGTCTCCCTATACCCACCACCCGGAAGCCGGGTACCCATAATCCCTCAGTCAGGATACTTGGCGCACGAGCGGCAAGCGGGGCAGGTGGGAGGGTCGTTTGAGTCATGTCATCGGTAAGTATTTTTCGAAAAAATACCTTTTAAAGAAAAATGAATTTGTTTCTTCAAAAACATTACCGATGACATGACTGAATGGAAGAATTGCGAACAGGAGGTGGGTGCCGCGCTCCAGCACACTTTAGGGCCCAAGGGCCGTCCTCCCTAACGCAAACTCCCGACGACCCTAGGTAGGTGAATACCTACGGCGCTGAGGCGCCAGGAGGGAGTTGTGCCCCCCGCAAAAAGGCCTCCACCAGAGCGAGGAGTCTCTCTGGCCTGGCAGAGCTCTGCAATCGAGGCGGGCGAAGTCATCCTGCCCGCCAGCCTCCAGTAGCCACGAAGTGCAAGACAGTACAGTCCCTGACGAATGTGACGTTCGTGGCCCTGCAAGTGCCTTGATAACGTACCTGTAGCCTCTAACCTCCCTGAGGGAGGGGTCCTGTAATTCAGAACGTATGACTGAGCTTAACCAGGAAGAACGTCCGGCATGTAGCGTCAGTGCTGCCGGAACCGGCAAAGAGGCGAGCGCGTCCGAAGCGAACGGCTATGTCGTAGGCACCCGTGAGGCTTGTACAGGGATTTGCTACGTGGTCTCCTGGTGGAATAGCGCCCCGTAAGCGGGCGCAAGGTGAACCTGTGGACCAAGGCGCGGCGGTCCAGGTAAGGTATGGTCCGAGAGGAGCTGTACGTAATTGTTCCCTCGAACTGTAGGCAGACAGGGTGAGGCGTAGCTCCTGAAGCTCGTTAACCAATCCACCACGGCAACATCCCTCAGGCGCCGTATGGCTGCAAGGGCAAGACGTAGCATTCGATGACTCCTCCCGAGGGGAGTCGACAGGAGGCTCCGGACGAGCGCGTGTAAGTCTCTCCGACCCGGGCTCTGAGGAGAGGCGGGTTCCTGTCGGCAAGTGGACCCCCAGCAGGATCCCGGCGGCTTACTTGGAGACGAGTGGGTACCGAGATTGTACGTGGGACGTCGCCAAGCGCGACTCTCTGAACTGGGCTCTGTGAGGCGAGTTCTCTGCTTCTCAAAAGCTGTGTCCGGGCTCGCTCCGTCCGGGTAGCGGCCTCGGTCAAGGCCCCATCCTGTGCCCCAGTCCACTGAAAACGTAGGATCATCCTGGTCTCATGCGCCGATCCTCCGAAGGTGTCCTGGTGTATTCCGTGTGTAGCCACTGGTCCCACCGGGGAAGACTGGCCCAGATCTACCGTCGGTCCAGGTAGCGTCACGCACGGAGGGAGATGAAGTTCTTTCCCCAAGCACCAGGGTAGGGGGTATGCACTGGTCGGAGGATCGCCAGCTGCCCTGATCCTGGAAGAACACCTCCGCTGTCGCGTAGCCGAAGAGGAGAAGCTCCTGTGACCTATCCTTCCCCCCACGAGCCGAAGAAGCAGGCCTAGTAGTCCGCGTCAGATCCAAGCTAAGCACGCTCTTGTCCGCGAAGTCCGAAGGTCGAAGGGTTGGACCTCGAGAAGAATCACGGAAGTAGGAAGCGTAGCTTCAGCAGCCGGGCTTAGAGACGACTAAGGTGAGTAGATTCGCCTCCGTGTAGTGGCTAGGCCTCCACCCCGAGCACAGCCAAGCGGTACCACCTGTCCGAAGTACGGCACCCCTCGGGTGCCCAACGAGAGTTGTCGAGATGGTTAGACGTCAGGGAGAAGGGGCTGCGCCTTGGTTCCCCAGTGTCCACGATGGATGAGAACCCCCGGTGAGTCAAGGGGCGATGCCGGGCAACTTCCGCAGCAGGGCGGCGGCGATGAGCTTGGATGTCCCGTCCAGCGCCGGCCGAGTGTCCATCCGCGCAGAAGAACAGGTCTGATGGAACCGCAGCACTGGAAGCCGAAGAAGAGGAAGAGGAGAAACGGCTGAGACGTCCGAGCAACCAGTCCGAGGGGTCGTCAGCCGTCAAACTCAGGGTGTCAAAGTCCCGCTGTCTGGAACCGGCGACCGAGGAGGGCTCCGAGGGAGGGAATCCCGCTGACGGCGAACCGCAGGTCGAAGACTCCCTCCGAAGGGGAGAGCGAAGACGGAGCGACGCGGCGAGGTTCTCCCGTTTGCCGAAGGCGGGTTCCGACGAGGAGAACGGCTGCGACGAGGAGGAACGGAACGGAGAGGACGAGGGAAGGGGAAGTGGCCGGTCGATGGGAAGAGGAACGGGACGAACGGGAGTCCGAACGAGATGAGGAACGCGAAACCAGTCGAGGGAGTCCTGATCCGTCGAACGATGAGTGGAGAAGGTCCTCCTACGATCTTGCGAAGCAGAGCGATAACGGTGAGTAGAATCCCAGCGCCTACGATCCTCGCGAACAGGAGGATCCGGACGAGTGCGTGTAAGTCTCTGTGAACCAGGCTCTTGGGAGAGGCGGGTTGCTTGCCGGCAAGGGGATCCCTGCGGCCAGAGATGAGTGGGGAACGAACCAGGCTCTTGGGAGAGGCGGGTTTCTGTGCACTAATCCGTTGAATACTCAAGTGGCGTCTTCTGTGTCGGATCAAGTTGGTTTCGCGCGTCCGGTGCCGGGGGCACAGCGGAAGGCGTCTTGGGCAACTCCAAGCACCCGAGCGGGAAGGTCCTCTTATGATCTTGCGAGGGAGAGCGATAACGTCGAGTAGAATCCCTGTGTCTACGCTCTTCACAACCAGGAGGTTCCGGACGAGTGCGTGAATGTCTCTGTGAACCAGGCTCTTGGGAGAGGCGGGTTTCTTGCCGGCCAGGGGACCCCCAGCGGGATCCCGGCGGCTTCTTCAGAGACGAGTGGGGAACGACGGTGGAGGAGGGACGCCACGAGCGTCCCACCAAACCAGGCTCTTGGGAGAGGCGGGTTCTTTCCACCAGCTGTATCCGGGCGCGCTCTCTAACGGAGGCGGTCTTGACGGTCGAACTCCCACACTGCACTAATCCCTCGATTACTCAGTGGCGTTTTCTGTGTCGGATCCAGCTGGTCTCGCACGTCCGGTGCCGGGGGCACAGCGGAAGGCGTCTCGGCAATCTTCAAGTACCCGAGAGGGTAGGAGTCTCCCTCCTCTAAAGTTCCAGAGATTAGACCATCGCAGCTCCGGCCAGGTAGCACAGACGTTACAAGAGTGGTCGGAAGCACACCCAGCGCACAGGAGACAGACTGTACGGTTACCCGACGGCCACTGGAAGCCTCCGCATAGCTTGCATGTCCTCAGCAGTCCGATAGTGGTCCCTACTCTGGCGCCGCGCAGAGCGAGCGGGACGAGAGGTGGCCCGGAACTGTGTTGATAGTAGTCTCCGCTTCCTTGGAGACGAGCATTCTTACTAGAGTCCCTGGACGTGCACGTGAATGTCTCTGAGCCGGGCTCCGAGGGAGGCGGGCTTTCTTGCCGGTAAGGGGGACCCCCAGCGGGATCCCGCGGGCTTCTTGGAGACAAGTGGGGCAGAAAGTGGACATGGCTTCTTGGAAGTCTTAGTCCGGGCGCGCTCCCTCCTGGAAGCGGCCTCATCGATCCAGGCCCACTTCGTGCACTAGTCCACTGAATCCGGTGTGGGGATTCCCACAGGGACGTCCTGGTCTCAAGCGACCGGTGCCAAGGATACGTTGGAAGGCGTATCCACATCCTGCGCATAGGAGACCCGACCCAGTGGTTGTCCGACGGCCACCGGAACATCTGCCTTGCGGGCAGGACATCGGCCTGCCCCTCTTCATCGGGGCGGAACGGGATCCTTCAAGCACCAACAGCATAGGTCGCTCCCGCCTGCAGACGCTTCAATGCTGCCATCCGCGCTGCTGAGGCCAGGTGACGCAATCATCCCAATGTGGTAGGAGGCACCTCCCGTGTCGGAAGACAGGCCTAGTCCCAATGGGCGCTGCCTGGACATGAAGAACACACCTACCAGTAGCAGCCGGGCTGGGGCTTACAGCCGAGAAGCTGCTTGACCTCTCAAGGTGGTAGTGTACTGCAACGTCCTAAGACGTCGGACGTGTGCGTAATTGTCTTTCCGAGCGGGCCTTGCCAGAGGCTGTTCCCGTGCGCTCACCCTGGCAGCGGCCTCCACGATCCATGCTCGCGCACTAGTCGCGACATCCGGTGTGGCTTCTCTCCCAGGGCAGTCCGTTGTCGTGCGGAAACCCGCAGTGTCTGGAAGGCGCCTAAACCGGTGCCGATCGCTTGCAAAGCAAGCATGGTCGGCGGGGCATCCGGTGCAGTGGCGAAAGACCCCTGGGGGCTGAACTAGCCACTGTCATCTGTGTGAATGGGTAGCGCATCCCTGCAACAGATAACACCCGAAGGCCTGCGGGCGAGTCCTGTGGGACTAAGCCACGAAAGGTAGCCTTCGTAACAACAAAACACACAAGCACCAAGCGGGGTAACAGACTGTCAAGCCTGCACGCCAGCAGTGCAGCAAGAAGGTAGACTCACTGCCCTCAAGCACTAAGGTGAGCAACCAACATATGTAGCAAAAGTCAAACATGTCATGACAGAAGCGAGGTACCAAACTCAGACCTGTTTACCCCCTGGGTGTAGTCAGTGTACTTTCAACTGACTAATTGTGTACTTTGGACCTCACATGTGTAATTATTCCCAAGCCAGTGAGTTGTCAGTTTCTCCAACAAGTGTATTCTTGGGTAAACAGGTCTGCAAACTGCATGCCGACAACTAGCCGTGCAGTAAGCAAGCAGGCCCACTGCCGCCAAGCGCTAAGGCGAGGGAACAACATATGTACACAAAAGACGAATACGTCATGACGGAAGCGAGGTACCAAACTGCACGTCTGCAATCTAGCAGTGCAGTAACGAGGTAGATTCACCGCCGTCAAGTGCTAAGGTGAGCAACAACATATGTACCAACCCCTGTGACAAAAGGAGTCAGGCCCCCAACATTATTACTAAGGGTGACCGTGTGTGGAAAAAAAAAAAAAAACCAACACCGGCCGCATGCTGTACAACTCAATACGCAATGACAATCAAGACAAGAAAAACATCTGGGGCAGAAAATCACCACTTTATGTGGACATGCCACGAGGGGCCCGCCCAGCCAAGGAGCGTAAACCCCCCAGCTGCCCGCCGGAACGTATATCCACTGTCTAAGGTACGTGAGTACTTGTCTACCGCGTATGCCTGCGTATGCGAGTGTGCGCTTAAATCCATCACCCGTGAGCGAAAACAGAACAGGCGCTGGTCCCGAACAAACCACGCGATGACAAGGCGTGACTCAAGCTGTGCCACTCAGCTAATCAGGCCATGGAGTAAAAGAATTCTCCACACCCAAGGTACAAAAGCGTAGGAAACTTCTCTACGATTCACCGAAGGTGAGTGGGGGCGCAATTACAGTGAGAAGAAGACGAAAAACTTCGTACCTGCACAACCAGTGCCCAGCCCGGGAACCAGCCGAGGGTCAATCCCGCTACCTTACCTCTCCGCCGAAGGGGAACGGGGGGAGACGTCCAAAAACCCGCCTGGCACGACCGGCGAAGATCACCGGACAGCTCACCAGAGGCCGAAGCGCAGGCGCCAAGCAGTGGGGACGAGAAAACCACGCAGCAGCACAGGCAGGGCCGACGAAACGATCCTATCTCCCGCTCTTCTTTCCAACAGCAAGTCCGAACCCGAGAACGGTCGAAAACCAAAGTCCGTAGGCTAGAGCCGAGCGCAAGACGACCGAATCGTGCGCCTAAGTAGACTAGACTGGGGGATTATGGGTACCCGGCTTCCGGGTGGTGGGTATAGGGAGACAACTCTTGGTCCCCTCGGGGTTCCCCGAGTGCCTCCCGGGTTGTGTCTTAACACAACTGGCTCTTAGGCTAGAATGAGTAAGTAGTAGACACTTCCATTCAGTCATGTCATCGGTAATGTTTTTGAAGAAACAAATAAACGAACAGTAAGAACACATGTTGTGGTGTATTTCATCAAGAATCGATGGTATCAAAGTTCCAGGAGACCCAATTTATCTGTTATTATAGCCAATGTTGCCTTTGACAAAGGCTGCTGTCATCGACCAATTTCAGCTAAAACCACTGAGGCTACAGCAACTGTTGTCATAGCAATGTTATGTGGGGATTATCTTCAGCTATGGTAAGCTCTCAGCATAACGACTGTCAGTCTCTGGCATCAGATAAAAATTTCTCTAAAGTCAGAATGTGGACGCCTGGATGGTGTAGTAATTAACCCATTTAACCCCCACACACTACATCAGGAGATGGATCAACCATGATAATTCAAGTGTAGTGCCAGATTAGCTTGGAGCCTGATGGTCGATCCATCTCCTGCAATTGGTACACAGTCGTTGGGTGGCACCTCCAAAATTTGGGAAATGCGGCCATGCGATTAAATGGGTTAACTCATTCAAGACATGCAGCATAGGAACACGCAGCAAATGCAGTTTCATTTGCCACATATTTGTATGTGGCATGAATAAGTCAGCCAGAAAGCTATGCTGAGAAGCAACAGAAAATTAATATGACATAATTCGAGTCATCGGAAACACTTCAGTGTTTCCGATGACTCGAATGATGTCATATTTCTTTGGCTCGCCGGTATATAGCCACACTTGACACCTTTTTACCTTTTTCAACGCTTGTGCAGTGTGCCAGTTGGTGCAGGGGTATGCGTAGCACGATGTGATTCTCGTCGTTTGACAGCTGGTTGAGGAACATGACCTGTCGACTGCTGATGAGCGCGTGCAGACAGTCCTCCTGACTCGAGTCACTGCGCAACTGCTCCACCACCACCAGGCTGTGCGGAAACGACAAACACGTCACAGAGTGAGTTGGCTAGATAAACATGATTATGCTTACAAAAAAACAAGGTCAAAATATGGCCATTTTTCAAAACTGATTTATTTTTTTAACCCCTTGACTTCCAGTTGACGTAGATTGCGTTTCTGCAGTCTTCGTTGATTTAACGCCAAGGAGCCCAAACCATCCCAATAATATGGATTCGAAGTGATGTCAGCAAGAGGCATAGATCCTCATGAGCCCCCGCAACTGTTGTGTCGCGTTCACTTTTTCTCGGCTGACAAGAGGTTAATGTTCTGTTCAGTGACACTTCTGTGCCATCTATAACGTATGCCGCTCTAAATAATCTCTAATACAGCATTGAAGACTGTCATTTAGGTGGCTACAAATACCTAAATGATGGTCTTTAATGACAGGTGGAACTCTTTGCCCTTAATTAAAGACTTCTCATGAGAGCGCCCGTCACTTAAGACTATTTTTTTTCTTGCAAACAGGTTGTGATGAAACTCTATGCTCACGCATAGGGTTCACACAGTAGGTTTACTACGGTACAGTAGTTGTCAGCGGTTTGTTTGTGATGATAGTCCGTGGTGGCACGTGGACCACTTGGAATCTGTAAGACACGGCGGGCACGGGGAGTTTTAGTGAGTTCTAGGCGAGAGCTCAGTCTGTCAGAGGTCTAAATACGTTAGTACGGCCTTTACTGTCAGTGGGTACAGACGTGTGTGATACCTTAGCCCGTATTCCAAGACTCTGAAACCTAGAATTCAGGTATGTTTTTGATATGTATTATTGATAGTTGCTTAGTTAACTCATTCTACCCCAGACACACAACAGGAAGATAAGGATCGACCATGATAGTTCAAGGGTGATGCCAGTGATGGCATCACCCTTGAACTATCATGGTCGATCTGTGTCCTGCACTGCAAAGCAGTTTTAAGAGAACAATGGCAAAAAATGAATTTTTTTTCTAAAATGTATTTTTTTGAAAAATACTTACCGATGGCATTATTATCAAGAATACACTCTATTGCCTATAGATTTCAGCAAAAGTTGTGTGTAGCACACAACTGGGGAGGAGACACCGGGGATCCAAGCACTAGGACCCCGGGTGGCCTCCCCTTACTACCCTATCCCGGCGAGCACAGGGCGACCTCGTCAGTTTCACACTTAGTCACAAGAGGCAAGCGGGGCAGGTGGGAGGGCCATCCGAGTAATGCCATCGGTAAGTATTTTTCAAAAAAATACATTTTAGAAAAAAAATTCATTTGTTTTTTCAAAATACATTACCGATGGCATTACTATCTGGAAGAATGGCGAACAGGCGGAGGGTGCCGTACCTAAACCATAACCCAACCACTCCGCCGGCCCCATCGAGAGAGAACTCCCGACGATTTCAGCTATGACGTAACTAAGACGCCAGCGGCGCTCGGAGGGAGTGCTGGGCCGCGGAGAAGTCGCCCACTCGTGCCTGGGAGTCACGTTGGCCGAATAGGTCTCTAAGGTAGAAGCGTGCGAAAGTGGAGTCTGAGCGCCAGCCACCCGCTGTCACAATATCTTTGACCGAGCAGTTGCGGTCCAGGGCTAGACTGGTGGCTACTGCTCTCACTTCAAGCGCCCGGATTTGTAAGAGCTCAGCGCCGCGTGGGGAGAGGTCCTGGTAGGCTGACCTAATCACCCACCGCAGCCAGGATGACAATAGTCCATAAGCTAGGAAGGTCTACCGTGCACCCCCCCCCCCCCCCAGTACTCAATAAGATGGGTTTCAAAGTGTTCCTTAGTATGTCCTGAGATGTTTAAGCCATGTTCCCCGAAGGCCTTAGGAACACACCAGAGATATAGCCGATGGCGCAAGGGTACCCCCATTCACGCTCTTCGCAGGTGCTAAAATGAGGTTGAGAAACATTTTCCTCTAAATAAATCAGAATTCATTCCAGAAGCCCAAATCAGGTAATATTATGTCAAGGCACACCTTCTGCATCCTCTGCAAAAAACAGAATGAAAAAATATTGAATCTCTGGCTCACAGTGAAGGTATTTGTGCACCCAGTAAATGACCATTTCCGCGAAATCGCAAAAAAAGACAAAAATAATGTGTCAGATGCCTTCAGACATTTTCTATAGCACTGACAGTCCATTTGTAGGTTTACATCATTAAAACAGGATGTCACAATTATTATAAACTTGACTAGGTGATGCTGTGATCGCTGTGAGTGCCACAGTGGTTGATTTTGTATCCCTACCCCCAAGTTGTAAAAATACACAAAATTAATTAGAAAAAATTGCTTAAGTTATCCCATTTTATTTTGACCTCTCTTTACCTATTGAGTTTCAATAATGTGAGCATAAAGTGCAAGAAAATAAGGAAAGTCGGCATCCTTTACGGTATGTTCATGGTGAATGATAGCTTTTTACCATTTAAAATTGCTGAATTGGGAAACGTACATTGTTTCTGATGCCCTCACAAATTTTGTATACAACTGATAGGTCTTTTTTAGGTTTTATTGTTTAGGATAGAGTACCACAGTTACTCCCAACCTGATTTTATGATGTTGTGATGCATTTAGGGGCCACAGTGGCTGAATCTGCTGCCCTACCCCCATTTTATTTGTACGCAAAGGAACGAAAAATGATCATAACAATTGCTCCTCTGATTAAATATTTTTGTTGCCAGTTTTCTTAACAAAATATGTATATTGAGCATAAACATTTGTGATCATTTCATTAATTTCAATGTGACCCATCGATTTAATTGTAATTCTTTTTATTTAAGGCATGCTTAACAGGGGCTGCTGCTGAAGCTTCTATCGTCTGCACATTCAACACTCTTGTCAAACTCGGGGAAGGTGTACCTCAGGGAGATGTTGTGTCTGATGCTGTTTTTGGTCTACATTAATGACATCAGTACAACAGTACCAAGGTTCGTCTTGAACACCCTCCATGCAGATGACTTTGCAGTGTGGAGCGCAGCAGAACATAAATAGCATCCTCCAGAATCCAGGATGCTGCCAATAGAGTCAGCAGCTGGACTGAAAGAGGCCACTCAAACTGAGCTAGACCATCTCTTTCAATCAGACGGAAGAGGTCACCTCAAAACTGGAGACCTTCCAGTACCAAAGACAGACAGGCCAACTTTACTGGCAAAAATAAATTACTGGATTCACGTGGAGGCATAAAGAAATAGCATCCTCCAGAACATAAAGAAATAGCATCCTCCAGAATCCAGGATGCTGACTATAGAGTCAGCAGCTGGACTGAAAGAGGCCACTCAAACTGAGCTAGACCATCTCTTTCAATCAGATGGAAGAGGTCACCTCAAAACTGGAGATCTTCCAGTACCAAAGACAGACAGGCCAACTTTACTGGCAACAAATAAATTACTGGATTCACGTGGAGGCCTCACATTGAAACCAAGGAAGCTAGAGCTGCAAAAAAGAAAGAGAGTCTCTGATGAAGAACTGGTGGGGACCACATTGGCGCAAATTACAGCATCCTGGCACAAGCAAACACCTGCTCGGTCAGACCAGTTGTGCGGTACCAAGATACATCGACAACATGAAACACTGCCTGAAACCCAAAAAGCCAGGCTTGACAAGATGCAGAACATGGGTCATTCTCATGATGCAGTGACATTCTTAGAGCCATCTGGAGTACCCCAATTTAGGAAATGGAGGACATTGGAGCCACTGGAATGCAGAACAGCACACACGATGAAGAGACTTACTAAACACCGACAGCATGGGAGACTACAGGAGCAGACCAAGAACCGTCAGAAATGCCCAATCTGAACTGCCAACTGAAGGTCCTGCAAAGGGCTAACACTGACGTCCTGGAACCAAGCCCAAAGATGTGTGAACAGCTCCTTTCAGATACCTGGAATCTCGAAAGAGCCTTCAAGACAACATAATGTTCCAGGACTCTTTGCCAAAGGTCGCGGCACTGCACAAAGCCATCTTGCTGGAGGTTGTGCACAAGCGCCACCCTCACAGCAGCTGTGATATCACACAAGATGCCGTGTTGAATGAAGGAAGTGGCGTGTACATCTGTTGTGCAGACTGCACTACTACCTCCCTCTCCTTACCAGCTAGCGGCAGCAGCTCCAACTATCGTACAGATCTGCAGGTGCTCAACACAGCAGCAGAGCACTAGCTAGGGAAAGGCAGCAGCTTGATCCACTTCAAGATAGACTGGATGCCCTGTCCACAAAATAGTGCTGCAGTGGATTCCAGTGCATTCTGGACTAGCTGGGAATGGAGACACTACAACAACAAAGTGATTGGCAAAAGCAGAATGGCGGCTGCAGCCCGTGGGCAGATGACATCAACAAGCTGAACAGGGAGAGCCAGGCCACCATCTTTCATCTACACACTGATTACTCTGGACTGGGTCCATCCAGAAAAGCAGGAACGTTTCACAAACCCAAACTGAAGCCTGAAGCTTTACACACTTTAATCAGATCACTCTGTATCAGCAATTATTTGAAGCTTCCGTGCCTAATGCATGAAGAGATACCAAAATAAAAGAACACTTAGTGAATGGCGGACTTAGAAGCGTAAACAACCAATCAGAATGTTCGCCATGCAGTCACTTTATGATCAGAGCTAAATATAGATCACTTGCAACAAGCGTCAGCATGATCGTTTGCAATGGGAATAGTCACAAATTGAGGGAGAGAAAAAAAAAAAGAAATAGACAAAAGTTTGCCAGTACGTTGTCATTTTTTACAAACTTTCACAGACTTTAAGGAAAAGGACTGAAATTGACAGACTTTCCAGGGCCCTCAAAAAGCCTTGCCATTTTTTTACAACTTTCACAAATGTTCACAGACCGTAAGGACCCTGCTGAACTCACCTCGTGAGACTGGGTCATGTGGAAACAGCCCTATGCGAATTTGGCGTAGAAAATCGGTCTCCTTAGCACATTCTCCAAACATGTCCATACAGAGAAGGGGTCTGCTGGCAGTTCTGACCAGAAGACATGCCCCTATACACCAAACTCTGAAAACATGCTGCCTAGCTCTTGACAGCTCACTTATTGGCAGCCAGAACAATATAAGATTTAAAGACGGCCATAAAAATGATTGAACGTTGCAGAAGGTGGAAGTGGAGATCTCGTGGTCGACATGTGGAAACTAAGTATTTTTGATAACATTGTTTTGGCTAAATAGGAACCATGAAACTTTATTATGCATATTCATATTTACACATTTCTAGATAAAAATAAATGAAAGGAAAAGGGGAGACCTTACTAGACCCGCCTTACGCTAGGTAAAATATCACCTAAAAGACCAGCCAGTTAAAAATAGTTACAATTAAATTGATGGGTTACATTGAAATTATTGAAATGATCACAACTTTTTATGCTCAGTATGCATACTTTAAAAAAAACAACAACTGGCAACAAAAAATATTTAAACAGAGGACTATTACGTAAGCAATTTTTATGATCATTTTGCATTACTTTGCGTACTGGTAAAATGGGGGTAGGGCAGCAGTTCAGCCACTGTGGCCCCTAAATGCATCATAGCATCACAAAATCAGGTTGGGAGTAACTGTGGTACTCTATCCTAACCAATAAAACCTAACAAAGACCTATCGGTAGTATACAAAATTTCTGAGGGCACCGGAAACAACGTACGTTTCCCAATTTGGCAATTTTAAATGGGAAAAAGCTATCATTCACCACGAATGTACCGTAAAGGATGCCGACTTTCCTTATTTTCTTGCACTTTATGCTCACATTATTGAAACTTAATAGGTAAAGAAAGGTCAAAATGAAATGGAATAACTTTAGAAATTTTTTCTAATTCATTTTGTGTATTTTTACAACTTGGGGGTAGGGATACAAAATCAACCACTGTGGCGCTCACAGTGATCACAGCATCACCTAGTCAAGTTTATAATAATTGTAACATCCTGTTTTAATAATGTAAGCCTGAAAATGGACTGCCAGCACTATAGAAAATGTCTGAAGGCATCTGACACATTATTTTTGTCTTTTTTTGCGATTTCGCGGAAATGGTCGTTTGCTGGGTCCACAAATACCTTAACTGTGAGCCAGAGATTCAATATTTTTTCATTCTGTTTTTTGCAGAGGCTGCAGAACGTGTGCCTTAACATAATATTGCCTGATTTGGGCTTCTGGAATGAATTCTGATTTATTTAGAGGAAAATGTTTCTCAACCTCATTTTAGCACCTGCGAAGAGCGTGAATGGGGGTACCCTTGCGCCATCGGCTATATCTCTGGTGTGTTCCTAAGGATTTTCGGGGAACATGGCTTAAACATCTCAGGACATACTAAGGAACACTTTGAAATCCATCTTATTGAGTACTGGGGGGGGGGGGGGGGTGCACGGTAGACCTTCCTAGCTTGTGGACTAAAGGTCTGGGCCGAGATGTCGTGTCTGCCCGCGGACAAAGGTAGGAAGAGGCGCGAGCGCCCCCGGCGCTGCGGCTTAGAGCGGCGCAGGTAAAGCCTTAGCGCCCGCATTGGGTCCTGTTGCCGCGATCTAGGGGAGAGGTCCGCTCCCCAGAGGGGCCGTATAGTTAGCATCTGAGGGGCCGCCGCGGGGCGGCGGTTCCTGGCCAGGAAGGACAGATCGGGGAGCAGCTGTGCAGAGCCCGTCGGACCGAAGCTGCAAACAGGCTGGGAGCATCGAGAGAGCGTGAAGCTCGCTGACTCGGGACGCTGTAGCGAGAGCCTGAAGGAAACAGGTTTTCCGGGTCAAATCTGAGAACCGAGCCAAGGGGAGGGGTTCAAACCGGTCCGTATTCAACCACGTCAGTACCCAGGCAAGATCCCACCGGGTAACTAGGGAACGTGAAAACGGACGTCGGAGTTCAAAATGAGCCAGTAAATCCGACAGATCCGTGCAGGCGCCTGGGTCCGAAAGACTCAGGTGGCGGTAGGTGTCCGCGATCATAGCGCGGTAGCCCTTGATGGTGACCGGGGCTAAGCCTTGGTCGTCGAAGAGCCACAGGAAGAACTCCGCCAGTTGGTGGGAGGCTAGGTTAGTGGGAGGGAGTCCATGGGAGGCGTACCAAGTCTGAAAGACCCTCCACTTGCCTTCGTACACCTTCCTTGTAGAGAGTCTGCGGGCTGCTGCAATTCCCGCCACTGCAGCATCCGAGAAACCTCTAGCGGCGAGGGCTTGCCGGACAACCTCCAAGCGTGTAGGCGGAGGCGTTCCGGGCACGGATGGAAGAGCTGCTGACGGGGCTGCTTGAGCATCGTGGGAGGGGTAGGAAGCTCCAGGGGAGGGTCCGTCGCAAGCGCGAGGAGGTCCGTGGTCCAGCTCTTGGTCCAGTTGAAGGGGGCCACCAGCAAGAGGACCGCCGAGCATCCTAGAAGCTTCCGCAGCACCTTCGGAACGAGGACTGACGGGGGGTAGGCGTAAGCAAACAGGCCATCCCAAGGGATGGCGAGCGCGTCCACTGCCCAAGCGAGCGGATCCGGGACTGGAGAGACGTAGACCGGGAGCTGGTTGTTCCATCTGGTGGCAAACAGATCCACTAGCGGCGTTTCCCAGTGAGAGCAGATCAGGCGAAAAATATCCGGGCGTAGGGACCACTCCGTGTGGAGCAACTGTCCGCGTCGAGACAGGGCGTCCGCAATCACGTTGAGGTGGCCGGGGATGTGGCAGGCACGTAGAGTAATGCCCCGATCCCTGCACCAGAGGAGAAGGTGGTACAGTAGAATGCAAAGGGAGGGCGAGTGAGTGCCCCCCTGATTCTGTATGTAAGCCACCACCGTCGAGTTGTCGGAGAGCACGAGGACTTCCTGATTGGCCAAGGTCTCCTGCCAAACGTCGAGTGCCAACCCAACTGCCTTCAGCTCCAGCCAGTTGATGTGATTCCCTAACAGCTCCCGAGGCCAAACGCCCGAGGCCGAGAGAAAATCCGGTAACTGGTGCGCGCCCCAGCCGGGCTGGCTCGCATCTGTACAGAGAGACCACCGAGGCGGCGGGGAGTGTAGGGCACCCCCGAAGCCAGCCAAGCGAGGTCCACTCACCTCTCGAGGTGAGGACGAGCCAGAGGAGTGACTGGTACTAGATCCGACAGAGCGCCCGAGGAGGGTCGCCAGTGAAGAAGGAGATGTAGCTGGAGAGGCCGAGCATAAAGTCTGCCCAAGGGAAGCAGGTCCGCAGCCGCACTGAGGAGGCCCAGGAGTTGAAGCCAGACCCTGGCGGTGAAGGAGGATCCCATCCCCATCGAAGTCGCTAAGTCGACGATCTTTTGTTGCCTGGCCAGAGGCAGGCGGACAAGGTTGAGGTCGGTCAGGAATTCCATCCCCAGATGTAGAAACCGTCGAGAGGGAGAAAGATCGTATTTCCCCAAATTGAGCAGGAAACCGAGATGACGCAGAAGGGAAAGCAGGGCATCTCTGTCCATCTGGAGTGCTGCGGAACCAAGTTGCGCAGTAGAAGGTCGTCCAAGTAATTGGAGGCCGGGCTCAAGGAGCGCTGACGGAAGTAGGCCATCACTGCGTCGAGCAGTCTTGTAAATACCCACGGACTGATGTTGAGGCCGAAAGGAAGGGCGCAGAACTGGTAGACGATCCCCCCAAAGGCAAACCGAAGGTACCGGCGAGACGACGGATGAATCGGGACGTGCAGATAGGCGTCTGACAGATCGAGGCTGATCGCGAAGTCCATCGGCCGGACGGCCGCACGGAGTGTCCTGGCCGTCTCCATCCTGAAGCGAGGGGCCAAAATGAACTTGTTTAGCGCTGATCGGTTCCTGGGTCCGCATGGGTGACCTGCGAAGAGGCGGAGGAGACAGGAACGAAAGTTGCAGGCCTGAGGTAACCGTGGAAAGAATCCAGGGGTCGTCCGGGAACAGCGATCTCCAAAAATCGCTGAAGAGCGACAGCCACCCGCCGACAGGAGACCCGAGTACTGAGGGCGGGGGCGAGTCAATGAGCCCGAACGCGGCCCGATTTACGGGCACCGCGGGGCCAAGAAGGGAGAGGGGCGGGGCCGGCCTGAGGAGCCTGGAATGGACGGGCCCGACCTCATGAAGATCCGACTGGAGGAACGGAGGGCCTGAAAGACCGCTGGGCACGACCCCCGGCCGGCGGGGGGCGCGAAAGCGGGTCGAGGCTGGGGTAGATGCTGGCTTGGGCCACAAGTCCTTGGAAGATTCCTTAACGGTTTGCCAAGTGTCGCCGAACAGCTGAGGACCACCTAAGGGGGCTTGACGGAGCTGGGTCTTCACTGACAAGGGAAGGTCCGAGCAGAGGCGCAAAAGGGTATCCCTCCTCCAGAGGTCACAATTGGCAGCTGCTGCCATGGCGTTGGCGGAAGAATGGTAGGCGGCCCGGTTGGCCGCTATCAGGATGGACTGCACGTCACAGAGCGGGGACTGAACCTCCAGGTCCCACGTATCCTGTAGGCACTGCAGGGCTGCCTGGGTAGCCAGTTCCAAAAATCCCGAGCACGCCAGCGAGTTCCGCGCTAAGGAGGCGATCCTGTCGAGAGGCCGAGGCCACGAGTTCTGGACGAGTCTGCGGCCGCCCGCCTGTACTAAGGCCGCCGCATCCACCGCTGGAAGAGGTATGGCGAAGGCTTGGGAGTGTCCAGCGTACCAGGCCTGGCGGAAGCTCAAGTTGATTCCCACCGGCCATCGAGCGGCAGTAAAGTATCCCGTGTCGCCGAAAGCGTCGTTTCGCAGCTGGGCGGAGAAAGCATCGGTGAGGTCCCGGAAGCCGGCTGGCTGCGGGAGGGACTTGCGGCGCTTGACTTGCCTCTGCGCGTCGACCATGGCCGAAGCCTGTCTCTTCGGAGGAGGTGAAGGCGGACAGAAGTCGGAGGTAGGTACTTGGCGATAAGCCTGGAAGCCTCACCCAGGGCTTGGACCGTCTGTGATCCGAGCGATGGGCCGGCAACGTCTGACGAGGCGGAGGCCGACGAGACAGCGGAAAGGCGGGGCGGAGATCCAGCCACCGAGTCCTGCAAGAAGATCGCCGAGGCCGAGTCCGTCGGATGAAGGCTGAGGACGTCCGGCTCCAAAAACTGATCCTCTCGCGGAAAAGACGAAAGGGGCGAGCGGCTACGAGAGCGCCGCACCGCCGCGCGCGAGGTAGACGCAGCCGCCCGCGACGCACGCAAAGAGGGGCGCCGCGGCGACGGAGGGACCGTGGCAAAGCGACGGTCCACCTCGAAGTCGGGATCCGCACGCGGAAGCCGACGTGAGTGACAAAGCCGCGATCGGAATACCGAGGAAGTGGCCTGGTCACCCCTGGCCCGCCCGGAGTGTCTCTCCTAGCCCGCTCAGGAAAGGCGGAGCAGGGAGGGGACGAATACCGGGCACGCGGCCCCACGTCCGAGGACGCGCGATGATGTCACACCGGGCCCGCCTGGTCGATACGAGGCGGGGGGGAGGGGGGGGGGACAGTCCAGGGTCACGCCAAGCCCGCTCAGGAAAGGCGGAGCGGGGAGGGGACGATTTATGAGCCCGCTGCCCCAGCTCCGAAGCCTCGGAGCGAGGGGGGCGAGGGTCCAAGTCTAAGGTCACGCCAAGCCTGCTCAGGCGAAGCGAAGCGGGGAGGGGACAATTTATGAGCACGCGACCCCCGCTCCGATGCCTCGGAGCGTGGGGGGCGAGAGTCAACCGCACCCCGGGACCGCCCAGGCGAGGGGGGGGGGGGGGGGGGGGGAAGAAAGCGAAGCATGCCGGGCCCGTTCGGAAAACACAGAGCGGGGAGGCAGCATTACTAACGGTCTCGAGTCACGTTCCGAAGCCTCGGTGCATGAGCGAGAGCTTTTCTTGTCACGTTTACTCTCTTTCTTATGCTTGCGTTCAGTCACCCGCCCCCGCTCCGGAGACCTAGAGCCGGGGGTGGCCGACGAACGCTCAGCTCTCCCAGACCGCTCGCCCGAAGCAGAGCGGGGGTTGGGAAACGATATGGGGCTCAAGCCACGCGCTAACGAAGCAGAGCGTGGGGAGCGTGACTCCGAAACTCGCCTACCCTGCTCCGAAGACTCGGAGAGGGGAGGGAGAACCTGCGAGGTAACGGTACAAGAAGGGGACTTACCTGTGGGCCGGAAAGCCCGAACGACGGAGCGGAGAGGAGCCCGAAGCGCCGAGGGAAGTACGTCCACCCGTGGAGGATCCCGGGGAGACAGAAGCGGGCGAGGGGGCTGGTCACGCCTGTAGAAGTCCCACATGCGCGACCACCGGTCTTCCGTCCAAGCGGCGCAAACGTCACACGTTCCGTCCGAAGAACAGCCCGAACACGGCAAGCAAGAGTCGTGTGCATCGTCCGGCCACTGTAAGTCCCCGCAAAGGAGGCAAGTCTTCGACACAGAAGAAGCCATAAGGCCCTAGGCCAACTACGCAGGCGAAGAAAGTCAACCGTGCACAAAACAGCAGGGCACAAGTCACGTGCGTCGTCGAACCCCAAGGCCAAGCCAAGGGTGAAGCTCACAAAGTCAGAGCCGGTAAAAACCGGTCGGCGCACAGTTCACAATGAGTCCAATTGCCAAAAGGAAAAGTCACGAATGTAGTGAGTCCAGGGCTGAATCGAAAGACTCCAATTCAAGCCCAAAGTCAAAAACCACTGAAGACGAAAAAACCCGTTGAACGGAGAAAGGCAAAAACTCGACCGTCCCCGGTCGAGCTATGAGTGAAACTGACGAGGTCGCCCTGTGCTCACCGGGATAGGGTAGTAAGGGGAGGCCACCCGGGGTCCTAGTGCTTGGATCCCCGGTGTCTCCTCCCCAGTTGTGTGCTACACACAACTTTTGCTGAAATCTATAGGCAATAGAGTGTATTCCTGATAGTAATGCCATCGGTAATGTATTTTGAAAAAACAAATTTGGGGATTTCAGTGTTGGGATAGAATGAGTTAAAGACAGTATGCGTTGGTAAGAGTAATTTGGTTGTATAGCGTTGTCTGGTTTGGTTCAGTTATGTTGGTTTGGAATTCAGTGAGGTAACCGGTGTTTTTCGTATACAGTTATGTACCGAGATGGATAACTAAAGGAATGTGAGGGGTGTATGTCTAAGTCGTTATGAAGGTAGTATGTGGTTAAGTATAGTCTTTTCCAGCATATGGGATAACATATAGCGAGAGTGTTAGGTTATAATCTGTTTCAAGGTAGTGACAGAGATATGGGGGTGTTACGAAAGTAGTCGGATTATGAAGCACATGTGTGTGTGTGAATGAACCTGTGAGTTATTTGTATCAGCCAGGTTACATAATGTATCTCAAATTATCCAATATGTGTGTGTGTGTTTAGCAAGTGTTACGATTTAGGACTTTATTATTATTCAGAGTGCTTGTCGAGAGTGGAGCGACGGACGCCGAGACGTCAGTCACCAGGGACCTAATGCGAGGTCATCTCTCCATCTCTTCACTCAGGGAGTGAGCAACTGGTGCCAAGACACTTGGGTCACAGCAAAGATACGGTACGAGTAACGAGGACGTCCACAGTACGAGAGACAGGACGACTCGGGAGCGTACAAAGGACTTGCACACCTAGACGTGAAAGGACTGAACCTAACCAGGCGAGAACACCAAACAGGTTGGAGTGTGAGACTACTACCTAACCTGGCATTGATATTGTGTATGTGTATGTGATGTTTGGATGCGGGTAGTGGGGAAGGTGTAGTGTAAATAGTTTGATAATCTTTTAAGCGTTTTTCTATTTATCGTGTATAAAAGTTCCGTTAGAAAGGAAGCCCGCGAGTTGTGTTTTACTGCATGAATACGCCCGTTTGAGTCAGTGGCGGTGTATGCGTCTGTTGTGCGAGAGTCTGTGCATACAACTGGGGGCAAGTCTGGGTGCGTTACACAGGTGGCCGCTCAAAAGAGGTTCTACTGTAAATGTTAAATTGGTAACTGAAAACAGACAGATGAGAGATCACTGCAATTGGTACAAAGGTTTCATTTCCTGGTGAGCAATGAGTTTTGTCGACTCACACTTAACCATGAAGGGAGTAAGGCTGACTTTGGTGTGAGGACCTTTTGCACAGTAGGGAGGAGTGGATGTTCAGGTGAGGTTTTAGACACCTGTGTTTTACACCATGGAGCTGACAGATCAAAGCCTACCTCAGCCTCATCACACACACACAACAAAAAACTAAACTGAAAATCATGCTCACAACTCGGAGTAGTCCTGCTGGTTCAGATCATACAGCAACTGCTGAGCAGCCGACTGCGAATCGTTAAACAGGGGCAACAACCCGCCCGGTCCGTGACAGCACCGTGGGCTGCGTCGTCTTGGAGGAGGTTTGTGCGAGGATCCCCGGCTCGTATCTCGGAGGGCATTGGCCACACCAGAGGTCAGATCGAGCACACCCGAGACTGGTTTGGTGACGGTGCCCAACACACCCTTACCCACACCTTTGATCAGGCCCTGTGAAACAGAACAAAAAGTGTGATGTATACTGATCTTCGATTCTGGACCTTACAGCCATAGCCATAAGGTCCAGAATCACAGATCAGCACATGCCAGATCAGACACACCTGCCACAGGATTGGTAACAGTGCAAATACACCTTTTAGCAGACCCTACTGACACAGGGGACATAATGTGACAATGCCCTTGAACTATTTTAGTCAAACTTATTTCACACACTGGTGTATTCTGAATGATAAGGGTTAATCACTGCATGTCCCTTACCTCAAAGCCCTCATCGCGCGTGCCCTTGTATGCTTGCTGCACGATGGACGTGACCCCCCCAAACAGGCCAAGGCCGAAGCCTTTGATGCCGGCCACCAGGTGGTCACTGGACCGTCCTGTGTGCACGCTGCGAAGCTCCTCTCTTGTGCGGTTGTGGCTGTCGTCCATGGACAGGGTGCCAAGCCCATCAGACACTGTGCTAGCAAACTGTGCCACAGAAAAAAATTCCATCAAGCATCTTTACAATAGGGTGACCATCCTGTAAGATACTGAGCCGAGCCAGCTAATAAACTGTGCCACAGGAAAAAAATAAACAGCTTCATTTTACCTCTTTTTGAGGGCATCAATAATCTACATTGTCGTGACATCATGAAATCATAAATAAGGCGAACTGTCTGAACACTATCTGCATCATCCCAAAAAGAAACATCCTTAACCCATTCAGCACTGTTGAAGACTTACTGATCACTACAGTTCAAGGGTGGTACCAGAATAGTTTTGTATCGGTAGTCGCCAAGCTATTCTGGCACTATCATTGAAATATGGTCAATCTGTTTCTTAAACTATTTTTTTGTTAGTTAACCCCTTAACTGCTGGGGCTGTACGAACAGTACAAAGCTGCAAGAGACTTAAACCCTCATGAGCCCCGGCTGTCATGGGGGCTCATGAGGATTTATGTCTCTTGTTAGTTCTGTGTTCTGCATGTCTAGTTTTGTTCCCATTTAATCTGTGTTTTTCATGCGAATGTCAGTCAGTGTGTGGTAGTTTCAGACGTGAAATTCATGATTATTGACAGGGAAGGGGTTAACTCAATCGCGGCCAGCCGCATCCAGATGCGCAGCTTATGCCACGCATCCGGATGTGCCTGGCTGCGAATGAGTTAAAACAGGTAAGGTTTCTCTCATCGGCAAACCGAGCAACCAACCTTGGCTGTAGTGTTGGAGACACCATGAGTGACGTTCTTCAGCAGACCCCCAACGTTGCCATCGCTGATCAGGCCTGAAATGCCTTCGGTTACGTCATTAAACAGGCCCAGCGGGTTGCCCAGGAAGTCCACCGAGCCCAGGATTTTGGCTGCCTGGCTCTTCAGCTCCTGAAAAGTGTGATGAATATGACATCAAATATCACTTCTTGCAGCACTCTGATGGGTGTGAAGGGCAGAAGCTGTTGTCTTGATAGGGTAGGCAGGGATGCTACTAGCCCATTCAGCCCTGACGGCGCCAAGCTAATCTGGCACTACCCTTGAATTATCATGGTCGATCCATCTCCTGCAACTGGTGCATAGTTGTTAGATGACGCCTCCACAATTTGGGAAATATGTGCATGGGGTTGAATGAACTAGATATTTCGGCAGATGGGTCAAATGTCCTGGGTTGGCCAACATGAATAGGACATAATGTCCGCTATACCGAAAATGTATTTTTCTCTAAAAGATATTTTTTCGAAAAATACTTACCGATGGCATTACTATATGGAATATACCCTTTAGCTTATGATGTCAGACTAAGAACCCTTTGTGTGTACCTACACGACAAGGGCCGCAACTCTAGGGAGTTGAAACCAAGTGGCTGGGTAGTCTCCCCTCCCTCCATCCGGTCACGTGAGCCGTGCATTCCCGCCAGTCTTACTCTTAGCGTAGTGGTGGCAAGCGGGGTAGGTGCGAGGGCCCCTACGAGTAATACCATTGGTAAGTATTTTTCAAAAAAGTATCTTTTAGAGAAAAATACATTTGTTTCCTCAAAATCCATACCAATGGCATTACTATATCGAAGAATAGCGAAAAAGAGGAGGGTGCCGCCCAAAAACCCTACCAAGGCTATAAGCTTAGCTTCGAGGGGCAATCTCCCGACGATTTCAGCTAAGAGTTACCTATGGCGCCTGAGGCACTCGGAGGGAGTGTTGCGCTGCCGAGAGGTCTCCGACGAGGGCCAGGTTCTCTCATTGGCCGGCTCGTTGGGCGAAGAGATTTCGGAGATAGAAGCGGGCGAAGGTGGACTCTGCTCGCCACCCGACTGCAGCAACGATGTCTCTGACTGCCCAGTTGCGGTCGAACGCGATGCTGGCGGCGACCGCTCTGACTTCGTAAGCCCGTATCCGCATTCTCTTGGTACCCTGCGGGGAGATATCTTTGTATGCGGAGCGAATGATCCATCGCAGCCAGGACCAGATTGTCTGGGCGGAAATGTCAGCTCAGCCTGGGGCCAAGGGCAGGAAGAGGCGAGACTGGCCTCTCCTGATGGGCTTCACTCTGCGCAGGTAGACTTTTAATGCTCGTACCAGGTCCTGCAGTCATGATGTCTGAGACCAGTCAAACCGCGTGAGCAGGCGAAGACTTAACACCTGGGGCGCAGCCGCGGGGAGTCTATTCTTGGCCAAGAATGAAGGACTGGTCAGGAGTTGAACTGATCCGTTGGTCCTGAACTGCATGCAGGCTGGGTCCACTGAAAGGGCATGCAGCTCGCTCACTCTGGCCGCTGTGGCGAGGGCCAAGAGGAAGCAGGTCTTCCTAGTCACGTCCACGAGGCAGGCCAAGGAAAGAGGCTCGAACTGACTGGAGTTCAACCAGGTTAACACCCATGGGAGGTCCCATTGTGGAATGAGAGAGCGAGTGACTGGGCGCTGGAGGTCGAAATGGGACATCAGGTCTGAGAGGTCCTTGCATGCTCCCGGGTCTGGTAGGCCTAAGTGCCGATAAGTGTCTGCAAACATCGAGAGGTAACCTCTGATCTTGATCGGGGCCAAGTTCTGCTCACTGAACAGCCACAAAAAGAACTCGGCCAGCTGAGGCATGGTCAGTGCCGTGGGGGAGAGGTGCTGGGACCCGCACCTGGACTGTAGAACCCTCCACTTTCCTTCGTACACCAGGCGGGCGGATGGTCTGCGGGCTGTCGCGATCGCCTCCACTGCTGCATTCGAGAAACCTCGTGCTGTGAGGGCTTGCCTCACAACTTCCAGGCGTGAAGCAGTAGTCTCTCCGGCCAAGGGTGTAAGGGATTCTGCCTGGGCTGCTTCAGCATTGTGCGAGGCGTGGGGAGCCGGAGAGGTGGGTCGGTGGCGAGGTTCAAAAGATGTCGTCCAACTCCTGTTCTAACTGACTGGGTCGACAAGAAGTAGGACCGTGTTGGAACCCCGTAGCTTGAGGAGCACCTTGGCACCAGTACTGAGGGAGGATAAGCATAGGCTACGAGGCCCTCCCAGGAGACTGACAGCGCGTCGACTGCCCAAGCGAGGGGTCCGCGATGGGTGAGACAAAGAGCGGAAGATGCTTGTTTCATCTGGTCGCAAATAGGTCGATCATGGGCGTCTGCCAGTGTGTACAGATCATCTGAAAGGTGTCTGGCAGGGGGGACCACTCGGTGTAGAGGAGCTGCCCTTGCCGCGAGAGGGAATCCGCAAGAACATTCAGGTGTCCTGGGATGTGTCGTGCTCGGAGTGCAATCCCACATCTCTGCTCCACAGGATGATCTGGTAAAGTAGCATGCAGGGGGCCGGGGACTGAGCGCCGCCTTGCTTCTGAATAGTCGCATTGTCGGACAGGATCAGGACTTCCTGGCCGAAGAGCCGTGACTCCAAGTTGATGAGCGCCAACCACACTGCCTTCAACTCCAGCCAGTTGATGTGCTTGTCTCGGAGGTCCGACGGCCACCGACCCGAGATGGTGCTGAATTCCAGCAGTAAGTGGGCACCCCAGCCGACAAGGCTTGCATCCGCGCCGCGCAAATGGAGAATCGAGGGGGAGGGGTGAAGAGTGGGACTCCTGTCGCCAAGCAAGAGTGGTCTGTCCATCTGAGCAGATGTGGCCGGGTCAACAGCAGGACTGGGATCAAGGCTGTGAGATCTCCCGAGGAGGGACGCCAGTGGAGCAGCAAATGGAGCTGTAGCGGTCGCGAGTAGAGCCTGCCGAGGGGTAACAGGTCTGCCGCCGCGCTGATTAGACCCAAGAGCTGGAGCCAGGTAGACACACCCTGTTGAGGTCGTCAAGAATTCCATGCCAAGGTGGACAAACCTGCAAGATGGAACCAAGTCCAATTTCCCCTCGTTGACAATGAACCCGAGTCGGCGAAGAAGCTCTAGGAGCACGTCCCTGTCCGCCTCTAGCGAGGCCGCATCCTGATTCTTGAGGAGCAGGTCGTCGAGATAGTTGGAGGTAGGACTCGAGGAAGCCTGCCTGGCTCTGGTGACTACGGCGTCCATACTCGTAAACATCCAAGGGCTGAGGTTGAGACCGAAGGGTAGGGCTCTACACTGATAGACGATTCCGCGGAAGACGAATCGCAGGTAACGGCGAGAGGCTGGGTGCATGGGAACGTGTAAGTACGCGTCTGAAAGGTCGAGACTGACCGCATAGTCCATAGGCTGTACCGAGGCTCGTAAGGCTCTTGCTGTTTCCATGTGAAAGTAGGGGGCCGACAATAAACTTGTTTAAGGCCGAGAGTTCTATGACTGGTCACCACTTGCCGCCGGGCTTCGGAACCACGAAGAGCCGACTGTAGAATGCCGGGGAGTCGTGTCGGGCTACTACTTCCGTGGCGGCCTTCTGGAGCAGCGTGGTGATCTCTCCCTGAAGAGCGTCCGCCTTGCACTGGTCGACCTGCACGCGCGTCCAGAGTGGGGAGCGTCTCAGCGGAGGCGGGGCCCAAAACGAGATCTAAAGTCCTTCCGAGATCATGTTGAGAATCCAAGGGTCTTCCGGCAACAGTGACCGCCACTCGTCGCTGTGCCTAGCTAGCCTCCCGCCGACTGGAGACCCTGCAGGAATCGGTGGGGGCGACGTCGAGAGATTGTCACTGGGCCCTCCCCCGTCCGGGCCTCCAGGCGTTCCTGGGCCAGGCGGGAGCCAGGACCTGGATGGGGCAAGCATTACTGGTGGGGGCCTGACGTCTGGACCTGTGAGGCAGTCTGGTAACCAGCCGGGAGATGGGTCTGAAGCTCCGCAGGGCGCGACCCCATCCTTGCGGGAAGCTGGAAACCGAGAGGAATCCACTCTGGGAGCACTAGGCCACAGGTCCTTAGCCGAGCCCTTAACCTCTTGCCAGGTAGAACCGAAGAAGAGAGAACCGCCCAAAGGAGCACGACGTAGCTGAGCGATGAAGGTCGAGGGGATGCCGGAACAACTCTTCAGCATGGAGTCCCATCTCATAAAGTCACAATTCACTGCCGCCGCCATGATGTTGGATGTCCAGAAACCTGATCTAAAGTCCTTCAGAGAGTGGATGTCCCATAAGAAAAACACCAGAGAGTGGATGTCCCGTAAGCGCGTCTCACTAGGCCGCTCCACAAATTCCTCCACACTCCGCACCACCGCTTGCGTAGCCAGATCCCAAAAACCCGCACCATCCAGGGAATTACGAATCAAACTTGCCGTATGGTCAAGACCAGGGGGATGAACCATTGGACTGGTATCTTGCCTCCAGCTTGCAACTCCGCTGCAGGGTCCACCGCTGGAAGAGGGCAGACAAAAGCTTGAGAGTGCGCCCCATACCACGCTTGCCGAAACTTGGATGTCGATATCAGCCAGCCAGCGAGTGTCCGCAAAGAAACCTCTATCCCACAGCTTGCCCTGGCATAGGTGCTCATTGAAGGCGTCCAAAAGGTCCTTAAATCCTGGGGGCTGAGGAAGAGTCTTGAAATGTTTCACCTGAAAAGGAACGTCAACTGAGGCCGAGGCCTTCCTCTTGAGTGGAGGAGAAGGAGGGCATCCCTCGAAAGGAAGAACAGCCGAGATCACACAGGAGTTGGACGACAGATCTTTTGAACCTCGCCACCGACCCTCCTCTCCGGCTTCCCACGCCTCGCACAATGCTGAAGCAGCCCAGGCAGAATCCCTTACACCCTTGGCCGGAGAGACTACTGCTTCACGCCTGGAAGTTGTGAGGCAAGCCCTCACAGCATGAGGTTTCTCGAATGCAGCAGTGGAGGCGATCGCGGCAGCCTGCAGACCATCCACCCGCCTGGTGTACGAAGGAAAGTGGAGGGTCCTACAGTCCTGGTGCGGGTCCCAGCACCTCTCCCCCATGGCACTGACCATGCCTCAGCTGGCCGAGTTCTTTTTGTGGCTGTTCAGTGAGCAGAACTTGGCCCCGATCAAGATCAGAGGTTACCTCTCGATGTTTGCAGACACTTATCGGCACTTAGGCCTACCAGACCCGGGAGCATGCAAGGACCTCTCAGACCTGATGTCCCATTTGCCGCCTCGTCCAAGGCCCGAGAAGTCTCAGAAGACACGGGCGCATCTCCTGCCGTGTCGGATGCTGGAGGGCTGTGGGGGGAGGGGGGGGGGTGAGAGGAGGGGGGGGGGGTCCTGAGAGCACAGGGCTGACGCCGAGTCCTCCGGGTGCAGACTGAGGACATCCCCGTTATAATCCGACACTGTGGACAAAGCGGGAAGTGACACGTCAACTAGGGGAACAATCCTGTCCGGAGGAGACCAGTGGTGTCTGTCAGACGAACGCTCCGGGTGCCTGTGCAAAGAGCGAAGGTCAGGGGAAAGCCGAGTGGTGCACGACCCTTGTGGGTGTCTAGGGCCCTCTGTAGCACTCACCGTGGTGGGGAATCGTGATGGGAGGTCCTCGAGGCACGCTGAGGAGAGTCCATACGCCAGTCTCGAAGAAAACTTTCCCAAGGGGATGGCTGCGAGGCACGGAACGCTGTGGAGCGCGAGGGGACCACACCTGGACAGGTGGCCTGGCTGCCCCGGAGGGTGGAGACCGACGAGGGGGTGACGGGCTAATGCTGTAGCTGTGTCTGCGTCATCCCGAGCGAGCCTCAGTGCTAGGTGGACTCCGTCCGCTGGAAGAGGCTGAAGGTCGACCTCGAGTGGAAACTCCAACCTGCGCTCATGTCTTCCGTGTTCTCTGTCTCTCGGTCACCCCTTGCGAAGGACTATGCGAGACTGGCAGTTGTCTCTCGGCACCCCTTGCGTAGTGCCATGCGAGACGGGGTTGACTCTCCCGGCCATCACTATGAGAGGGCTAAACAGGACTGAGTCCTGTGTCCGGCGAGAAGCGGGTCTCACAATCTCTGAAGTCGCTCAATGACGCGGAGTTGTGGGGCTCGGCGGGGAAGGGGTTAACAGCGCTTTAGGGTCTC
The DNA here is from genome assembly GCA_036245525.1 of Semisulcospira habei. Taxonomy (NCBI): domain Eukaryota; kingdom Metazoa; phylum Mollusca; class Gastropoda; family Semisulcospiridae; genus Semisulcospira; species Semisulcospira habei. The sequence continues at coordinate 178,105,789 of BTPG01000006.1, read as the reverse complement.
GCACTGACCTGTCACTTTCCAACGGTCTGGTAGAGTCCGTAGTCTTAGCCGATGGCCGTCCTCGCCGATAGAACTCCCACAGTTGGGACCACTTCCACTCCTTCCACGTAACGTACTTTTCCCAGGTAAGGGCAGAGGAGCAGCCGGAACAGAGAAGACACAGCGTATGCGAGTCCGTAGGCCACTGGAAGCCTTTACACTTCCTATAGGTGCGTAATTGCGTATTGCAACACAAAGAAGAAGCCATGAAAGCAACCGCACGGGGCCAGTAACAAACGGCCCCGTGAAAAGACTCACCACACTGTCCGAGGGCTAAGCCCAGTCCGAAAAATCAACAAATTCCACGGGGTATGCCGACACCACCATAAACAGGATGGCTTACTCATAGGCATAACCCGAGGCCTTACCTTGCCATCTTCTTAGTCGCTAGCGAAGCTTGGAAAGCAGTGTAGCCATAGAATGAATCCAAACCAAACCAGGAAGGCTGAAGCTGGTGAACCGTTCGCTGTGAAGCTAAGGGTAAGACTGGCAGGAATGCACGGCTCACGTGACCGGATGGAGGGTGGGGAGTCTACCCGGCCACTTGGTTACAACTCCCTAGAGTTGCAGCCCTTGTCGTGTAGGTACACACAAAGGGTTCTTAGGCTGAAATTGTAAGCTAAAGGGTATATTCCATATAGTAATGCCATCGGTATGGATTTTATTATTTTAAGGAAACAAATTAATACTGAATACTGACACTTCACTGTCTCCAATGACAAATGATGTCGCATTTCTTTTCCTTGTCAGCATAAGATAGTGTTTCGTGAGTGGCCACTGCGTGCAATGCAGACTTAGAATGTTAATGAGCTATGTAAAATAAAAAAGTCCAAGACAACAGAAATGTGATCGGACATAGGCAGCTTCGAGGCAATTATAATAGGACATTTGACCCACTGGCACCGTTTATGATTAATCGGACATTTTAGTCCTTCAGTCGGACTATGACCAATGTCAGACACCTAGTTGCATCCCTGGGTAGGCGTGGTGCTCAAGTGCTCCTGGCAGTGGATGGATGATACCATTTGGTGGAAAAGATGTCTAGTACCAAATCGTATTATCATCAATAGCAATCAAGGTGTTGGTAATGGGTGAGAAAGGTAAGCAATAGGTAGGAAAGTGCACCAGTAAGGGAGAAAACAGTACTGCCATAACCAAGAAACATAAATCTAACCGGCTCAGCACAAAATAGTTCACTAATAAAAACTTTTTTTTCAGTAACATAATACAGAAAATATGTTTAACTCTTATCATTAGGAATACACCATTGTGTGAAATAAGTTTGACTAAAATATGAATTTTTTTTCTAAAATGTATTTTTTTGAAAAATACTTACCGATGGCATTACTATCTGGGAATACACTCTATTGCCTATAGATTTCAGCAAAATTGTGTGTAGCACACAACTGGGGAGGAGACACCGGGGATCCAAGCACTATGACCCCGGGTGGCCTCCCCTTACTACCCTATCCCGGCGAGCACAGGGCGACCTCGTCAGTTTCACACATAGCCACAAGAGGCAAGCGGGGCAGGCGGGAGGGCCATTCGAGTAATGCCATCGGTAAGTATTTTTCAAAAAAATACATTTTAGAAAAAAAATTCATTTGTTTTTTCAAAATACATTACCGATGGCATTACTATCTGGGAGAATGGCGAACAGGCGGAGGGTGCCGTATCAAACCACAACCCAACCACTCCGCCGGCCCCCTCGAGAGAGAACTCCCGACGATTTCAGCTATGATGTGCCTAAGACGCCAGCAGCGCTCGGAGGGAGTGCTGGGCCGCGGAGATGTCGCCCACCCGTGCCAGGGAGTCACGTCAGCCGGATAGGTCTCTTAAGGTAGAAGCGTGCGAAAGTGGAGTCTGAGCGCCAGCCACCCGCTGCCAAAATATCTTTGACCGAGCAGTTGCGGTCCAGGGCTAGACTGGTGGCTACTGCTCTCACTTCATGCGCCCGGATTTGTAAAGGCTCAGCGCCGCGTGGGGAGAGGTCTAGGTAGTCTGACCTAATCACCCACCGCAGCCAGGATGACACGATCTGGGCCGAGATGTGGCGTCTGCCCGCGGACAAGGTAAGAAGAGGCGCGAGCGCCCCCGGCGCTGCGGCTGAGAGCGGCGCAGGTAAATCTTTAGCGCCCGCACTGGGTCCTGTTGCCGCGATCCAGGGGAGAGGTCCGCTCCACGGAGGGGCCGTATCGTTAGCACCTGAGGAGCCGCCGCGGGCGGCGGTTCTTGGCCAGGAAGGACGGATCGGAGAGCCTCTGCGCAGAGCCGTCGGAACGAACCGCAAACAGGCTGGGAGCATCGAGAGCGCGTGAAGCTCGCTGACTCGGGACGCTGTAACGAGAGCCAGAAGGAAACAGGTTTTCCGGGTCAAGTCTGAGAACCGAGCCAAGGGGAGGGGCTCAACCGGTCCGTATTCAACCACGTCAGTACCCAGGCAAGATCCCACCGGGGTACTAGGGAACGTGAAACCGGACGTCGGATTTCAAAGTGAGCCAGAATTCGACAGATCCTTGCAGGCGCCTGGGTCCGGAAGACACCGGTGACGGTAGATGTCCGCGAACGTAGCGCGGTAGCCCTTGATGGCGACCGGGGCTAAGCCCCGGTCGTCGAAGAGCCACAGGAAGAACTCCGCCAGTTGGTGGGAGGCTAGGTTAGTGGGAGGGTGCCCATGGAAGGTGCACCAGGTCTGAAAGACCCTCCACGTGCCTTCGTACACCTTCCTTGTAGAGAGTCTGCGGGCTGCTGCAATTGCCGCCACTGCTGCATCCGAGAACCTCTAGCGGCGCGGGCGTGCCGGACAACCTCCAAGCGTGTAGGCGGAGGCGTACGGGGCACGGATGGAAAAGCCGCTGACGGGGCTGCTTGAGCATCGCGGAAGGGGTAGGAAGCTCCAGAGGAGGGTCCGTCGCAAGCGCGAGGAGGTCCGTGGTCCAGCTCTTGGTCCAGTTGAAGGGGGCCACCAGCAGGAGGACCGCCGAGCATCCCAGAAGCTTCCGCAGTACCTTCGGAACGAGGACTGACGGGGGGTAGGCGTAAGCAATCAGGCCGACCCAAGGAATGGGGAGCGCGTCCACTGCCCAAGCGAGTGGATCCAGGACTGGCGAGACGTAGACCGGGAGCTGGCTGCTTCATCTGGTGGCAAACAGATCCACTAGCGGCGTTTCCCAGTGAGAGCAGAGCAGGCGAAAAATATCCGGGCGTAGGGACCGCTCCGTGTGGAGCAACTGTCCGCGACGAGACAGGGCGTCCGCCTTCACGTTGAGGTGGCCAGGGATGTGGCGGGCTCGTAGGGCAATGCCTCGATCCCTGCACCAGAGGCGAAGGTGGCACCGAAGAATGCAAAGGGAGGGCGAGTGAGTGCCACCCTGATTCTGTATGTAAGCCACCACCGTCGAGTTGTCGGAGAGCACGAGGACGTCCTGATTGGCCAAGGTCTCCTGCCAACGTCGAATGCCAATCCAACTGCCTTCAGCTCCAGCCAGTTGACGTGATTCCCGAACAGCTCCCGAAGCCAACGCCCGAGGCCGAGAGAAATCCGGTAACAGGTGCGCGCCCCAGCCGGCCTGGCTCGCCTCTGTACAGAGAGACCACCGAGGCGGCGGGGAGTGTAGGGCACCCCCGAAGCCAGCCAAGCGAGGTCCGCCCACCTCTCGAGGTGAGGACGAGCCCGAGGCGTGACAGGTACTAGATCCAACAGAGCGCCCGAGGGTCGCCAGTGAAGAAGGAGACGTAGCTGGAGAGGCCGAGCATAAAGTCTGCCCAAGGGAAGCAGGTCCGCAGCCGCCCTGAGGAGGCCCAGGAGTTGAAGCCAGACCCTGGCGGTGAAGGAGGATCCCATCCCCATCGAAGTCGCTAAGTCGACTATCTTCTGTCGCCTGGCCAGAGGCAGGCGGGCAAGGTTGAGGTCGGTCAGGAATTCCATCCCCCGATGTAGAAACCGTCGAGAGGGAGAAGATCGGATTTCCCCAAATGAGTAGGAAACCTAGATGACGCAGAAGGGAAAGCAGGGCATCCCTGTCCGTCTGGAGGGCTGCGGAGACCAAGTTGCGCAGTAGAAGGTCGTCCAAGTAATTGGAGGCCGGGCTCAAGGAGCGCTGACGGAAATTGGCTATCACGGCGTCGAGCAGTCTTGTAAACACCCACGGACTGATGTTGAGGCCTAAAGGAAGGGCGCAGAACTGGTAGACGATCCCCCCAAGTCAAACCGAAGGTACCGGCGAAACGACGGATGAATCGGGACGTGCAGATAGGCGTCTGACAGATCGAGGCTGATCGCAAAGTCCATCGGCCGGAGGGCCGCACGGAGTGTCCTGGCCGTCTCCATCCTGAATCGAGGGGCCAAGCATCCTGAATCGAGGCCAAGCTGATAAGTCGATAACTGGTTTGGGAGCTAGAAGAGTCGGCTGTAGAACGCCGGAGAGTCCTGCCGCAAAACCACCTCTGTCGCCGCTTTGGTGAGGAGGGTCGCCACTTCCCCGCGCAGAGCGTCCGCCTGTGTGCCGTCGAGCGGTTCCTGGGCCCACATGGGTGCTCAGCGAAGAGGCGGAGGCGACAGGAACGAAAGTTGCAGGCCTGCGGTAACGGTGGAAAGAATCCAGGGGTCGTCCGGGGACAGCGATCTCCAAGATCGCTGAAGAGCGACAGCCGCCCGCCGACGGGAGGCTCGATTACTGAGGCGGGGGCGGAGGCGGGGGCGAGTCAAAGAGCCCGACCGCGGCCCGATCTATGGGCACCGCGGGGCCAAGAAGGGCGAGGGGCGGGGCCGGCCTGAGTAGCCTGGAATGGACGGGCCCGACCTCGTGAAGATCCGACTGTAGAGAAGGAGGGCCTGAAAGACCGCTGGGCACGACCCCCGCCGTGCGGGGGGCGCGAAAGCGGGTCGAGGCTGGGTTAGATGCAGGCTTGGGCCACAAGTCCTTGGAAGATTCCTTAAAGGTGTGCCAAGTGTCGCCGAACAGCTGAGGACCCCCTAAGGGGGCGTGACGGAGCTGGGTCTTCACTGACAAGGGAAGGTCCGAGCAGAGGCGCAAAAGGGTATCCCTCCTCCAGAGGTCGCATTTGGCAGCCGCTGCCCTGGCGGTGGCGGAAGAATGGTAGGCGGACCGGTTGGCCGCTATCAGGATGGACTGCACGTCACGAAGCGGGGACTGAGCCACCAGGTCCCACGTATCCTGTAGGCACTGCAGTGCTGCCTGGGTAGCCAGTTCCAAACCCGAGCACGCCAGCGAGTTCCGCGCTAAGGAGGCGATCCTGTCGAGAGGCCGAGGCCACGAGTTCTGGACGAGCCTGCGGCCGCCCGCCTGTAGTAAGGCCGCCACATCCACCGCTGGAAGGTAAGGCGAAGGCTTGGGAGTGTCCAGCGTACTAGGCCTGGCGGAAGCTTAAGTTGATTCCCACCGGCGATCGAGCGGCGGTAAAGTATCCCGTGTCGCCGAAAGCGTCGTTACGCAGCTGGGCGGAGAAGCATCGGTGAGGTCCCGGAAGCCGGCTTGCGGGAGGGACTTGCGGCGCTGGACTTGCCTCTGCGCGTCGACCATGGCCGAAGCCTGTCTCTTCGGAGGAGGCGAAGGCGGACAGACGTCGGGCGGTAGGGACTTGGGGATAAGCCTTGAAGCCTCACCCATAGCGTGGACCGACTGTGATCCGAGCGAAGGGCCGGCAACGTCTGACGAGGCGGAGGCCGACGCGACAGCGGAAAAGGCGGGAAGGAGAACCCGCCGCCGAGTCCTGCAAGAAGATCGCCGAGGCCGAGTCCGACGGATGAAGGCTGAGGACGTCCGTTCCAAACTGATCTTCTCGCGGCAAAGACAAAAGGGGCGAGCGGCTACGAGAGTGCCGCACCGCCGCGCGCGAGGTAGACGCAGCCGCCCGCGACACACGCAAAGAGGCGCGCCGCGGCGACGGAGGGACCGTGGCAAAGCGACGGTCCACCTCGAAGTCGGGATCCGCACGCGGCAGCCGACGTGAGCGACAAACCGCGATCGGAATACCGAGGAAGTGGCCTGGTCACCCCTGGCCCGCCCGGGAGAACCGGTGCGAGGGGGGGGGGGGGGGGGGGGACCGCCAATAGTCTCCCCTAGCCCGCTCAGGAAAGGCGGAGCGGGGAGGGGACAAATACCGGGCACGCGGCCCCCCGTCCGATGTGTCGGACCGTGGAGGACGCGCGATGTCACACCGGGCCCGCCTGGTCGATACGAGGCGGGGGGGGGGGGGGGGGGACAGTCTAGGGTCACGCCAAGCCCGCTCAGGAAAGGCGGAGCGGGGAGGGGACGATTTATGAGCCCGCTGCCCCAGCTCCGAAGCCTCGGAGCGAGGGGGGGGGGGGGGGGGGCGAGGGTCCAAGTCACACCGGGCCCGTCCGGTCGATACGAGACGGGGGGGGGGTGCAGTCTACGGTCACGCCAAGCCCGCTCAGGCGAAGCGAAGCGGGGAGGGGACCATTATGTGCACGCGACCCCCGCTCCGACTCCTCGGAGCGTGGGGGGCGAGAGGCAACCACACCCCGGGCCCGCCCAGGCGAGACGGGGCGGGCGGGGGGGGGGGGGAAGAAAGCGAAGCATGCCTTGCCCGTTCGGAAAATACAGAGCGGGGAGGCAGCATTACTAACGGTCTCGAGTCACGTTCCGAAGCCTCGGTGCGTGAGCGAGAGCATTTCTTATCACGTTTACTCTCTTTCTTATGCTTGCGTTCCGTCACCCGTCCCCGCTCCGGAGACCTAGAGCCGGGGGTGGCCGACGAACGCTCATCTCTCCCAGACCGCTCGCCCGAAGCAGAGCGGGGGGTGGGAACCAAAATGGGCTCAAGCCACGCGCTAACGAAGCAGAGCGTGGGGAGCGTGACTCCGAAACTCGCCTACCCTGCTCCGAAGACTCGGAGAGGGGAGGGAGAACCTGCGAGGTAACAGTACAAGAAGGGGACTTACCTGTGGGCCGGAAAGCCCGATGCGCCGAGGGAAGTACGTCCACCCGTGGAGGATCCCGTGGAGACCGAAGCGGGCGAGGGGACCGGTCACGCCTGAAGAAGTCCCACCTGCGCGAACACCGGTCTTCCGTCCAAGCGGCGCCACCATCACACGTTCCGTCCGAAGCACAGCCCGAACACGGCAAGCAAGAGTCGAGTGCATCAACCGGCCACTGGAAGGCCCCGCACGGCGGCAAGTCTTCGACACAGAAGAAGCCAAAAGGCCCTAAACCAGCTACGCCGGCGAAGAAAGTCCACCTTGCACAAACCAGCCGGGCACAAGTCACGTGCGTCATCGAACCCCAAGGCCAAGCCAAGGGTGAACTCACAAAGTCAGAGCCGGTAAAACCGGTCGGCGCACAGGTCACAATGAGTCCAATTGTCAAAGGAAAACCACGAATGTAGTGAGTCCAGGGCTGAATCGAAGACTCCAATTCAAGCCCACAGTCAAAAACCACTGAAACCCGTAGAACGGAGAAGGCAAAAACTCGACCGTCCCCGGTCGAGCTATGAGTGAAACTGACGAGGTCGCCCTGTGCTCGCCGGGATAGGGTAGTAAGGGGAGGCCACCCGGGGTCATAGTGCTTGGATCCCCGGTGTCTCCTCCCCAGTTGTGTGCTACACACAATTTTGCTGAAATCTATAGGCAATAGAGTGTATTCCCAGATAGTAATGCCATCGGTAATGTATTTTGAAAAAACAAAGTTCAAGGGTGGTACCAGAATAGCTTGGCGCCTTTAGGCGCCAAGCTATTCTGGCACCACCCTTGAACTAAAGCCATTGGTCTATATCCTTATCTGTAAGTACTATAAGGTAGCTTGCATATGGCAGTGTACAAATTTGAAGCTTTTAGCCTCAGTGTGATATGGGTTAAATTACCTGTGTATAGTGCTGCATCATATCATTCAGCAGAAACTCGCTTGTCTCAAATGGATGATACCGAGTGTACGGATCTGAAAGCCAAACACAAAACCAACTTTTGTAGTCAACAACACACAGTCAATTTGATATGAGATTGTTTACAGCATCAATATTTTCTTATAACCAAAACGAAAAGATCATTACCCAAGTCCACCTTGGCCTCCTCAAAAGCAATGAGTGGGATTGACAGGTAATTCTTGATGACCTTGAGGTCAGGGGGCAACTTGCTGGAGGTCACCATGCTCAAGGTCACACGGCTGGTAGCCAGTTTCAGAACGCCAAAGTAATAACGTGTTGACTGAATGGAAGTCACTGCTGACAGGGCCCTGCAAGAGAAAAAGAAACACAAATTTTAAAAAAATTGATGAAAACATGATGAAAATATTACTTTGAAATACAGGCACCAAAACAGTGACTGGAAGTTTCAAGAAAACACATATACGACACAGAACACTCCTAAGCTATAAGAGAAATAAATACAGTACACGTATCAGCAAATATAAAACATCATTTTCCGCATAACACTGTTAGACTTGATCTTCAATAAAAATGTATTTTTCTGTAAAATGTATTTTTTCGAAAATACTTACTGGTGGCATTACTGATAAAAAGATATACTTAGCTGATCAGTTTAAGCCTCCAAAATTGTTGTGTGTTGCTACACAACCAGGGACGTAACTCTAGCAAACAGTTACCTAATCCCCTGAGTGGCCTCCCTATCCTCTTAATAGCCTCCCTTCCTAATCTCGCAAGACTCTGTTAGTGCCAGTTCTATCTTAGCGTACTGGCGGCAAGCGGGGAAGGTGGGAGGGAAGTTTGAGTAATGCCATCGGTAAGTATTTTTCGAAAAAATACATTTTAGAGAAAAATACATTTATTTCTTAAAAAACGTATGGCATTACTGATAGGAAGAATTGTGAAGAGGAGGTGGGTGCCGCCCAAAGCTTTACCCCTGTGTAACTGCTTAGCTAGGCCCCCTGTAGGTGCACACTCCTGACAATTTCAGCTAAGCGCTACCTACGGCGCATCCAGTGCCGGGAGGGAGTGTTGCGCCGCAGCAATGTCCCGCACTAGGGCCAGGTTTTGTCGCTGGCCTGAGAGGTCTCTAAAGTAGATGCGGGCAAAAGTAGATTCAGCCCGCCAGCCCACAGCCGCCACAATGTCCCTCATGGCACAGTTGCGGTCGAACGTGATACTCGTGGAGACAGCCCGGACCTCGTGTGCCTGAATCCGCAGCCTCTTCGCTCCCCCTGTCTTGAGGTCTTCGTATGCGGATCGTATGACTCAGCGCAGCCAAGCGGAAATTGTCTGGGCCGATATGTTGTTCCTGCCCGGAGCCAAGGTCAGGAAGAGGTGGGAACGTCCCCGCCGTAGGGGCTTTGACCGGTGGAGGTAGATTTTTAATGCCCTGACCGGATCCTGCTGTCGCACTTCCCGGGACTGGTCACGGCCCCGCAGTGGACGAAGAGTGATCGGTTGAGGGGCAGCTGAGGGGAGCCTGTTTTTGGCCAAAAAGGAAGGACTAGTGAGGAGTTGAACCGAACCGTCGGCCCGGAGCTGCAGACAGGACGGGTGCACTGAGAGAGCGTGGAGCTCACTCACTCGAGAGGCTGTGGCGTGGTTCTCTGACTTGATGAGGAAGATGGCTATCTTCCTCGTCAAGTCGGAGAACCATGCCAAGGGCAGAGGTTCAAAACGAGCAGTGTTGAGCCAGGTCATCACCTGCGCGAGATCCCATTGTGGTAGCAGTGAGCACTGGCTGCTGGAGGTCGAAGTGAGCCATGAGGTCAGCGAGGTCCTTGCAAGCCCCTGGGGGCAGTCCGGGAGGGAAGTCATCGGGCCCTCCCCCGCCCGGGTCGCCGGCCCCTACTAGGCCAGGCGGAGGCCGGGAGCGTGCGGGAGCGACCAAAATGGGAGGGGTGGGCGGGGCCAAGGGCCACTCTGGAAGCTGGGCGTGAGGCAGGTCTGAAGAAACCCGAGCAGGAAAGGGCGTTGCGAATCAGGCTAGCCATCTTGTCTAAGCCCCGAGGAACCCGGGAAAAGGCAGCTCTACGACCACCAGCCTGAAAATCCGCAGAGGCGTTCAGCAAAGGCAAGGGGCATGAAAATGCCTGTGAGTGACCCGCGTACCAGCTCTGGCGAAACCGTATGTCGATCCTCTCTGGCCACCTGGCATCGGAAAAGTTCCCGAGAGGCAGCTGCGCCGAGAAGGCGTCCGCGAGATCCCGGAAGCCGGGTGGTTGTGGTAGGGACTTCAGTCGCTTAGGATGTAGTGTAGCATCTATGAAAGCTGAAGCCTTTCTCTTAAGAGGCGGGCAGACAAACCTCCGTCTGAAGAAAACGCAGAATCAGCCCCCTGGCCTCTTCTAGCGACCACCGCGTCTCGGTGCCCGTAGCGAAGCGGGAAGAAGACTCAGAACAGCTGTGCTGGGAGTCCGCGGGCAGGGAACTCAGGGACGTGGACAGGCGCTCCAAAACCCCGAAGGCAGAGGCGGAATCCTCTGGATGTAGGCTGAGAATCTCTTCGTCGACAGCCGCTGCCAAGCGCCGGGGAGGGGTACGCTTAAGATCGGAGAGTGGGCGACCGTTGTGCGGCGCATGACTGTCCACTCTGCGGGGAAGGGCCAGATGAACAAGATCGAAACGGGAGCGAGGGGAACTCCGCCGAAGGAAAGGAGAGGAGCGCTGGTGCCAATGCCCCCGAGGGCTCCAACTTCCAACGGAAGAAGAAGAAAATGGACTCACCTCACGCCAGTCAAGTGCATAGGAGGGTGCCCGGAGAGAGGGTCTCTCGCACATGAAGGGGGGAAGACCGACAACTCACGGACTGTGCCATCTGCTCTCGCGAAGAAGCGGTCGGCGGCAAGAACCGTGGCGGGAAGAAATGCGCGAACGGGACTGCCCCCACCCCGTTATGTGATGATGTAGTCTGCATTGCGGCGGGGAAGGTCACCCAGGGCGACGCAGAGCCACCCGTGGTCCAGTAGAGGAGCGCCGGGAATGACAAAAGATGCGCAGTGATCTTGGTGGCTATGCTCCGTCCGTGTCCGCTTACGACCCAGATGCTGCATGTCCCAGGGGGTGGGGGGGGGGGGGGGGGTGGGAGGGGGGGGGGAGGGGGGGGGGGGAAATTCAAGGTGAACCACTCTGACAGGAGTGGCAAGATCACCGCCTAGAGGGCTTACTTTTCGATAGACGGGTGCGTGGAGACCGGCTCCTAGCCAGGGCATGAGAAGACACAGAAGGCCCCAAGGTACCGTTTAAAGAGTTGTGAGGTGACGACCAATGGGCCCTATGGTGCATGGGGGCAAGGCCGCGCCTGGCTGGTCGGGAACAGCGCCAGTGACTGTTGCAGGCCAGTGTCTCTTCCCCCGAGGGAGAGGGGGGTACCGCCGCAAGAGACCCGTCTTCGTAGAGTGGGTGCGCGAGGCTATCTGCAAACTGCGCTCGAGGGAGCGGCAGTACAGGGTCTCGGAAGGCACATCACATCCCGCGGCAGAAGGGACAGCGTCTGTCAGCTTGACCGTGGGGGTACATCGCCACAAGAGTCCCGTCTCCGTGGAACGGGAGTGCAGGGTCAGTAGGCGACCGGGGTCCGGAGACCGGGAGTGCCGAGTAGACGCACCATGGTGGAAGGCATGGGGCGCTTGTGTCTATAGAAATGCCAAAGTTCCGACCAACAGTCCTCCTCGCAGCTGGCACAGGTCACGCAAGTGTGATCAGATGCACAGCCCAAACAGGGGAGGCAGCAATCCCCACAGACGGTGCAAGTCTTAAGCTGAGCACTGTAACAGGGAACGGAAAAATAAGAGAATCGCGCGTGGCCGGAGGCCACGTCACCGAGCACATGACTGGCGTAACCGACAGTCAAAGTCGAAAACGAATGGTAAACGCTGTCATTCCACAGAAATTGCCCCAGTCAGCCACGATCGCCGGTCGAGGCAATGTCCGAGGCCTTACCTCGCCATGTCTAGCAGAGCTAAACCAAGGGAAGAAGGAAACAGATGAAGAAAATGCGGAGACTGAAAATCAGTAAACTGAACAAAATGGAAGCCAAGCATAGAACTGGCACTAATGGACTCTTGTGAGATTAGGAAGGGAGGCTACTCAGGGGACTAGGTAACTGCTTGCTAGAGTTACGTCCCTGGTTGTGTAGCAACACACAACAATTTTGGAGGCTGAAATTGATCAGTTAAGTATATCTTCCTATCAGTAATGCCATCAGTAACGTTTTTGAAGAAATAAAGATGTATGTAAATAGAGCTACTGATTACCTGCACGAAGCATAGATTCACTTGAGCCCCTGCGGATGAGAATCTATGCTTCTTGCCGATGGAAGAAATCTAACAAATGTGACTAATTTTTACCTGACACCACAGGGACTCATGAAAATTTATGCCTCTTGCAAATGTGTCAGATATAACAAACATGACTAAAAGTTTACCTGTGTGTGTCATACGTGTCCTCCACCCGCTGCAGGTCGGATGTGTCTCTCCTGAAGCCGGCAAACTGCAGCAGTTTCCACAGTAACCTCTCCTCCAGGTGTACTGTCAGGCGTTTGGTACTGATGTACAGATGCTGCGTGCACACACAAACAAATGAACGTTTAAAAATAAGCGATAAATCTTTTGCACAAAGTTTCAGCAACTCATTGCATGAGATGACACTAGGGGCAGTCAACAGTGACACCAGTGCCAGAAGTGTAGGAAGTGACTCCAGGGGCCAGTTGCATGAGTGAGCTTAGTCCTGCACCAGCCACTAAGCAAGGTGCTCTGCTATAGCTCATGCAACTGGCCCCTGGTTCTGATATCAGATTTGTATCCGCCTGTGTCACTATTAAATTCGGGAGGACCATTTGGGTTTCTTTCTCCAGGTACTTCGACTCTTCTTCTTGTCTACTTTGGTACAGGTTTCAGGCCACTTTCTACTATTTCAAATACAAGCAATACAAATTTCCAAAATTCACTTGAAGTCATCAATGTGAATGTACTGTGTATTTAGTGTGTGCATGAGAATGCACGTTTCATGAATGAACGAGTATTGTGTTCAGCTTGACATGGCACTCTGATACTTGGTCTTGCGACAAAGCACCTAGATAAAGTGTTGTGTCAATAATCTGTCCCAAGAAACATCCTTCAATCAGAAGTTGGTCGAACAATGCACAGATTTCAAACATTCCATGGATTCAACCCCAGCTGTTTCATCTGCAAGAGGCGTATATTCTCATGAGCCCGTGCAGCTGCAGGGGCTCATGAGAATATATGCCCCTTGCGTGCAAGGAGTTTCTTCATAGACATCCACTGCTTGAGGTACTTAATCCAGTAATAACAGTACAACTGCTACAAGGACACATGATCCAGTAAAACAGTCCTTATACTATAGTCCTTACAATAAAGGGGCACAACCTACTGTCTTCACTACTATAAAGCTAAGTCATCTTACTGTCTTTGAACGAGTTCTGAGTTAGGAATAGCTCCTAGAAGACTTTGAGAAGACTTCTGATGTGTGGGGATCGAGGAGCACATATGGGTCTTTCCGAGCACAGAGATCCCATCTTGACCGAACTGATTTGAGCTGAGCAGAACTCCTATTTTGAGTGTAAAAAGATCTGACTTTCAGCACCATCTTAGAATCCCAATTCTAGTTTCAGTGAAATCTACTCACTTTAAAGATTTCAGCATTCCACTTGGCACTTGGCACCTTGTAGGCCATGATGTGCAGGGCAGGGGTGTTGTCAGGGATGTCCTTGCGTGGCATGGGTGTCACAAACAACATCACCTTGCGCACGGCTCCATGTAGCTGGTTATCCACCTACAAGAGAAAAAACAAATTATAGCAGAACCTGCAATGAGCAATCATGCTTTCTTACAAGAACAAAATCGTCTTAACTCTTCGACGCACGCAGTCCAAAAAACTTGCCACTATGAAACGCACAGCAGCGCACCCCCTAAACGCACGGCAAAATCTGTGGAGCAGGTGTGAGCTAAAACACTCAAAATTTCATTTCCCAATACTGCTTTCTGGACCCTTCCAGCTATAATGTATTTCTTCTACTATAGCTGAACAAGTTGCATTCACCCTCCTCCGAAAATACATGAAAGACAGAGCTACATAGGAGACATTTAGCATACTAAATACAAGAAACATTTAGTTTTGCATTCCCTAAGTATCACTCATTGCCACCGGAAGCCAGCTCTCTAACCAATTTCCCCCAGGATATCTCGCCCGACATGGTTGATAAACATCTCCCCACTTGGCACTGGTTTCGCGGGAAAAATACAAGAAATAGTATGAGAAAGGGGCTGGGCAAATTTATTCGCCTTTGTGCGCTCATTAGAGGGCTATAAAATTTGACGGCGTGCACTTGAAGATTGTGCGCCGTGCGCGGAAGAGTTAAGGGACACATCCTCTCTAAAGAAAGTCTCAAAGTGCTAAATGTTTCACATGTCATTAACCCTTATCATGCGGAATACACCAGTGTGTGAAATAAGTTTGACTAAAATAGTTCAAGGGTAGTGCCAGAATAGCTTGGCGCCTCTAGGCGCCAAGCTATTCTGGCACCACCCTTGAACTAATGCCATTGGTCTATATCCTTTTCTGTAAGTACAATAATGTAGCTTGCATATGGCAGTGTACAAATCTGAAGCCTTTAGCCTCGGTATGATATGGGTTAAAGACCATCATATAGGTGGCTACAGCCAGCTAAATGATTGTCTTCAATGACAGGTGATCTCTCATAAGGTTGGTTGCTCAAAACACGATCTGCTGTAATACTTTCAGCTCCAGCAAATTACACAAAGATAGGGATCAACCATGATGCATGTAGTTAACCCATATCATACTGAGGCTAAAAGCTTCAAATGTGTACACTGCCAAATGCACGCTACATTATAGTACTTACAGGTAAGGATATAGGCCAACGGCTTTAGTTCAAGGGTGGTGCCAGAAAAGCTTGGCGCCTAGAGGCGCCAAGCTATTCTGGCACTACCCTTGAACTATTTTAGTCAAACTTATTTCACACACTGGTGTATTCCAAATGATAAGGGTTAAAGGATGGTGCCAGAATAGCTTGGCACCTGTTCCTGTACCACTCTTGAACTGTCATGGTTGATCTGTCACCTGAAGTGTAATGTAGCCTTCACACGGCAACCCCCCAATTTATAAGCCATAAAGTCCAAATTCACATACCCATTCACACATCTCCAATGAGACAAACAATTTTGACATGTTTCATTTTGTTTCACTTTCTTGTGTATGCACACAGAGTAGTGTTCCCCTAAAAAATTCAGCACCCAACCTGCGATGTCTCAAGCATCTTGAAAAAGATATTGATGTGTACCATACCATGCTGAACCATGTACGTTTTTGGCCTTTCACATGGGAGAAACATTACCTGGACTTCAGCGACGCTGGCCTCAAAAGACAGTGTGGAGGGTTTGGAGGTGATCTCCACTTGGATGTTACGCAGTTTGATGTAGACCAACTCCTCGGGTGCCGAGTTCACCAGGGACACACCGATACCGTCACGTAGCGACAAAGAAATCTGTGATGCAGACCAAAATGGTGAGTGCCATGCATGCAAAATGCAAAGAAATAACAAAGAAAGAAAGAAAGAAAGTTGCTTTTAACCCTTTGTATGTTGATAGTAGTTTTTGTCGCGACGATTCCTGCAGACACTGCTACTGACAGCCAAAGGGTTAAAGAAAGAGCACAAATATGCTTATTACTGTCTTGTGTTTGTCCTTTCAAAGCGTGTTTCTTCTTTGTTTTGAGGCTTTTCACAGCAATCAGTGACTAAAGAGAGTTTTTAAAAACCAACTTCATTATTCGACAGGGGGAAATTTGGGTTGCACCACAGGAGCAGTGTCACTGGAGTTACCGACCTGCTTTCTGATTCTGGTTCATGACACATCCTTTCATTCACCCTTTGTTCTGCCGACGTGATTCTTAGAGGAATCACCTCAACAAAACATGCTACTGACGGCCAAAGGATAGGACTGTCATCAATTCAAGTTTCCATTAAATCGGTCCAATAGTTTCAGAGGAAAGTATCCGGATGGAAAAGCAGAAACATACACACACACACACGCACAGTAAATCCAGTACATTCCCTATAGAGGTGGGGTGGGGGTGGGTGGGGGAGATATACCAATCCTTGTTACCTCCAGATTGCGCGAGGCTGCCTGCTGTGATCGCTGTCCATTCCCAGCACCAGAAGTCACTTCATCATAAACCTCCCACTCTTCCATTTCCTTTTCGCGCACTGGCCGACGCACAATTTGCTGTACAAACACAAACACATAGAGTCACTGACAGCAATCATAATACTTTTTGGGTAAAGTCTATTAAGCTCGTTGAAAACCAAAGGATGAAAACAGTTTTAGCACTGACATCTTCAAATTGTAATGATGAAGTGGTCACTGTCATATTTTTTAAGACACTATATGTCACACGCACTGTCTTGTGTTACACTGTATGTCACATACAGCTTCTGGCTTTCAAATCTCACTAGGAGGGCCATGTGATCAGACAATTATGAGATAGCAAAGTGAACAGTCTCCACACGACCTCCCAGTCATAAAGGGTATATCTTGGTGCATATTGAGAGGTTCGCATGAGCACAGCTTGTGCTTAGATTCCCCAGAGCCCCTGCAATCTGAGATATCTTCATGGGCTTGTGCAGATCTGCAGATCCTCATGACTGTCACCTTCAGTCTTTTCAGGAACTCTTAGAATACTGGGGCAGGCTGCACGCTCATGAAGATCACACAATGTTCATGAGCTCATATGGTTATTTCATTTAATCAAGGTGTTTGGTATACTCCACATGAGTACCAGTATGCATCTAACTGGGAGCTCAGCACTGCATTGCCCACCTCACGATCCTGAGGCAACAAAGCAGCAGTGTGAAAATAGTGTAACACAAGACACTGTATACATGTATGTGACATACACTATAACACAAGACACTGTAACTGACATACAGTGTGACACAAGACAATGTATGTGAAATACACTGTAACACAAAACACTATATATGTGACGTACACTGTAATTGTAACACAAGACACTTTATGTCAGATACAGTGTCCTAAAAAAAATATACAACGGTGACCATGTCAGCATTATTAACCAAGCAAAGAGATCCCATCATGAATGAACTGAACTTTTATTCCCCAAAAACTAAGCTTCATGGCTTATTTTCCAGCTTGTCCCAAAGAAGCTTACAGACAATACCAAATTAATGTACAGCCCCATTTAGTTGCATGTACACTCACTTGATTATTGGCACCAAAATATTGTATTGCTACCACTGAGAATGTGAAGAGAGGCAGAAACACTGTTGTTGTGTTTTTTACAGTCACAGCTAACTCTTAAACTCCCAGAACGAAATGACTTTCATTCTATAGAATGGAAGTCATTTAGTTCTGGGAGTTTAAGAGTTAAACCTATTTCAGAGTATAATTACGTCATTAACCCTTTGACTGTGGAGGATGGAACTGTTTGGTGGAAAAGACGTGTAAAAATGACTGTGTCTTTCTGCCAAGCCGCATTGTCAGCAGCAGTCAAGGGGTTAAGTTTAAAGAGTGCCTCCACCATAAACACTATTGTACTTCAGCCCCTGGAACCAGTTTCATAAGTGAGCTTAGTCCTGCACCAGCCACTAGGCAAGGTGCGCCGCTATAGCGGCGCACCTTGCTTAGTGGCTGGTGCAGGACTAAGCTCGCTCATGCAAACGGCCCCTGCAGTGTAAGCAAAGTTTCCCCCAATCACAAATATGTTCTATGATCAAACTACGTAATCCTGGCATCATCAACATACACCATGTGTAAAACTAAAAAACAAAGTGAAGTCCAAATGCAGTATTAGATGACTTAAACACACGAGCTAGACTGCTACTCACTGCTAGCTTTTGTATATACCACACCTCATTCTGGTACCATCTCACTGTACACACTATAATCTCTACAGAGAGACAGTATGAACACAGGGCATGATATACAGGAAAGTTATGGGCTTGCAGTCAAGTGCCTGTGCATAAAACAAAAGGGGTTAGATAGCAAAATTAATCTACTTCACTAGTGTGTAGATACTGACGAGCAAAAGAAATGCAACATCATTGGAATCATCGCAAACAGTAAAGTGTTTCCCATGACTCCAATGTTGTCACATTTCGTTTGCTCGTCAGTATATAAGCCACAGAAGAAACCACTAAGTGCAAGCAACAAAACTGTACTGGTCTGTGATTTTGGATCTTATGTCTAGGCCTTTCGTCCTTAACAATTAAAAATATCTGATTTTTCAGTGAATTTCTGGTGGGTATTGAATAAATAGTTCAGCTGGCTGAATTAGTTTGTTGCTGTGACATGGGACTGACAGTTTTAGCATGGTTTTCATGGCGATTTCTAATGAGGTGACATCAACACTGGTGTCTATCTGTAATCTTCTAGTTCTTGTTGTGTACGCACTGCGAGGCGCTGCTATCTGTCGCTAAACCTTATGACAGTATTACCCTCTTGACTTCTTAGGAATCAAATGACTCTTTGGTGAGAACTTGCTAGGTGTCTGTTCATCAAATATCACTGTTGAAACTTCCGCTGCTTTTTGTGATTTTCTTTTCCTTGGTCTGCCTCCTTTTTCTTGTGATGCAAACAACTGACAGCTCCAACACTTATCAAACGGAACATCAGCATGCCATTTCACCCATTTGCTGTTATTTTCCCCATAAGCCAACTTGTCACTCTCAAGAACATAATCTGTGATGTGTCCTTTGTATTTCTTGGAATGCACCATACGTTTGTAACAAAACAGACACATCTTGTCTGCATGAACACCTCCTTCATCATTGTGGATGTCAATGTTGAAAACAAACAGAATGCCCAGCGTATAGTTCTTGCAAAACTTCCCATGCCTGTCCTTTGTCTTCTTCATAGATCTACCACCACAAATTCTGCACAACTTTGTCAAGTTCTGATTATGGATAGTTTCAGAGTGCTGTTTAGTTGCCATTAAAAAAAACAACAGTTCCTACAGAACACAGTAATGACGTTTTATCAAACAGAAACAGTGTGAACTTGGCAGCAAGAAGATCTTTAACTGCAATTTAGTAGAGCTACGCACAGCCTTCCCCAGTGGCAAGACGCCTTCGGGCTCACAACGGCCGCAGTGGGCCCGGCGCACAGCCGTGCGCGGGCCCACTGCGGCTGTTGTGGGCCCGAAGACCTTTGCTTACTGGGTTATAAAATGTACAACGTGCAGACGGCCAAGCAAATTACACACTGAATGCATGCTAGAATGGCAATCTAGAGCAAATTTTTCACACGCTGCATTTCCCCTGCAGCACTCGGTGTTCCACTGATAGAATATACCTCTGTGGTCATGTAGCTCTATGTTCAGTGTTTGTAAAAAGTGGCTTTGCCTGACAAAGGCCCAAAATGAAAATATTATATAGCCATCTTCATAGTTCTATTCTAGTTCTATTCGTGACAAGCGAGGGCAAAGTGCTGGGAAAACGTTATCGCAGAGTCTATAAACATGGGCGGTCCCAATCCGCTTAGTTGTGATGACAGGTTCCTGTCATCGTATGGTTTGTTTTTTACTCTAATGTATTGTACCGACATCAGCCGTTTTGAAGGAAGTGGGGGCTGATACTTTTTTTACTGCTGGTAGTCGTGTAATCGGTCAAAGGAGTATACACGTTTTCTTTAAGACGGATTTGTGTATATTTTAACACCCAGTTGTTGCGATTCCAATGGATGACACTCTCAAAACCGTGAGCATCTGGAACCAGTTGCATAAGCGAGCTTAGTCAAGCGCAACTGACCCCTGTTCTTCAGGCCGTGTTAGTTGCAGTGTGTGTGCACTATTTTGCCCCTCCGATGTCGTAGGGGTGTCCCAACGGTGATGACTCATCAGCAACATTTTTAACAGCTTATGCGCGGCTCAGTTTACCGGTCAGGTCGCTCAGGGTCTCTATATAACCTGGGTCGCTAAAGTGCATTAGCCCGGGCCTCCCACTTGTTAGACGCCCTGATTGAGGACGTATGCACAGGAGGGGATGGCTATTACAGGCAATGTAACGTCAGCATTGTTAGCCCGCCCCCCCCCCCCCCCCTCCCGCCCTCCAATCCCCCCAAATACAGTAACAATTCTAATAAACATTACATTAACATTGACACATTTATAGATAGAATAAAAGAGAGCGAATGATTAATTTATGCATAGGCGATATATGTTCTGGCTTTTGAAATATATATTTTGCTACAATGGATACATGCGTAAGCTTGGCATGGATGGCGGTTGTTCATTGCTCAAAGCCGGTCACAACAGCAACAAGACTTTCTCAGATTGTGCCTGCGCTGCTTGTGGCAAATTTGTTTTAAAAAAAAACCTAAACAATATACTAAATGTATGTTGCCAGCTGGTCTAATATGCCAAATAAACCTAAGACGTGCTAAAGATGCTGTGTCTTCATGCTAATTTATCATACCCTAGTTTACAAAAAAAGTAAAAATCATTAGAATTAAAGCGTGGAGTGGAGAAAGTTAGCACCATACATCCGTTTCCACTGAAGAATTACTGACAATGGTTAGCTCACCACTACTTATATCTTCATGGCAAGTTTTTGGGTAGGAACATCATTTGGACAGACCAGTACATGTACACTGAAACAACATACATGCACTATGGCAAAGGTCCTTCAGGAATCATGGGTCAACTCTTAGTGAGTCCAGGCTACTCCTGCCAAACGGGTTTATTCCCAGAGCATTTTATCCCACATCTTGAAAGATCTGGATGTTTTGAAGGAAGATGATGCCCAGCGCACTGTCACTGTTCACAAAGAAGAGCAACATGGCCGCAACAAAGAGCATGCTGAGGACAGGGCGAGGATAAGACAGACGCTCTCCACCTACACTGTCTTTGATACAGAAAAATGCTTAACATCTACACTAAATGTATTGTGGACAAAGTTGCTGTAATATTCACAATGCTCTGGAAATCAAAGCCACCTCACAATGGCAGCAGCTTGAGGATCAGTTAACAGCCGGTTTTCGCAAGATCAACAAGACAGTGATGACAAGAAAGATCATGAAACCTTTGGTGACCTTGACCTTTGAAGGAGGTCATACAAACGGGCATGAAAACAAGATCTCACTAAGAACATTCATCCTACCAAATTTGAACAATCTGGCTCTAGTTGTTACTGAGAAAAAGCCCTTAACAATAATCTTTAATCTGGCCGCCATATTGGATTTAGCTCTGTGTACCAAAATGCTCAACATTTACAGAGTGGCATCATGCAGATTCAAATTCAGCACCCCAAAATCATTTGGTATCAACTCTAACATTTTACATGCCCTGTCACTGCAAGGTGGGTCTCAGGTATTTTTTTTTTTTTATGAATGTGCACATGCATGGAGCAGTTAGCTGCTTACTGACTCATTCATGACTCATTCATGCTGAACTAATTCACATTTCTGGCCAACTGCAACTGCTATGAGCATGAACACTGAGTCAAAGCAATTCTGTCAAGCAAACACACTGTAACAACAAGAATGGCAAAGCCCTTAAGGCTTATGTTCATGGCCAATCAACATAATCAATCAAACCATTGTGACCTTGACCTTTCTGTCACTGAAATAAGCAAGTGTGCAAGTGTTCAAGTGTTCTAACATAAGGAAATAGTTGGCTTTTGTATCTGCGAAATCCATGTTTTCTCAAAATTTACTCTTTTTTCACATTTGTCAACCTCACATTACCCTTGACCTTTGTGGGTAGTGAACCAAACTAGTATGCATAGGCAGTTCTTATCATCAGCTACCTTTCTGCAAAATTTCATTAACAAGTTTTGCAAAACCCTGATAAAACTGAAATTCTTTTTTTTTTTAAAAGAGACATTTTCACATAATTTGCTGATCTCTTGTAACCCCGACCTTTCTGGGAGGTCGTCCAAATTAGCATGCATAAGAAGTTCTTACCATCAGGTATCTCTGTACCAGGTTTGGTTTGATTGATTGTACATTGCTTAACGTCCCGACAGCAACAAGACTTTCTCAGGACGTGCCTGCACTGCTTGTGAAAAAAACTAAAAAGAATATTGAGTGTATGTCGCCAGCCGGTCCAATACGTTAAACAATCCTACGATATGGGGCCTAAATAAAGCTAAGACCATTTAGCAACACACATCCAATATCAAAAGCTACAGGCAGCGCAGACAGTAGGGAGAGTTTTAAAAAGGCAAATACAGGTGAATGAACCAAGGGTAGACAGAAACACATGCTCCAGAATAGAGGGAAAAACCCACCCTGTGGGGCTGACCAGGGTGACCCTGGGAACTAAAAAGTAGTTAACCCCACACAAGTCCCCCAGGGCAGACCCGAGTGGGGATGTACCAGGTTTGGGATGAAAGATGTGAACAGTATTTGAGAAAAAAAAAACACATTTGCGACCTATTTCCTGGGCTCTTGTGACCCTTGACCTTTACAATGGGTTATCCAAATTACATGTATTATGCATAGGAACATCTTATCATCATATATCTCTGTATCAATTTGGGGTTAGGTGTATAATATTTGAAAGAAAAATGTTTTGTCAAATAATGGCTATTTCAACCTATTTCCCGATTTCTTTTTACCCATGACCTTTCCGATGGGTCAACCAAATTAGTATGCATAGAAAGGTTTTCCCATCAGGTATCTTTGTACCAAGTTTGGGTTTGAAGTTGTCAATAGTATTTGAAAAAACAAATTTGTCAAAAATTGCTATTTTTGATCTATTTCCTCTGTAACCTTGACCTTTGAGAGAGGTCACTCAAATTGGTATGTTTAGAAAGGTCCTGCCACAAAGTATCATTGGGCCATGTTTCAAGACTGTGGCTTGAATGATAGTCTCTGAGAAAATGCTAACGTTAAAGTTTACCACAGACGATGGCGGATGGATGATGGTGGACGGACGACAGCAGACAGATGGACAACCACTGGCCCAGAACACAAACTCACTTTTGCTTTGCACATGAGCAAATGAAGTGATCACTATCATATATTTTATGGACACTGTATGTGACATACAGTGTCCTGTGTTACAGTGTGACATACAGTGTCTTATGTTACAATATATTTCACATACAGTGTCTTGTGTTACACTGAGTAAGGCTTTCAAATGTGGCTAAGAAGGACACATCAGACAATTATGAGATCATGAGATAGCAAAGTGAACAGTCTCCATGTGGACTCCCATTCATAAGCTCTTACTCAAAAGGTGTGCATATTTGTCTGCGCACAAAGAGATTCTCATGAACCCAGCTTGTGCTTGAGATCCTCATGAGCCCCTGCAATCTGAGGTACCTTCATAGGCCCGTCTATTGACTTAGAATACAGGAGCTCATAAGGAACTCTTTGGGTGCATACACCCATGAGCATCACACAGTTTGTATGAGCTCGTGTGGGTATTTCAAGGTGTTTGGGTACACTCCACATGTGTATGCACGTATAACCGGACACGGGAGTTCACCCATTTAACCCCACGGCCGCATCTTCCAAATTTTGCAGGTGTTACCAAACGACAATGTACTAGTTGCAGGAGACGGATCGACCATGATAATTCAAGGGTAGTGCCTGATGAGCGTGGCGCCTGGAGGCGCCATGCTCATCAGGCACTACCCTTGAATTATCACGGTCGATCTATTTCCTGCTGCAAGGCATTGGGGCTAAATGGGTTAACTGTATAGCACACCTCACAACTGCATGCAGCCACAACAGGAGAAAAGAAAAGTTGTATACAGTGTAACAAGACAAAGTAGGCTCTTTTACAGAAACTCAATCTAAAATGTACCAAAATGTGACACATATGCAAACAATTTGCTATAAATCTAGAAAGTAATATTATTATTTGAAATAAATCAGAACCAACGATAGGTCAACATTTTCACGCAAACTACTGATACGGTTACATTTGTGGTTGTGTTATTCTTTGAGAGCATACGTGTGTTGATCATAGGAAAGATCCGATATTCATTTGAGTTATTTGGGATAAGAATTGTGTACCTTTTTAGGATTCATTTTCTTTTGCACACAGAATTGCAATCTACTTTTTTGGTGACGCATATTTTCGCTACAATGTTGTAAAGTTTGACCTACATTAGACTGGAAGATTCGAGCAGGGTCGCGATCTTTCTAGTGACCTCATATAATTATGACGTCAAAGTTGTTGGCAACGTTTCGGGTTTAGGAAAAAACGCAGCACATTAGACCATTTGGCCTCCCTACAACAAGAAATTCTAAACACCCAATGAGAAAGGAGAACCGAACTGGTGGGAATATTCTTAGACATAGAAAAAGCCTATGACATGGTATGGCAGGAAAAATTACTCAGTAGGATGGGCGACCTAGGGATATCCAACAAAATGTACAACTTCGTCCAATCCTTCCTGGCTGACCGCTGGATAGTAGTCAGATTAGGCAACGCGATATCCAAAGAATACAGCTTAGACAATGGGGTACCCCAAGGATCTGTACTTAGCCCCCTCCTATTCACACTCCTACTCACGGGTATACAACACGTAGTCAGGCACAGTAAAATAATGCAATTTGCAGACAACATGTCCCTAACAGGAAAAAATCACGAACAAATGGAAAGGGAATAAAATGGAACTAGTGGGACTTCAAGAACTCCAACAAGACCTGACAAGAGTCAAGAAATGGCTAGTAAGAGCAGGCCTAAAAATTTCCACCCAAAAGACCCAGGCTATTATATTTCAAACCATCCGTGCCCAAAAATACCAAATAAGAACCCCGGTGCCCCAGCTTCAAATCGAAGGGACTGACATAGAATACCGCAAACAAGTCACTTTCCTAGGAGTAATATTCACACAATAATAATTGGGCTCCACACGTAAACCAAATCTGTCAGTCGGCCAGGAAAGGAATCAACCTAATGCGCAAAGTTAGCAGAGCATATTGGGGGACCGACCCCAAGTCACTCCCAAATTTATACCACACATACGTGATGTCTAGGTTACTCTATGCAGCCCCCCTCCTCACCAAAACCCTGACCAAAAAACTTCTGACAGTCCAGGTCGGAGCCCTGAGGGCGGTCTTGGAAGTCCCAAGACATACCCCCAACCTCCTTGTACTGGCGGAGTGCGACCAAAGACCCATCACATCATAATAGCTGAAAGAGCAGCTAACCTCCTTTACAAAACAATAGGTATGCCGGACGACCACCCCGCCAAACAAACCCTAAACACTAGCCACACACCCAATTGGGAATCCACACAACAACCCCAAATAAAAACAGTGGTACAGAAGCTAGAAGAATCGATAAATCTTAAGCTACCAAACAAAGTACCTAATCCACCAATAAGCGTACCACCATGGAAACTACCCCAAATAGAAGTAGACCTGGACCTAACGAAGCTTCCAAAAGAAATAGACGGGCCCAAAATGAGACTAGAGTTCGACGTAAAAAGAACAACTACGTACAATAACTACACCGTCATCTACACAGATGGATCCCACGACCCACGCAACTGGACTAGGTATCCATGTTCCCCACAAATCAGACAGAGCCATCAAATTACCGGACCACACGGCGGTCTTCACAGCCGAACTCACGGCAATCCTAGGACCCATCAAAGTAATGAAAGCAGACCTAAAGGCAGCCAAACAAATTCTCATAGCAACTGATTCCCTATCAGCGATCCAGGCAATCCAAAACCTGGACTCCTCCCGAGATGACCTAACGTATCTTATTAGACTCAGAGTAGCGGAACTCACAGAATTAGGCCAGGAAATTAGGTTCATTTGGGTTCCCTCCCATGTAGGGATCCTAGGTAATGAGAAAGCAGATAAAATAGCAAAGAAAGGCCTCGACCAAGAATCAACCTTTTTTCAACCTACCCCTGTCGGCAGCCGAAAGATCAAACGCCCTCCGGCCAGCCTTTTAAAGGAATTTCATCACTCAAAAAGAGGTAGTTGTAAAGGCCTCACGAGGGTCCTAAACAACGTACCCATCCTACTGTCAGGCAAAAGGAATGATTGTACATTGCTTAACATCCCGACAGCAACAAGACTTTCTCAGGACGTGCCTGCACTGCTTGTGGAATAAAAAACTAAAACAGAATATTGAATGTATGTCGCCAGCCGGTCTAATATGTTAAATAAACCTACGACAGGGGGCCTAAATAAAGCTAGGACCATTTAGCAACACACATCTAATATGAAGAGCTACAGGCAGCGCAGACAGTAGGGAGAGTTTAAAAAAGGAAAATACAGGTGAATGGACCAAGGGTAGACAGAAACACATGCCCCAGAATAGAGGGAAAAACCCACCCTTTGGGGCTGACCAGGGTGACCCTGGGAACTAGGAAAAAGGAAAGACCAAACCCGACTAACAAGAATCAGATTAGGGGGCTAGAGATACCTGGTCCACCCCAACCCAGTCATATGTACATGCGGCCACACACTCACAACAGAACATAAAATACACCTAGACTGCCCAACCATAAATCACGCCAGAGATAGACTAGAAGACATATAAAAACTCACTCCTTACACTGGAAGGTCTCATAAACCCCACCCCAGACACTTGGCACACCACCACAAACCACACAATACAACTACTTAACAAACACCCCCTCACATCTAAACAAATGACCCGAAAGAGAGGAGAGCAAGCCAAGTCGGGGCCTTGGACTGTGACTTATAAAGGGAAAAGAAACAGGAGCCGAGCACCATCGGACAAGAACGAAGGAGACCCATGTCCCCCACTTCACCACCCCCCCCCCCCCCCCACATGACTTGACCCCCCTAGGGCGCAGGCAGCCATGATTACTTACTTACTTACTTACGCCTGTCACCCCTACCCGGGTATAGGCCGTCGACGAGAGACCTCCAGCAACTCCTGTCCTGTGCTTCTCCTTCGATTCTACTCCAGGTGGTTCCCAGTCTCTTGATGTCTGCTTGGAGGTCTCGACGCCAGGAGTTTCTCGGCCTACCTCTTTTCCTCTTTCCCTGGGGGTTCCATGACAATGCCTGCCTAGTGATACTGGAAGCTGGCTTTCTCAGACTGTGACCGATCCATCCCCATCTTCTTCGCCCAATTTCATTCTCTGCTGTTATCTGCTCTGTTCTCTCCCAGAGTCTGACGTTGCTGATCTTCTCTGGCCAGTGGATTTTCAAAATTCTTCTAAGGCAACTGTTCATGAAGGTCTGTACTCTGTTGACTGTGGTTTTTGTCAATCTCCATGTCTCTGCTCCATATAGGAGAACTGCTTTTACATTGGAGTTGAAAATCCGGACTTTGGTGTGTTGTGACAGCTCTCTGGAACTCCACACTTTTTTCAACTGGAGAAAGGCTGCTCTGGCTTTACCGATTCGTGCTCTGACATCTGCATCAGTGCCGCCTTTTTTGTCTATGATGCTCCCGAGATAGGTGAAGGACTCCACCTCCTCCAACGGGGTGCCAGCAAGCAAGACTGGTTCTTCCCTGGTTGTGTTCAGCCTCATTGTCTTTGTTTTCTGTTTGTGAATGGTGAGGTCCACTTGGGACGAGATGTCAGCAAGCCTCGTGGTCTTGTCCTGCATTTGTTGATGAGTGTGGGACAGTAATGCCAAGTCGTCTGCAAAATCGAGGTCGTCAAGCTGTGTCCACAGTGTCCACTGTATTCCACTTCGTCTGTGCTCTGTGGTCATCTTCATGACCCAGTCTATGGCCAGTAGGAAGAGGAACGGAGACAGCAGACACCCCTGCCTGACACCAGTTCTGACCTGGAGCTCTCTGGTGAACTGCCCTTCGTGGATCACACGACATGTCATGCCATCATAGCTGCTCTTGATCAGGCGGACGAGCTTTGTGGGTACACCGTAGTGTCGTAGGAGTTTCCACAGAGTTTTTCGGTCCACGCTGTCAAATGCTTTCTCATAATCCACAAAGTTGACGTACAGCGGGGAGCTCCACTCCAGAGACTGTTCCACGATGATGCGGAGAGTGGCGATCTGGTCTGTACATGATCGGTTCTTCCTGAATCCTGCTTGCTGGTCTCTCAGCTGGGGGTCAACAGAGCTCTTCATTCTCTCTAGGATGATCCTGTTGAAGACCTTTCCTGGTACTGACAGCAAGGTGATTCCTCTGTAGTTGGAAGGCAGCCATGATGCAAGGTTGAAAAACTAGCACCCCCCCCCCCCCCCCCCCCGCCCTGCCCCCCCCCCCCCCCCCTGACAAAATCAGCGTCAGCTGGAAGTCCTTGTCCCTTCAATAATAGCATAGCATAGCAACGTTTCGTAACATTGTATCAAAGACGCCTAGATGGTAGTGAAAATTTGTAGTTATTTCAGGAACATTCTTTTTTGTAATGAATATTAATGAGTTTTTGTTATGTTTTCTTTTCTGATTGGTTGTATTGTGCGAATTTGCTGGATTGTTCTGGAAATCTGTAATAGTATAAAAGACCATGTTAAGAAGTATGTGTGCACATTGTATGAGAGACGCAGTGTGTCAAAATTGATGCATTGTGGAGGAGACGGTGTATTAGTGTTGGTGCATTTGTCAATGCATTGTGCGGAGATCACATCGCTGCAATAAAATATTGTTGGAACTGTTACTCCAGTGTGGTCTACAGCCTTATGCCACGTGGGAGGAGTTGCAGCTGAGTGAAGTTTCTTTACAAGAACCCTATGTGCGTACGTCTGGTGTGATTGTATCATACTAAGACTACCACGTAATAGATACACATCAGAGAAACCACACACATCACAGAGAAACCACTGGATCAAGTGGATGTGAGAGTAAGCGACTGCAAAGTTATTAGTTATGCAGAGCAAAATCTGAATTTGTAGCACTATTGGATGTGAGAGTAAGCGACTGCAAAGTTATTAGTTGTGCAGAGCAAAATCTGAATTTGTAGCACTATTGGCAATTTTTAAAGCATAATTTCTCACACCTCATGGCTGCAGTCATGACAGATGTGCAAGGAGTTAATTTCAAAATAAGAAAGGCAGCTAGGCAGAATCCATTTTAGAGCAATACTAACAAAGCAATGTTGCCAGTAAAGTGTCCATACAGCCCAATATACTCAAATTTGAGCACAAATTAACCCATTTATACCCCCGACACCCTGCAGCAGGAGACAGATCGAACATGATAATTCAAGGGTTGAGCCAGACTAGCTTGGCGCCTAATGGCGCCAAGCAAGTCTGGCACTACCCTTGAATTATCATGATCGATCCATCTCCTGCAATTTGTACATTCGTTAGGTGGCACCTCCAAAAGCTGAGAAATCTGGCCGCAGGGTTAAATGTGCCATTTGAAGGCAAAAGACAGCAAGTCCATTATAGTGAAAGGTGAGATTTTCATTGTAATACATTGATTGATTGTACATTGCTTAACGTCCCGACAGCAACAAGGCTTTCTCAGGACGTGCCTGCACTGCTTGTGAAAAAAAAAAAAAAACAGAACATTGAATGTATGTCGCCAGCCGGTCAAATACGTTAAATAAACCTAACACATGGGGCCTAAATAAAGCTAAGACCATTTAGCAACACACATCCAATATCAAGAGCTACAGGCAGTGCAGACAGTAGGGAGAGTTTTAAAAAGGAAAATACAGGTGAATGGACCTCGGGTAGACAGAAACACATGCCCCAGAATAGAGAGAAAACCCCACCCTGTGGGGCTGACCAGGGTGACCCTGGGAACTAAAAAATACCTAACCCCACCCAAGTCCCCCAGGGCAGACCCGGGTGGGGTTCATTGTAATACAATCACAATTTTGCTTCTCACACAAATAGGCTTATTGTCTTTGCCTTCACAGGACAGAAATGGCCAAGACAATAAAAATAATTATTACACTTATACACTGCTAGGAGACTAATGCAGTACAGTACAATAGAAATTATTTCAAATGTCGAGGTGTCAACTGTATGCAAAGCCCTAATTTTTTTTGTCCCTAGCATGCTACTGTTTTTATTTCTGATTTTAAACTAGCCAGCAAAACTTGTGTTTGAGGAAGAAGAAAGAGAAGGTAGCAAAACTAAAGAGTATCCCACAATAAAGACTAATGATAGCAGCTTAAAGGTTTTAGTCAAGACTGAATGATTTTATATGTATGGGTCAGAGAGCAGAATAAGCCCTATTTAAAAAGATTAACCCTCTTAGCCCCGGACCCTGCAGCAGGAGATGGATTGATCATGATAATTCAAGGGGAGTGCCAGATGAGCTTGGTGCCTTCAGGCACCAAGCTCATCTGGCATTACCCTTGAATTATCATGATCAATCCATCCCTTACACAGTCATTAGGCAACGCCTCCAACATTTGAGAAATGGGACCTTGGGGCTAAAATGGTTAACAGAAGTCCTTCGCATGAACAGCTGTCGCAGAGGTATTTGTTCAGTTTTCATTTCTGCAGGTACAAGTAATCAGGTAGACCACACATCATTTCTCCAAAAAGCAGATCATAGTGGTATTTTTTTTTTTAAAGTTCAAATTAGCTGATTTTTACACGTACAGCAGTGACAAGTTTCATAAATGTCTCAACGTCAGCAACAAATACCATCAGTGACAAGTTCCAATAAAATTTACATTCACTATGAACCTTTGAGCTACCATGAAGCGAAGATCAGTCCTGTATAAGCTGTACAACTTTCACATACACACTGGTTGTCTCTCTTGATTCGCTTCTGCTGATGAGCGGAGGGCGACAACCAGTGTGTTTTGCATATACTGTACACTTTACAAATACCCAGCATTAGTTGTGGATGAACAAAAAGTACACCACAGTCTCAAAACACCCTCAAACTGATACCTTGTCGGACCCACACAACCCCATACACGCGGTCCTGCGGTCCCCCCTAACTCCCTGCACAATCTGTAGGTCACGGTACTGAGCTCTGCGCTGAGGATTGTGAACGGGAACAAACAGACATGAACAAAACATGCAACATTCTCATGCTTGGGGTGTGTGAAAATTGACAGATGAGTGGTTAAGAACGCATCAGCCTGCTTGAACTCACTAACTGCATACAGATATTTGGCAAATGAAGCTGACATTCGAGCTATGCCACTAACTGCCACGTACATATATATATGCAGCAACTGAGCAACACATGCAACATTAGTGGGATGTCTTGCAACCAACTTGAATGTGTTAAGTTTGACTTCTTAAACAACTGTAAATAAAACTGAGCTATAACTTTAAACTGAAAATGCAAGCTAATGCTTTCTTGAGCCAGCCTTCTTACATAGATGCCCGTTATAGCAGAACCTCTTTTGAGCAACCACCTTAACTCATTCAAGATGAACTACTTAAGCCACATATCTGGATGCAGTTCGTCTTGAAAGTGTTAAAAGACAGCTAGGTGCTCTCTCAAGAGGAGACCTGCATAGAAAAATGTGTCACCTGTAATTAAAGACCATTTGTCACTACAGCCACCTAAATGATGGTTTTTAATGACAGGTGAACTCTAATAAGGGTGGTCGCTCAAAACAGGTTCTGCTGTACCACAAATTCCTGCCCGAATCATCATTAACTGCATAGACGTTCTATGTAGCTGAAAGACTCACGTCGACATGAGGGTTATGAACAGGCATACAGAGGTTTTGACATCCACTCCGCTACTCGATGAGTTTCTTTGAGCGTTATGCGTGATGGGACAGTGATTCACGTTGAGTTTTTTTAAACTGCTAACTATGATGGCACACTCCCACTGACCTTTTGAACCCACAACATGGAATACTGTGCCACCTTCAGATACTCCTTGAGCCAAGTCTGAAACAAGGCCAGACTAAGACATAGTGCATGCAAACCCTACCTCTACAGCAGGTGGTGCATATGAGGAGTACTCTGATAGTTTTTAGATTTCCTTCAATATCCCAAAGCGCAAAAGGCCATCGGGCTGACGTCGACTGCTGTTGGCCCGTGCACGGCCGTGCATGGGCCAATAGTGGCCGATGTCGGCCCGATGGCCTTTTGCACATTGGGATGAGGCAAAAGTTACTGTTGCAAAGCATCTTTGAGGTTTAGAAAGAAAGATGAGAGCAACGTGCAGGCTTGATAGCAAAATAAACAAACAAACAAATAAATGAAAGTGGCACCATCTTGCATGGAGGTGTAACCGCAAAAAGAGGGTCATAGAGATTTAACTCACTGGAGACGTGCCGAATGTGGATACACGGCGATTCGCCGCGTATCCGTATTCGGCACGTCTCCAATGAGTTAGTTCTTCAGAGGTTCTTCACAAAAACAAAACCTGATTATTTGTCTGTATAACAATGTGCCTGAGTCAACTTTCAGAATACCCCTCATACATGACCACAGTCATGGTGGGTCTTAGCTTTCAGCAATATTACATTTACGTCCACCTGTTATTTTCTGGTTTATCATATGGGTACAGCTCGTGGATAAAAGTAAAGTTAATTGTTCATCTCCTAGAGAAGGTCTCTCTTTTGATAAGCTTTACAGTCTCTTACAATTCTTTAAAACATGCAGATAAGCAGAAGAAGTCCAAAGAAATAGACAATATAAAAAATTAAACAAAAATACTGTACACATGTAAATGTAACAGGAAACGTAAAAACTGTGTGAAGAAAAGTGCAGAAAAAGTTATTAAAAGAAAGGAGGAAAAAAAGCCAACATAAACCTCAAGAACCAGTAACTTTCTTCCCAATGAATGTGTGTAAATGCAGTAAAAATGTCAGACCACTATCATGCGTGTTGATCTGTGACTTTGGACATATGGCCAGAGGCTGTAAGGTCCAAAACAAGTACCAGCACAAAATTTATACTATTTCTCCTTCTGTGCGGCCCAGCACACAATTAGTGTTATTAATTTGCAATCAAGCAGTTATTTTTTTTATTCTTATCATTATTATCATCATCACTATTTCTGCCATCCAGCAGAGGTTACTCACTCTGTGTTGTATGTCGACCATTTCCAGAACACGAATCGGTCCATCCATGGTGACCCTGACAGAGATACAACCTGAACCAGGGCGGAGTTTCTGTCTGGAGACCATCATGTACTGGGGCACTGGCCCACTCTCATGGGCGTCGACTTCGCTACCTTGGTTAGACCTCAAGTAAGGGCCAGGACCCAGGACTGCTATGGCCCCTAAAAAAGTAACAGAAGCATGGGAATTGTTTGTTGATTCTGCCTTTGCAAGAAAGATACCTTGCAGAATCTGTAGGACTGCTACAAGCTTTCAAGCCCACCCCAGATCTACCTCCCCCAGTGGCAAAACATCTTCGGGCCCACGACAGCCGCAGTGGGCCCGCGCACAGCTGTGCGCGGGCCCACAGCGGCTGTCATGGGCCTGAGAGCCTTTGCTTTCGGGGTCATTTTGGTGCTCATGACATTACCATCTGAGGAACATACACTCCAAAATGAGCTTGAGAGCTCGAGACAGCCCAACAGATTCTGCACGGTACATGTACATGTTCAAGTGAACATACTAATCCTTAGTTGCAATTTTCTTTTTTAAAAGTTCACATCAAAATTCACAATTGTTTTGCAAACGTTTTAATCCATTAGAAAAAAAAACACACACAAAAACCCCAACGTGATATTCAACTTGATAGTCGTCTATACAGACATCTAACTCCTGTGTATGGAGTTTTCAAGGAACAGCTGCCAACTTTGGGAGTATGACTCTAAAAGACAATGTGTGAAAAATGTATTTTTTCTTAAAATAAATTTTTTCGAAAAATACTTACCGATGGTATTACTCAGATTTCCCTCCCACCTTCCCCGCTTGCCGTCTGTCTGTTAAGATAGAACTTGGAAATAACGTCCTCTCACGAGATCGGGAACGGAGGCTATCCGGAGGAAGGGAGGCCACTCATGGGATGGGGTAGCTGCTAGCTAGAAGTACGTCCCTGGTTGTGTAGCAACACACAACAATTTTGGAGGCTGAAATTGACAGGCTAAGTATATCTTCCTATCAGTAATACCATCGGTAAGTATTTTTCGAAAAAATTTATTTTAAGAAAAAATACATTTGTTTCATCAAAAACTTTACCGATGTATTACTGATAGGAAGAATGGCGAAGAGGAGGAGGGTGCCGTGGCAAATGCTCAGCCGTGGGGTAACTGCTTAGCTAGGTCCCATTCAAGCGCACACTCCCAACAATTTCAGTTAAGAATTACCTATGGCGCATCCAGCGCCGGGAGGGAGTGTTGCGCTACAGCGATGTCCCCCACTAGTCTCAGGTTTTGCCTATGGCCGGAGAGGTCACGGAAATAAAAGCGGGCGAAAGTAGATTCGGCCCGCCAGCCCACCGCTGCCACAATGTCCCGCGCGGCGCAGTTGCGGTTGAACGCTACGCTCATGGAGACAGCCCGGACTTCATGTGCTCGAATCCTCAACCTCTTCGCTCCCTCTGTCGAGAGGTCTTCGTATGCGGATCTTATGATTCCGCGTAGCCAAGCGGAAATCGTCTGAGCCGAAATATCATTCTTGCCCGGAGCTAAGGGCAGGAAGAGGCGTAAACGACCTCGCCGTATAGGTTTAGACCGGCGGAGGTAAATTTTTAATGCCCGGACCGGGTCTTGTTGGCGCACGTCCAGGAGCATATTTGGGCTCCGCAAGGGATGAATAGTGATCGGTTGAGGTGAGGCGGAAGGGAGCCTGTTCTTGGCCAAAAAGGAAGGACTAGTGAGGAGTTGGACAGAGCCGTCGGCCCGAAGTTGTAGGCAAGACGGGTGTATGGAGAAAGCGTGGAGTTCACTCACACGAGAGGCAATGGCCAGAGCCAGTAAGAAGCACGTTTTTCGAGTCAAGTCAGAGAACCTCGCCAAATGCAGGGGTTCAAAACGGGCAGTGTTCAGCCATGTTAAGACCCACGCGAGGTCCCAGCGAGGTAGTAGGGAGCGTGTGACAGGTCGCTGGAGGTCAAAATGAGCCATAAGATCGGAGAGATCTTTGCATGAACCAGGATCGGGTAGTCCCAAATGGCGGTATGTATCGGCCACCATAGATAGATATCCCCGAATAGTAATGGGTGCTAGAGACTGATCCTGAAAGAGCCACAGAAAGAATTCAGCCAGCTGAGGCATAGTCAAAGCAGTGGGGGAAAGTTGTCTAGTACCGCACCAAGCGTGCAGGACTCTCCATTTCCCCTCATAAACCTGCAGGGTTGAAGGGTGTCGTGCTGAAGCGATAGCCGCCACCGCTGCATCCGAGAAACCTCAAGCTGTGAGGGCACGGCCACACAACCTCCAGGCGTGTAAGAGGAGGTTCTCCGGGCAAGGGTGAAATAGGTCTCGTCGCGGTTGCTTCAGCATCGTCCGCGGCGTTGGTAGCCGGAGCGGGGGATCCGTGGCGAGACTCAGAAGATCTGTTGTCCAGTTCTTGGTCCAAGAAAATGGGGCTACCAAGAACAGCAACATGTTGCAGCCGCGGAGTTTTAGGAGAATCTTGGGGATCAGGATCGAGGGAGGGTATGCGTAGGCCAGGAGACCCTTCCAAGGAATGGAAAGAGCGTCTACCGCCCACGCCAGCGGGTCCGGAAATGGAGAGACGAAGAGGGGAAGTTGTGCATTCCGTGTCGCGAACAGGTCGATCATGGGCGTCTCCCAGTGGATACAAATCATGCGAAAAATTAATTTTTCTCTAAAATATATTTTTTCGAAAAATACTTACCGATGACATTACTGTCTGGAAGTGTCTACTACTTACTCAATTTTAGCCTAAGAACTTGTTGTGTTCCTTCACCACCCGGGAGGCACTCGGGGAACCCTCATTAGGGCTGAGAGTAGCCTCCCGTCCCAGTCCAATCAGGCGCCCACTACATGGCCCAATCACAAATCAGTCGTGATACTTAGCTTACCAGCGGCAAGCGGGGCAGGTGGGAGGGTCCTTCGAGTAATGTCATCGGTAAGTATTTTTCGAAAAAATATATTTTAGAGAAAAATTAATTTGTTTCCTCAAAAACATTACCGATGACATTACTGTCTGGAAGAATGGCGAAAAGGTGGAGGGTGCCGCGCCCAAATACCATCCGAAAGGGCAGACGACAGAGCCCCACACCCATTCGCCAAACTCCCGACAATTTTAGCTAAGTGCATACCTACGGCGCTTCCGGCGCCGGGAGGGAGTGTTGCGCTGCGGCGATGTCCCCCACCAGTGCGAGATTCTCCCGCTGGCCCGACAGATCCCTGAGGTAGAAGCGGGCGAATGTTGACTCTGCCCGCCAGCCCACTGCTGCCACGATGTCTCGAACTGCACAATTGCGATCGAAGGCGACACTCGTGGCCATGGCCCGAACCTCGTGTGCGCGGATCCTGAGCCGCCTCGCCCCGTCAGGGGAAAGATCCTGATAGGCGGACCGAATGACCCAACGTAGCCAGGAAGATATTGTCTGAGCTGTTATGTCATTTCTTTTGGGGTTCAAAGGTAGAAAGAGGCGTGATCGTCCTCGGCGGACGGGCTTGGATCTGCGTATGTAAATGCGTAAGGCGCGCATGGGATCCTGTTGGCGCGTCTCCTTAGAAAAGGTCGCGTGTTTCAAAGGTCGAATATTTATGACCTGGGGGGCAGTCAAAGGAGACCGGGTCTTGGCGAGGAAGGCCTGGTCTGTGAGTAATTGTACGGAACCATTCGCACGGAATTGGAGGCAGGTAGAACTCGCTGACAGAGCGTGTAGTTCGCTTACCCTGTCCGCCGTGGCTAAGGCCAAAAGGAAGCATGTCTTCCGTGTCACATCCGCGAAGCTAGCCAGGGAAAGGGGTTCAAATCTGTCCGAATTAAGCCACGTCAAGACCCAGGGTAGGTCCCAGCGAGGAATCAGAGAGCGGGGAACTGGACGCTGCAGTCCAAAATGTGCCATCAGGTCTGCGAGATCTTTACATGCACCAGGGTCCGGGTGGCCTAGATGACGGTAAGTGTCCGCAATCATAGACAGGTAACCCCGTATCGTGATGGGAGCGAGGCCGAGGTCTCCAAAGAGCCAGATGAAGAAGTTTGCGAGTTGTGGAGTAGTTAATTCGAGGGGAGAGAGATGTTGGTCCGAGCACCATGACTGGAACACTCGCCACTTGCCCTCGTAAACACGTCGCGTCGAGGGTCGACGGGCTGAAGCGATCGCCTCCACTGCAGCACCCGAGAAGCCTCTTGCGGTGAGGGCTTGCCGGACAATCTCCAGGCGTGAAGAAGGAGCCTCTCTGGGCACGGGTGGAACAGCGGCTGGCGAGGCTGCTTGAGCATAGTTCTTGATGTGGGGAGACGAAGAGGTGGACCCGTGGCGAGATAGAGAAGGTCGTTGGTCCAAGACCTGGTCCAAGAGAACGGGGCGATCAAGAACAGGATCGCGTTGCAACCTCTGAGCTTGATTAGGACTTTGGGGACGAGAACCGTCGGTGGAAAGGCATACGCAATCAGTCCGTCCCACGGAATGGATAGCGCATCGACCGCCCAGGCGAGAGGGTCTGGAATGGGGGAGACGAAGAGGGGAAGTTGATGATTCCACCTCGTGGCAAATAAGTCGATCATGGGAGTCTCCCAGTGAGCGCAGATCATCTGAAAGATGTCCGGGTGAAGAGTCCATTCCGTGTGGAGAAGTTGGCCGCGTCGAGAGAGGGAGTCGGCCAAGACGTTCAAGCGTCCGGGGATATGTCGAGCTCGGAGAGAGATGCCGCGGTCCTCGCACCAGCACATCAGGCGGTAGAGGAGGATGCAGAGATCCGGAGAGTGTGTACCTCCCTGCTTCTGAATGTATGAGACGACTGTAGTGTTGTCTGACAGGACAAGAAGCGTCTGGTTGCAAAGGTGGACTTCCCACACCATGAGCGCCTGCCACACTGCTTGTAGCTCGAGCCAGTTGATGTGTCTGTCTGTCAGGTCCGGTGTCCAGAGGCCGGACGTCGAAAGGAAACTCGGAAGCAGGTGTGCACCCCACCCAGCGAGACTCACATCCACACAGAGCGAGAGCTGAGGGAGCGGTGAGGCAAGAGGGACTCCCCAAGCTAGCCAAGAAGTGTCCATCCAACGCCGTAGGTGAGAGTGAAGGATTGGAGACACCGGCACCAGGGCATCGAGGTCGCCGGAGGATGGCCTCCAATGAAGCAGGAGGTGTAACTGAAGTGGGCGGGAGTGAAGACGACCCAGGGGGAGGAGATCCGCCGCTGCATTCATCAAGCCGAGGAGTTGCAGCCAGATTCTGGCGGGAACGGATTCCGACCGGGCAACCCGAGAAGTGAGGGAGGTTAACTTCGTGATCCGAGGTTCCGGTAAACACACACGGTTGAGGTCGGTCGCAAATTCCATCCCAAGATGAATAAACCGGCGAGATGGAGAGAGGTCTGACTTGCGGGCATGGAGTAGAAATCCCAAGCGGGACAAGAGCAGGAGTAGAGCGTCCCTGTCCATCCGCAGCACCGACTCTGACGCATTCCTCATGAGAAGGTCGTCTAAGTAGTTGGAGATCGGACTGGAGGAGGACTGTCGAGCCTTGGCGACGACTGCATCCATGATGCGAGTGAAAACCCACGGGCTGAGGTTGAGACCGAAGGGAAGGGCGCGAAACTGGTAGATCACGCCTTCGAAAGCGAAGCGGAGATACCGTCTGGATGCCGGATGTATGGGAACATGGAGATACGCATCTGAAAGATCGAGGCTGACTGCAAAATCCATAGGTTGCACAGCGGCCCGGAGCGTCCGGGTGGTCTCCATGCGAAAAGTCGGAGCCAGTATAAACTTGTTCAGCGCCGAGAGATCGATGACAGGACGCCATTTTACGTCTGGCTTCGGAACTACGAATATGCGGCTGTAAAATGCCGGGGAGTGGAGACGAGACACTACCTCCGTGGCAGCCTTCTGTAGAAGGGAGGCCACCTCTCCGCGCAAGGTGATAGCTCTTAACTCGTCGGATGGAACGTCTGTCCATACCGGAGATCGTCTCAACGGCGGAGGGGAACGGAACGAAATCGAGAGACCCTCGGAGATGGTAGTAAGGACCCAAGGGTCGTCCGGTAGCAGCGCCCGCCATCATCATCATCATCATCAGTCCCTTGCCCGAACTGGGCGTTGGGGGGACTGAAAGGCAGCAGCAACAGACAGTGCTCTCCACTGAGTTCTATTTTGGGCGGTGGCAAGCAAGTCTGGCATCTCGAGTTCGGTCCATTCTTTTATGTTTGCGACCCAACTCTTTCTCTGACGACCTCGCCGACGACTTCCTTCGAGAGTGCCTTGGAGGATAGTCTTGGACAAGGTGTTGTGTCGGGTCACGTGGCCAAACCAAGCAAGCTTGCGCCGTTTCACGGTTGCCAGAAGGGGTTCATGTGGGCCCACCAGGGAAGTGACGATGCTCCGTACATATTCGTTGGTCTTGTGCTCGCGGTACGAGATGCGGAGCAACTTCCTCAGGCACTTGTTCTCAAAGGCCTGGATTTTCTTTTCTGAGTCTGCAAGCAGTGTCCAAGTCTCACAGCCGTAGAGTAGAATAGACACTACGAGGGACTTGTAAAGCCTGTACTTGATGGTGAAGCTGATGGAGTTACTTCGCCATATCCTGTCCAGCCTGGCCATTGCGGATGTTGCCGTACCTATCCTGATACGGATCTCTGCTATGCAACTACCGTCTTTGGACAGGGTGGCTCCCAAGTACTTGAAGCTATTGACCTCTTCTAGCTTCTGGCCGTTCATGTGAATGTTGCTGCTGCTGTCGCTTGTGGTGTTGATCATCACTTTGCTTTTATCCGTACTGATCTCCATGCCATAAGACCCTGCGCCCGCCATACGTCGCTGCAAAGGGCCAGTCTCCCGCCGACCGGAGACTCCCGAGGGGTCGGCGGGAACTGGAACGGAAGGTAGTCATTGAAACCTGCCGCGCCCTCGACCAGGGCGGCGGGCAGGCTTGGGCCAGGAGGTGATAGAGGTCTGAACGGGTTTACCGCGGCCGAAAGCGGGAGCCCTCCGGGACGCGTTGGAATGACGGGGAATGAAGGTCGAAGAGGGTCTGGAGTTCCGCAGGGCGCGACCCACGGCCTTGCGGGCGGCGTGAAAGCGAGAAGTGGTAAAGCCTTTGGGCCAGCGGTCTAAATTTCCGTCCTTCACTTTCTGCCAAGTCTCACCAAAGAGGAGACGTCCACCAAGAGGAGCCCGACGCAGTTGAGACTTCAAATCAGGGGGCAATCCACGACAGGCTTGAAGAACGGCATCCCGACGCATGAGATCACAGTTAGCAGCAGCCGCCATCGCGTTGACGGAAGAGTGATAAGCTGCCCGGTTAGCCGCGACCGCTAAAGTGAGGAGATCACCAAGAAGGGGTGAAGATTCTCGTGAGTCTTCAATGCGACGAATAAAAGCTTGTGTGATAAGCTCCAGAAAACCCCCACAGGCCAAGGTGTTCCGCACTAGGGACGCCGTCTTATCCAAACCACGCGGGAAAGTGTAACGT
This sequence comes from Semisulcospira habei, assembly GCA_036245525.1. NCBI lineage: Eukaryota > Metazoa > Mollusca > Gastropoda > Semisulcospiridae > Semisulcospira > Semisulcospira habei. The sequence goes on along the minus strand of BTPG01000006.1, from coordinate 178,065,476 downwards.
AGCTTAGAGTTTCCGCCAAGTTGCGCCACAACTGGAGGGTCCAACGTGGGAAGTGTGCACTGAAAAGACTGTGAATGGCCCGCATACCAAGATTGGCGGAACGCGATGTCAAGGTCAGCCGGCCACTTGCGATCCACAAAAAAGGAGGAGTCTTGTGAATCCGTGTGTAGATGAGCGGAGAATGAATCCCGCATATCTTGAAATCCAGGTGGTTGAGGCAGCGACTTGAATCTCTTCTGTTGCCGGTCCGAATCAACAAAGGTGGACACCTTCCGTTTGAGCGGGGGAGACGGAGGGCACTCGTCTTTCGGTAGGGCGGCCACGACAATACGAGCCGCTTCATTAATGCAAAGAAGCGTTTCCGTGCGCGACGACGAAGGGAGTGTAGTCGACACAGGCGCATCCGATACATCAGAGCGCGGTGAAAGGGAGCGGCCGCCAAAGTCGAGGAGATTAGAAACCGAATCCTCAGGAAGTAGACTAAGGGTGTCCTCCTCGCGTGTAGGGAGGGAGATCCGATGGAGGGTCCGTGAGGGAGAAACGGCGCGGAGCCCGTCCGGATGAGAAATTGTAGCCACCGGCGAACGTCGTACCGCGGGAAGATGGCGAAGCGGGTGCAGGGGAAAGGTATAAACGGGAGGGGGGGACCTAGAGGGAACCATGTGACGTGAACGGGGAGAACGACTGCGATGACGGGAGCGGCTGCGATGACGGGAGTGGTGGTCACGGTGAACTTTACCAGCGGAGGTCCGACTACGGGGCCGAGGAGGGGAAGGGGACTGGTGACGGGACGGAAGGGGAGGGGCAGACCGAGACAAGCTGGAAGCCGAACGGGGAACCGAAGCAGGAGAAGGAGATGAAAGGGAAGATGATGATGAATGCCGAGGACGGCGGTGATCGGAACGGACAGTAGAACGATGCTCCTGATGGTAGTCACCCGACGCGTGAGTGTGTGAAGTATTGGAGGTCACATGAGAAAGAGGAACACGGTCATCAAACCGAGGACGCCTGGACCGGGAGCTCTCGCCAGTCTCTGTACGGCGGGTACGTTGCCGCATAGGCGGCTCTCCGTAAGAGCACGCAGACTTGTGCAAATGAGATCGCATACGACGATTTTCGGACAATGGACTGCGCGAAGCATGTCGTGTAATGCGTGCCCCCGGAAGGCAAACGCTACGCCCTAAGGCGGACTCCCCGTAAGAGCCAGCAGGCGTTGTCCGTTGAGAAATCTTTGTGGATGAGCCAATGTGCAGCGGCCGACAGCGCAGTTGATCGCCACGGTCCATTAGAACGCGACTAGTTGCGGACAACGTACTACGCGAATTATGTCGCGGTATGCGCGCCCCCGTAAGGCAAACGCTAAGCCCTAAGGCGGACTCCCCGTAAGAGTCAGCAGGCTGTGTCCGGTTAGAGAGTTTGGAGGATGAGGAAATCGCAAGCGGAGGACGATTCAGCTGATCCTCACGGTCTCCAGAAATTCGATTAATTTTGGACAACGTACTACGCGAGGGTAGTCGCGGTATGCGTGCCCCCGTAAGGCAAACGCTGTGCCCTAAGGCGGACTCCCCGTAAGAGTCAGCAGGCGGTGTCCGATTAGAAGTGAGGGAAGATGAGCGAAGCTCAAGCGGCCGACGGCTCAGTGGATCCTCACGGTCCGCGTCCACGCGTTTGGAAACAGCGCCAAGCACTGATGTGGGCTCTAGGAAAGAAGCCCTGTCACTAGGCGAAGGCGGACGCTCGCGCCTGTAAAAACTCCAGAGCTGCGACCATTGCTGCTCGGGCCAGGCGGCGCAGACGGTGCAAGTATGGTCCGAATTGCATCCCGTACAAGGAAGGCAAAAATCATGATCGTCACACGGCCACCGGAAAGATCCACACTTGTCGCAGGTACGCACGGGGTTACTGCAACATACAAACAGAAATAGCAGGCGACTGGGCGCAAGCACTCTGAATGCGCGAAAACGAGAACGAAAGCGATGCGCGATCCGATGAAACAAACGGAAACCGCCACTGGCACCCGGGCCGGGGCCTTGTGAGGGAGGGGCCAAGACCTTACCTCTCCTGCGACGTGGCGACGGGTGGAGGAATCTCCATATCCGGAGCAGTAACCACCACAGGGAGTACCTTCCTTTGTTTGGTGGTTTTTTTTTTTTTTTTTTTTTCCGTTATCACCAGAACGAAGAAAAACACAGTTCACTCGAAGCACAATCCTTGAAAAACACACACAGGCACATAAATCCAAGCACACAAGTCGGAAGGAACACAGTAATCCACAAAAAGAAGAGAGTGAAAAAGCCGTTAGCAACGGTCGGTGGAGCGATAGGCTAACACGTCTAAACTTCAGAGCTAAGTAGAAACGACTGATTTGTGATTGGGCCACGTAGTGGGCGCCTGATTGGACTGGGACGGGAGGCTACTCTCAGCCCTAATGAGGGTTCCCCGAGTGCCTCCCGGGTGGTGAAGGAACACAACAAGTTCTTAGGCTAAAATTGAGTAAGTAGTAGACACTTCCAGACAGTAATGTCATCGGTAATGTTTTTGAGGAAACAAATGTCAGGACGGCGAGTCCACTCTGTATGGAGAATTTGATCCGGATGGGACAGAGAATCCGCCAACACATTGAGTCGTCCCGGAATGTGACGAGCCCGTAAAATGATGTCTTGATCTCGGCACCACACAAGAAGGTGAAACAGAAGGATGCACAGGGAAGGAGAGCGCGTTCCGCCCTGCTTCTGAATGTAAGCCACGACTGTCGAGTTGTCTGATAGGACCAAGACCTCCTGGTGAGACACGTGTGTCCCCCAAGCGATGAGAGCGAGCCAAACTGCTTTCAACTCCAGCCAGTTGATGTGTTTTCCCACCATCTCCGCTGGCCACAGGCCCGATGTCTCCTGAAATTCCGGGAGAAGAAGCGCGCCCCAGCCAGAGAGACTGGCATCTGTGCAGATCGACATGTAGGGCATTGGCGATGATAGGGGAACCCGGGAGGCTAACCAGAGAGGGTCTGTCCACCGGAGGAGAAAAGGCCGGACCAATGAAGACACCGGAACACGGGCTTCTAAATCCCCTGAAGACGGTCGCCAGAGGAGAAGAAGATGTAATTGAATCGGACGCGTGTAGAGCCGACCTAGGGGAAGTAAATCCGCTGCAGCGCTCATGAGGCCCAACAACTGTAACCACGTCCGTGCAGAAGCTTCCATGGCACGATACATCTGTAGTGCTAGATTCACTAACTTCTCGATCCGAGTCTGAGGGAGGCGAACCAGGTTTAGATCTGTTTGAAACTCCATGCCCAGATGAATGAAACTGCGGGAAGGTAATAGATCCGACTTGCCGAAGTGGACCAGGAACCCAAGACTGTGAAGAAGGCATAGGAGAGCATCTCGGTCGGTGGACAGGTGGGATGCGGCCTGATTGCGGAGAAGCAGATCGTCGAGGTAGTGCGAGGTCGGACTGAGAGAAGACCGCCGGGCGTGTGCGACCACTGCATCCATGATCCTGGTGAAGACCCAGGGACTGATGTTCAGACCAAATGGCATAGCCCGGAACTGATAAACCACTCCCTGGAAGGCGAAGCGTAGGTAACGGCGAGCCGAAGGATGCATAAGCACATGGAGGTATGCATCGGCCAGATCGAGACTGACAGCAAAATCCATGGGCCTGACCGCGGTCCGGAGAGCTTTCGTAGTTTCCATCCAGAAGGATGGAGCGGCCAGAAACTTGTTCAACGTGGAGAGATCGATCACAGGACGCCAAGAGCCATCCGATTTTGGAACGACGAAGAGACGACTGTAGAAAGCCAGAGAGTCATGACGGAGGACCACTTCTGTGGCGGATTTTTGAAGTAAAGCTGTCACCTCCGCCTGTAAAGCCGCAGCTTTGACCGGATCGTTCGGTACCCGAGTCCAAAGTGGTGAGCGCCGCTGAGGTGGAGGGCGTTGAAAAGTGAGTCGGAGTCCTGCCGTAACGGTAGAGAGGATCCAAGGATCGCCCGGGAACAGAGAGTGCCAAGTCGCGCTGTGTTGGGATAGCCGCCCGCCGACTGGAGATCCGAGCGAATTCGGCGGGGGCATGGACGGAAGAGAGTCAGCGGGCCCTCCCCCGGCCGGGCCGTCGGCCCCGACCAGGCCAAGAGGAGGTTTGGGCGGGTAGGGGGAGGGGGCGGGAGTGGCCAAACGATTTGGGACGGGAAGCGCCGAAAGGCATACTGGGGGTTGGATGAGGAGCGGGTCTGTAGGACCGCAGGGCGCGACCCACGGCCTTGCGGGATGAACGAAAGCGCGAGAAAGGGCGAGACATAGGCCAGATATCCTTGTGTGACTCCCTCACAGCCTGCCAGGTGGAGCCGAAAAGTAAAGGACCCCCAATGGGAGCCTGGCGTAGTTTGGATTTAACAGGATCAGGCAATCTCACACAAGCATCGAGCACAGCATCTCGGCGAATTAAATCACAGTTGATGGCAGCAGCCATTGCATTGGTCGAGGCGTGGTAAGAAGCCCGGTTTGCCACCACAGCCAAAGAATGGATCTCATGAAGAGGAGCGGTGGAACTAGGGTCCCAATTATCTTCTAATGCCCGAGCAATTGCCTGTGTTGCGAGGTCTAGGAAACCGGAGCAAGCCAGAGTGTTGCGAATGAGAACAGCAGTCTTATCAACACCTCGAGGAACGTGAGAAAAGGCGATACGGCGTCCACCCGCCTGAAATTCCACATCAGTGTCCAGTGATGGCAAAGGACAGGAAAACGCCTGAGAGTGGCCTGCATACCAGCTCTGGCGAAAAGGTATATCGATGCCCGTCGGCCACTTGGCATCCGAAAAGAAAACCGGCTCCTTAGAAGTGGCGAGAGGTAACTGGGCCGAAAATGCGTCTGAGAGATTGTGGAAACCCGGCGGTTGTGGGAGAGATTTAATCCGCTTGGTAGGAAGGAGAGCATCTACAGAAGCGGAAGCTTTACGCTTGAGTGGGGGAGCGGAAGGACAAATATCCGTAGGAAGGAAACGTTGAATAAGGTCCGAGGCCGCCTCAATCGACCGCCTGGTCTCAATATTTGGAGCGACGCGGGAGGAAGAGTCCGAATCATCGCAATAAGAGTCCGCTGAGAGGGAAAGCAGGGACGCAGGATGGTCACCAGAGACACCCAAATTGGAGGTCGAATCGTCCGGGTGGAGACTGAGTACGTCGACGTCAATAGCCTCCGGGACCAGTCGAGAAGAACGCGGAAGATCCCAGGAGGAAGGTGAATGCAGTAGACTCGAGAGACGAGAGCGGCGCCGAGAAGACTGTTCGCCTGAACGATGTATGTGTGGTGAAAGTCTACTAGCCGGGGTGCTAGGGGGGACCGGAAGGCCCGCCACGCCGAGCGAAGGATCATAAAGACATAGCTGCCAACTTTGGAGAAATAAAAATCCTGACTGGCCGGGGTCCAGGGGCCGCCTAGGCCCCGGCAGGGTGCAGGGGCAGCGCCCCGCTGGGGGGTGCAGGGGGGCTACGCCCCCCGCTCGTAAACGAAAATCAGCATTTTGATGGCAGTTTGGAGGCCTGTCCTTGAAGCAAAATTCAAAATAATAACCAGTTTGTGTCCTTTAGTTTGAAGTTATTTACATTCACATCAGCACAAAAAAATCATGGCTGAACAAAATAAATCAATGGAAACGAAAAATCAGCATTTTGAAGGCAGTTTGGAGGCCTCTCCTTGAAGCAAAAATCAAAATAATGACCAGTTTGTATCCTACAGTTTGAAGTTTATTTACATTCACATCAGCACAAAAAAATCATAGCTGAACAAACTAAATCAAGGACAATGGAAACGAAAATCAGCATTTTGAAGGCAGTTTGGAGGCCTCTCTTTGAAACAAAATTCAAAGTTTAATATCTACTCTTTTGATGGTGGGCAAGGGTTTGCAGCAGCCTTCAGGGACTGAGATGTTGCTGATTTTGCCTTCAACAGCAAGTCCTCTCTCTCTCTCTCTCGTCTCTTTCGGTCTGTGTTCCACACTTTCATAATTATTTCACAAGATGCTCTTACTTTTTCATGTATTCCTTCGTTTATTCAATTCATCATTCAGTCTGACCGCCAGACAGTCTTTATTTTTTCTTCATTATACTTCGCTACTTATACTTATACTTGGTGTTTCTTACGTTTTTCGTGCAGACTGATGTCTTTTTGGCCGCCGTGACCGATGTTTATGTCGCCCGGCACATTTTACAAAAGGCAAAGTGTTCCCCCTTTCTCGATTCGTCGATGTAAGCCAGGAACGCTTGTAGTCTGGATGGAACTTCACCAAACACTTCTGCTTCTTAGGAGGCATGATTTTGTTGAAAATCTAAAATACTCTGTGACCAGTTGTGAAGATCGTTGAGCATGTGCTCGAGGGCAAATTCGAAGGAACCGGAACAAACAGAATGGACGGAATTAACCGCGCATGCGTAATCAAGACTGGCTGTGGGTCCCCGAAAGCTTAGCGGTACAGTATAGCGGTAGGCTCTCAACTACAGGCGCTTGACCCCGCGCGGTACGCCAAAATGCCTCTAATTTTAAAACAAAGCTTGAAAATATGAAAATCGGGAGAAATGTACAAAAAACCGGAGAATCGGGAATTGAAAAAAAATCGGGAAATTCCCGATAAAATCGGGAGGGTTGGCAGCTATGTAAAGAAAAGAGCGATGGTGATGTTTAGACGTATTTTTGTGAACGACTGAACGGTGTTTGAGCGGTGACCGGCTACCCGCCGGGGTGCTATGGGACACCGCAGGTCTCGCCGCGCCGAGCAAAGGGTCATGAAGTGACTCGCAATGGCGACGCTGAGGCGGATAAGTTTCTATGCGCGGTGACCGGCTACGAGCCAGGGCGCTGCGCGGTGACCGGGTACAAACCGGGGCGCTAGGTAACACCGTGGGCATCACCGCGTCGTACAAAGTGTCAGGCAGGGACGGACTATGGCGACGCTTAGGTGGGAAATTGTTTGAACGGTGTGTGCGCGGAGACCGGCTACGAGCCTGGGCGCTGCGCGGTGACCGGTTACAAACCGGGGCGCTAGGGGACACCGGGAGCCTCTCTGCGCCGTGTAAAGTGTCAGGAAGTGACGAACGATAGCGACGCTTATGTGGAACGGTATCTGAACGGTGTATGCGCGGTGACCGGGTAAAAGCCGGGGCGCTGCGCGGTGACCGGGTACGAACTGGAACGCTAGTGAACACCTGGGGCCTCGCCACGCCGTGCACAGAGTGATGACGTGACAATCTATGGTGACGCTTAGGCGAAAAGGTGGAGGTGAGCAAGGCCACATCAGATTGATCGTTAACCGGGCTAGAGGTAATCGTATACCGGTGTCCCGCCCCCGAGTTAGAGCGGTATTTCGCCGCAAGTGACCCGTCTTCGTAGATCGGGTGCGAGGGACTGATAGGAAACGGATTTCCTGAGAGCGAGAACGCATATGAGAGGAAACAAACTTACCTCCCTCAGCAGAAGGGACAGCGTCTGTAACCTTGTCCATTGAGATAGAAGAAGATACCTGTAAGGGTACTCGAACAGGGACATGGGAGTGAAGGGTGAGGGAGCGAACGGAGTCCGGGGACTGAGAACAATGGGACAACTTGTCGACTGCAGCCGAATTGGGAGGGGCTGGTGGGACTGGAGCCGTAGAAAAAATTAATTTTTCTCTAAAATATATTTTTTCGAAAAATACTTACCGATGACATTACTGTCTGGAAGTGTCTACTACTTACTCAATTTTAGCCTAAGAACTTGTTGTGTTCCTTCACCACCCGGTAGGCACTCGGGGAACCCTCATTAGGGCTGAGAGTAGCCTCCCGTCCCAGTCCAATCAGGCGTCCACTACGTGGCCCAATCACAAATCAGTCGTGATACTTAGCTTACCAGCGGCAAGCGGGGCAGGTGGGAGGGTCCTTCGAGTAATGTCATCGGTAAGTATTTTTCGAAAAAATATATTTTAGAGAAAAATTAATTTGTTTCCTCAAAAACATTACCGATGACATTACTGTCTGGAAGAATGGCGAAAAGGTGGAGGGTGCCGCGCCCAAATACCATCCGAAAGGGCAGACGACAGAGCCCCACACCCATTCGCCAAACTCCCGACAATTTTAGCTAAGTGCATACCTACGGCGCTTCCGGCGCCGGGAGGGAGTGTTGCGCTGCGGCGATGTCCCCCACCAGTGCGAGATTCTCTCGCTGGCCCGACAGATCCCTGAGGTAGAAGCGGGCGAATGTTGACTCTGCCCGCCAGCCCACTGCTGCCACAAGACCTGGATCTCTCGCCTGCCTCCGTAAGGCGGGGACGTTGCCGCATAAGCGTCTCTCCGTAAGAGTACGCAGGCTTTTGCAAATGAGATCTCTTATGATGATGTTCGGACAATTTACTGCGCGAAGTATGTCGCGGTATGCGTGCCTCCGTAAGGCAAACGCTACGCCCTAAGGTGGACTCCCCGCAAGAGTCAGCAGGCGGTGTCCGTTTAGAAATCGAACTGCACAATTGCGATCGAAGGTGGCACTCGTGGCCATGGCCCGAACCTCGTGTGCGCGGATCCTGAGCCGCCTCGCCCCGTCAGGGGAAAGATCCTGATAGGCGGACCGAATGACCCAATGTAGCCAGGAAGATATTGTCTGAGCTGTTATGTCATTTCTTTTGGGGTTCAAAGGTAGAAAGAGGCGTGATCGTCCTCGGCGGACGGGCTTGGATCCGCGTATGGAAATGTGTAAGGCGCGCACGGGATCCTGTTGGCGCGTCTCCTTAGAAAAGGTCGCGTGTTTCAAAGGTCGAATATTTATGACCTGGGGGGCAGTCAAAGGAGACCGGGTCTTGGCGAGGAAGGGCTGGTCTGTGAGTAATTGTACAGAACCATTCGCTCGGAATTGGAGGCAGGTAGAACTCGCTGACAGAGCGTGTAGTTCGCTTACCCTGGCCGTCGAGGCTAAGGCCAAAAGGAAGCATGTCTTCCGTGTCACATCCGCGAAGCTAGCCAGGGAAAGGGGTTCAAATCTGTCCGAATTAAGCCACGTCAAGACCCAGGGTAGGTCCCAGCGAGGAATCAGAGAGCGGGGAACCGGACGCTGCAGTCCAAAATGTGCCATCAGGTCTGCGAGATCTTTACATGCGCCAGGGTAGGACTTTGGGGACGAGAACCGTCGGTGGAAAGGCATACGCAATCAGTCCATCCCACGGAATGGATAGCGCATCGACCGCCCAGGCGAGAGGGTCTGGAATGGGGGAGACGAAGAGGGGAAGTTGATGATTCCACCTTGTGGCAAATAAGTCGATCATGGGAGTCTCCCAGTGAGCGCAGATCATCTGAAAGATGTCCGGGTGAAGAGTCCATTCCGTGTGGAGAAGTTGGCCACGTCGAGAGAGGGAGTCGGCCAAGACGTTCAAGCGTCCGGGGATATGTTGAGCTCGGAGAGAGATGCCGCGGTCCTCGCACCAGCACATCAGGCGGTAGAGGAGGATGCAGAGATCCGGAGAGTGTGTACCTCCCTGCTTCTGAATGTATGAGACGACCGTAGTGTTGTCCGACAGGACAAGAAGCGTCTGGTTGCAAAGGTGGACTTCCCACACCATGAGCGCCTGCCACACTGCTTGTAGCTCGAGCCAGCTGATGTGTCTGTCTGTCAGGTCCGGTGTCCAGACGTCGAAAGGAAACTCGGAAGCAGGTGTGCACCCCACCCAGCGAGACTCGCATCCACACAGAGCGAGAGCTGAGGGGGCGGTGAGGCAAGAGGGACTCCCGAAGCTAGCCAAGAAGTGTCCATCCAACGCCGTAGGTGAGAGTGAAGGATTGGAGACACCGGCACCAGAGCATCGAGGTCGCCGGAGGATGGCCTCCAATGAAGCAGGTGTAACTGAAGTGGGCGGGAGTGAAGACGACCCAGGGGGAGGAGATCCGCCGCTGCATTCATCAAGCCGAGGAGTTGCAGCCAGACTCTGGCGGGAACGGATTCCGACCGGGCAACCCGAGAAGTGAGGGAGAGTAACTTCGTGATCCGAGGTTCCGGTAAACACACACGGTTGAGGTCGGACGCAAATTCCATCCCAAGATGAATAAACTGGCGAGATGGAGAGAGGTCCGACTTGCGGGCATGGAGGAGAAATCCCAAGCGGGACAAGAGCAGGAGTAGAGCGGCCCTGTCCATCCGCAGCACCGACTCCGACGCATTCCTCAAGAGAAGGTCGTCGAAGTAGTTGGAGATCGGACTGGAGGAGGACTGTCGAGCCTTGGCGACGACTGCATCCATGATGCGAGTGAAAACCCACGGGCTGAGGTTGAGACCGAAGGGAAGGGCGCGAAACTGGTAGATCACGCCTTCGAAAGTGAAGCGGAGATACCGTCTGGATGCCGGATGTATGGGAACATGGAGATACGCATCTGAAAGATCGAGGCTGACTGCAAAATCCATAGGTTGCACAGCGGCCCGGAGCGTCCGGGTGGTCTCCATGCGAAAAGTCGGAGCCAGTATAAACTTGTTCAGCGCCGAGAGATCGATGACAGGACGCCACTTTCCGTCTGGCTTCGGAACTACGAATATGCGGCTGTAAAATGCCGGGGAGTGGAGACGAGACACTACCTCCGTGGCAGCCTTCTGTAGAAGGGAGGCCACCTCTCCGCGCAAGGCGATAGCTCTTAACTCGTCGGATGGAACATCTGTCCATACCGGAGATCGTCTCAACGGCGGAGGGGAACGGAACGAAATCGAGAGACCCTCGGAGATGGTAGTAAGGACCCAAGGGTCGTCCGGTAGCAGCGCCCGCCATACGTCGCTGCAAAGGGCCAGTCTCCCGCCGACCGGAGACTCCCGAGGGGTCGGCGGGAACTGGAACGGAAGGTAGTCATGGAAACCTGCCGCGGCCTCGACAAGGGCGGCGGGCAGGCTTGGGCCAGGAGGGGATAGAGGTCTGAACGGGTTTACCGCGGCCGAAAGTGGGAGCCCTCCGGGACACGTTGGAATGACGGGGAATGAAGGTCGAAGAGGGTCTTGAGTTCCACAGGGCGCGACCCACGGCCTTGCGGGCGGCGTGAAAGTGAGAAGTGGGAAAGCCTTTGGGCCAGCGGTCTAAATTTCCGTCCTTTACTTTCTGCCAAGTCTCACCAAAGAGGAGACGTCCACCAAGAGGAGCCCGACGCAGTTGAGACTTCAAATCAGGGGGCAATCCATGACAGGCTTGTAGAATGGCATCCCGACGCATGAGATCACAGTTAGCAGCAGCCGCCATCGCGTTGACGGAAGAGTGATAAGCTGCCCGGTTAGCCGCGACCGCTAAAGTGAGGAGATCACCAAGAAGGGGTGAAGATTCTCGTGAGTCTTCAATGCGACGAATAAAAGCTTGCGTGATAAGCTCCAGAAAACCCCCACAGGCCAAGGTGTTCCGCACTAGGGACGCCGTCTTATCCAAACCACGCGGGAAAGTGTAACGTAGCTTAGAGTTGCCGCCAAGTTGCGCCACAACTGGAGGGTCCAACGTGGGAAGTGTGCACTGAAAAGACTGAATGGCCCGCGTACCAAGATTGGCGGAACGCGATGTCAAGGTCAGTCGGCCACTTGCGATCCGCAAAAAAGGAGGAGTCTTGTGAAACCGTGTGTAGATGAGCGGAGAATGAATCCCGCATATCTTGAAATCCAGGCGGTTGAGGCAGCGACTTGAATCTCTTCTGTTGCCGGTCCGAATCAACAAAGGCGGACACCTTCCGTTTGAGCTGGGGGGGGACGGAGGACACTCGTCTTTCGGTAGGGTGGCCACGACAATACGAGCCGCTTCATTAATGCAAAGAAGCGTTTCCGTGCGCGACGACGAAGGGAGTGTAGTCGACACAGGCGCATCCGATACATCAGAGCGCGGCGAAAGGGAGCGGCCGCCAAAGTCGAGGAGATTAGAGACCGAATCCTCAGGAAGTAGACTAAGGGTGTCCTCCTTGCGTGTAGGGAGGGAGATCCGATGGAGGGTCTGTGAGGGAGAAACGGCGCGGAGCCCGTCCGGATGAGAAATTGTAGCCACCGGTGAACGTTGTACCGCGGGAAGATGGCGAAGCGGGTGCAGGGGAAAGGTATAAACGGGAGGGGGGGACCTAGAGGGAACCGTGTGACGTGAACGGGGAGAACGACTGCGATGACGGGAGCGGCTGCGATGACGGGAGTGGTGGTCACGGTGAACTTTACCAGTGGAGGTCCGACTACGGGGCCGAGGAGGGGAAGGGGACGGGTGACGGGACGGAAGGGACGGAAGGTGAGGGGCGGACCGAGACAAGCTGGAAGCCGAACGGGGAACCGAAGCGGGAGAAGGAGATGAAAGGGAAGATGATGATGAATGCCGAGGACGGCGGCGATCGGAACGGACAGTAGAACGATGCTCCTGACGGTAGTCACCCGACGCGTGAGTGTGTGGAGTATTGGAGGTCACGTGAGAAAGAGAAACACGGTCATCAAACCGATGACGCCGGGACCGGGATCTCTCGCCAGTCTCTGTACGGCGGGTACGTTGTCGCATAGGCGGCTCTCCGTAAGAGCACGCAGACTTGTGTAAATGAGATCGCATACGACGATTTTCGGACAATGGACTGCGCGAAGCATGTCGTGTAATGCGTGCCCCCGGAAGGCAAACGCTACGCCCTAAGGCGGACTCCCCGTAAGAGCCAGCAGGCGTTGTCCGTTTAGAAATCTTTGTGGATGAGCCAATGTGCAGCGGCCGACAGCGCAGGTGATCGTCACGGTCCATTAGAACGCGACTAGTTGCGGACAACATACGACGCGAATTATGTCGCGGTATGCGCGCCCCCCGTAAGGCAAACGCTAAGCCCTAAGGCGGACTCCCCGTAAGAGTCAGCAGGCTGTGTCCGGTTAGAGAGTTTGGAGGATGAGGAAATCGCAAGCGGAGAACGATTCAGCTGATCCTCACGGTCTCCAGAATTTCGATGAATTTTGGACAACGTACTACGCGAGGGTAGTCGCGGTATGCGTGCCCCCGTAAGGCAAACGCTGCGCCCTAAGGCGGACTCCCCGTAAGAGTCAGCAGGCGGTGTCCGATGAGAAGTGAGGGAAGATGAGCGAAGCTCAAGTGGCCGACGGCTCAGTGGATCCTCACGGTCCGCGCCCACGCGTTTGGAAACAGCGCCAAGCACTGATGTGGGCTCTAGGAAAGAAGCCCTGTCACTAGGCGAATGCGGACGCTCGCGCCTGTAAAAACTCCAAAGCTGCGACCATTGCTGCTCGGGCCAGGCGGCGCAGACGGTGCAAGTATGGTCCGAATTGCATCCCGTACAAGGAAGGCAAAAATCATGATCGTCACACGGCCACCGGAAAGATCCACACTTGTCGCAGGTCTCTTGGCTTGACTTCGCGAACGAAGATTTTATAGGAGTTGCCCACGACGTCTGCAGGCCTGCTCGTGGCTGCGGAGGCCAATCCGAGACAGGCAGGTTCGACCGCAGTGGCTGCAGGGGAAGGTATGGCCAGGGTTCTGAGCTGCGGCATCTCTGTTTTTTCTCCTGAGCCGCTTGTCCTTAAGGCTAGCTCTGTGAGAGTCCTCAAAGGAGACAGCTGCCTTGTAAATGGTGGAGCGCCAGGTGTCACGGTCCGCAGCAAGCGAAGACCACTGGTGGTGGTCGATTTGGCAGGCACTAAGTGACTTCTTGAGACAGTCTTTGTATCTCTTCTTTGGTGCCCCTCTGTCACGGTGTCCAGTAGCAAGCTCGCCGAACAGGGTGATCTTTGGTAGGCGATGATCCTCCATCCTGGAGACATGCCCCGCCCAGCGGAGCTGTGTCCGCAGCAGCAAAGCCTCGATGCTCACAGTTTCAGCCTGTTCAAGGACCTCGACGTTGGTGACATAGTCACTCCAGTGAATGCCCAGGATGGTACGCAGGCAGCGCTGGTGGAAGCGTTCGAGGAGTCGTAGTTGGCTGCGGTAGAGGGCCCAGGACTCGGAACCATACAGCAGGGTGGTGAGGACCACAGCTCTGTACACGCTGATCTTGGTGCCTGTTTTCAGCTGTTGATTGTGCCACACCCGCTTGAAAAGTCGCCCGAAAGCGCTGTTCGCTTTTGCCAGCCTGCTGTCAAGCTCCTTGTCCAGCTTGGCGTCCGACGTGATAATGCAGCCAAGGTAAGTAAACTGGTGCACTGACTTTAGTTCAGACTCGCCAATGGTGATGTGAGGAGGGCGATACACTGTCTTGGGTGCCGGCTGATGGAGGACCTCTGTCTTTTTCAGACTGACCTCGAGTCCAAAGAGCTGGGCAGCATCTGCGAAGCAAGACGTGATGCGCTGCAGGGCTCTCTCTGTGTGTGCAACGAGGGCAGCATCATCAGCAAAAAGCAGCTCACGAATCAGTTGGTCTAGGGTTTTCGTGTGGGCCTGCAGTCGTCTGAGGTTGAACAGGCTGCCATCGAGACGATACCTGATGTACACTGCATCGTCATCATCGAGGTCCACTGTGGCCTGCTTCAACATCATGCTAAAAAAGATGGTGAAGAGGGTCGGTGCCAGCACGCAGCCCTGCTTTACGCCGTTGAGAATAGGGAATGGTTCCGAGAGGTCATTGTTGAGTCTGACCTGGCCTTGCTGGTCCTCGTGTAGCTGGACAATCATGTTGAGGAACTTTGGGGGACAGCCAAGTCGCTCCAGGATCTGCCACATGCCTTGCCTGCTCACAGTGTCGAACGCTTTTGTTAGGTCGACAAATGTTACGTACAGACCTTTGTTCTGCTCGCGGCACTTCTCCTGTAGCTGTCTCAGCACAAAGACCATATCGGTGGTGCTCCTGTTTGCTCTGAAGCCACACTGGCCCTCTGGGAGTTGGTCTTCAGCGATGACAGGTACCAGCCGATTCAGGAGCAGCCTTGCAAGGATTTTCCCAGCAATGGACAGCAGGGTAATTCCCCGATAGTTGGAACAGTCAGACTTCTCGCCTTTGTTCTTGTACAGGGTGATAACGACTGCATCACGGAGATCTTTTGGTAGTGTTCCTTCCTCCCAGCAGCAGAGAAAGAGGTCATGGAGCTTGTTGTGCAGTGCTGTGCCTCCATGTTTCCAGATCTCTGGCGGTATTCCATCAATGCCTGCTGCTTTGCCACTCTTGAGCTGGTGGATGGCTGTGAGGGTCTCTTCAGCGGTGGGCGGTTCGTCCAATTCAACCTTTACTGGGAGGTGTGGGATTTGTAGGACGACTGCTTCTTGAACAGTGCGCTCAGCGCTGAAGAGGCTCTGAAAGTATTCCGACCAGTGGTTCAAGATGGAGGTATTATCTGTGAGGAGTGCCTGGCCATTCGCGCCTCGCAGGGGACTTTGTACCAGGTGCCTGGGGCCATACACTGCTTTCAGTGCTTCGTAGAAGCCCCTGTAGTCACCATTGTCAGCACAAAGCTGGGTCCTCTGTGCAAGTCTGGTCCACCACTCATTCTGGAGATCTCTGAGCTTGCGCTGGAGACTGCTGCAGACGAGGCGGAAGGCAGACTTCTTCACAGGGCAGGAAGGCTGGGCTAGGTGGGCCTGATGGGCGGCTCTTTTTTTTGCTAGGTGTTCCTGGATCTCTACATCGTTTTCGTCAAACCAGTCTTTGTTCTTCTTTCTGGCGAAACCCAAGACTTCTGCAGAGGATTTTGCAATAGCAGTTTTCAGTTGTTCCCAAAGTGTTTCAGGGGAGGGGTCTACTGGGTCCGCTGTGTCTTTGAGCCTGCGCTGTAAATCTGTCTGAAAGGCAGCTTTCACATCGTCACGCTGAAGGCTGGCAACATCAAGCTTTTTCTTGGGGGGCCCCCATTTCTTGGGTTTTGGCTTGAAGTGGAGCCTGAGTTTGCAGCGGACAAGGCGGTGGTCAGTGTGGCACTCTGCGCTGGGCATCACTCTGGTGAGGAGGACGTCACTGCGGTCCCTCTGACGCACTAGGACATAGTCGATAAGGTGCCAGTGTTTGGAGCGAGGATGCATCCAGGTGGTCTTTCGACTGTCCTTTTGCTGAAAAGTAGTGTTGGTGATGACCAGTTGCTGCTCCGCACAGAACTCTAGGAAAGAAGCCCTGTCACTAGGCGAATGCGGACGCTCGCGCCTGTAAAAACTCCAAAGCTGCGACCATTGCTGCTCGGGCCAGGCGGCGCAGACGGTGCAAGTATGGTCCGAATTGCATCCCGTACAAGGAAGGCAAAAATCATGATCGTCACACGGCCACCGGAAAGATCCACACTTGTCGCAGGTACGCACGGGGTTACAGCAACATACAAACAGAAACAGCAGGCGACTGGGCGCAAGCACTCGGAACGCGCGAAAACGAGAACGAAAGCGATGCGCGATCCGACGAAACAAACGGAAACAGGCACCCGGGCCGGGGCCTTGTGAGGGAGGGGCCAAGACCTTACCTCTCCTGCGACGTGGCGACGGGTGGAGGAATCTCCATATCCGGAGCAGTAAACACCACAGGGAGTACCTTCCTTTGTTTGTTTGTTTGGTTTTTTTTTTTTTTTTTTTTTTTTTCGTTATCACCAGAACGAAGAAAAACACAGTTCACTCGAAGCACAATCCTTGAAAAACACACACAGGCACATAAATCCAAGCACACAAGTCTGAAGGAACACAGTAATCCACAAAAAGAAGAGCAGAGAAAAACCGTTAGCAACGGTCGGTGGAGCGATAGGCTAACACGTCTAAACTTCAGAGCTAAGTAGAAACGACTGATTTGTGATTGGGCCACGTAGTGGACGCCTGATTGGACTGGGACGGGAGGCTACTCTCAGCCCTAATGAGGGTTCCCCGAGTGCCTCCCGGGTGGTGAAGGAACACAACAAGTTCTTAGGCTAAAATTGAGTAAGTAGTAGACACTTCCAGACAGTAATGTCATCGGTAATGTTTTTGAGGAAACAAAGGAATGGGGTGCTTGCGCTGGTAAAAGCTCCACATTTGAGACCAACGGTCTTCCTCCCAAGCCGCGCAAGTAGGGCAGGTTTTATCTGAAGCACAGCCCGAGCACGGAAGACAGCGCAAATGTGAATCCGACGGCCACTGGAATTTGCCGCAGGAGGTGCACGTTCTTAGTTGACCACTGCAACAAGTCATGCAAACAGGGGATAACCGCGCGGGGTCGGGACCACGAAGGCCACTCGTACAACTGTTGTAATGACCGATGTAACGACCGAATACGAAGTCGAAAGAAAAGGCCAAAATGCCGTAATTCCATGGAAATTGCCTCAGTAAGCAGTAATCGCCGGGCGAGACAATGTCCGAGGCCTTACCTGGCCATCGGGGAAGTTCGAGACCGACAAAACGAAGGAGAAATACGAGAAGAAATACGGAGAGTGTAAAAAACGAAACCGACAAAATGGCAGTTAAGAATGAACTTGGAAATAACGTCCTCTCGCGAGATCGGGAAGGGAGGCTATCCGGAGGAAGGGAGGCCACTCATGGGATGGGGTAGCTGCTAGCTAGAAGTACGTCCCTGGTTGTGTAGCAACACACAACAATTTTGGAGGCTGAAATTGACAGGCTAAGTATATCTTCCTATCAGTAATACCATCGGTAAAGTTTTTGATGAAACAAAGTGACTAACCCTTTAACTCATTCGCGGCCAACCGCATCCGGATGTGCGGCATAAGCCGCGCATCCGGATGCAGCTAGCCCCGAATGAGTTAACATGCAGGGCACACAATACCAGTCATGGGGCTCATGAGGATTAATGTCTCTTGTTAGTCATATGTTCTTTATGCCTAAATTTGTCCCATTTACATCTATCCTCTTTATGCAAATGTTGGTCAGTGTGCCATCGTTTCTGATGTGCAATTCGGGATCACTGACTGCACAGGGGCTAGAAGCAAGCAAGTGTGGTAAGTTCAGAGTAAATGTCACTCACCATCTTGCAACCCCTCCACTCCATTCACCGTCTGTACGCACATGGTGCCAGCGTGACAACACAACATCCCGTCCTGAAACAGACACAGAAATGCCACTGGTGATCCCTTTAAATACATTATGTAGACATTATTTTCATTCAGTCTCTCAGTTTCTGTACTGAAAATTATGGGATGCAATACAATGTGACAGAAGAGTATTTTTGTTCAAAATGTGCATGGTTACATGATGTGCAAGGTGGATTTCATAATGCCATGCCTTCAAATAATTTGGGTTTACATGTACTTGGCAGCACTTTGAGCAACCAGTAAGCTTAGAAGCTTAACCACCTTCCTACATGCAGCACCGACACAGTTTGACCCATTTGACCCCAACGCCCACAGCAAGAGAAGACTGACCATGATAATTCAATGGTAGTGCCAGATTAGCTAGGCGCCAAGCTAATCTGGTGCTACCCTTGAATTACCATGGTCAATCCATCTCCTGCAACTGGTACACCTCCGTTAGGTGACACCTCCAAAATTGTGGAAATGTGGCCCTGGGGTCAAATGGGTTAAAGTACCAAAGTACCAGTGGCTGACAGCACAAGAGGGTTAAAGATCCTTTCAACACATTCCAGTATCATGATAATCATTGCCACTGAGATTATTTAACACATTCTACCCTAGGACCGAAATCCCCAAATTTTGAAGTTGCCCTCTGAAGGACTATATTACAATTCTAGAGACAGATCAAGCAAGATAGTTCAAGGGTGGTGCCAGAATAGCACGGGCGCCAAGCTATTCTGGCACCACCCTTGAACTATCATGCCCCACCCATGTCTTGCTGTGGTGTGTCAGGGCTGCATGAGTTAACTATTATTCAATTTTCTTTCTCCTCTCATAAAAATCGCCGCTACAGCAGAATCTGTTCTGAGCAACCATCTTTTATGTAACTAAACAGTTATCTTACAAGTCGGGTACTCCGTCAAGAAAAGTCTTGAAGAGCAAAAACTGTCACCTGTCGTTCATCCTTCTCATCCTGATACACCCATTGCTTGAAATAAATTTGAGTATAATAGTTCAAGGGTGGTGCCAGAATAGCTTGGCGCCTGAGGCGCCAAGCTACTCTGGCACCACCCTTGAAATACAATGGTTGATCCATCTCCTCATCAGTAATGTAACCTTCATAGGACAATAAGCAATTTTGTTTTAAAAATCTGCCTCAACTTGTAACGCGTTGACAGGTGACAGGTGATCTCTCCAAAGGGTGGGCCCTCAAAACAGGGTCTGCCATACTGCTTTGCAGTAAAACCTTCCAACACCCACCTCCGTAAAGTGCCAGGTCTGTGTAGACCGCCTCCGCTCATCCGGTTTCTTCAGCACCAGGGGGATGGGTCTGCCAGGCTGGGGGGCAATGTCCCAAATGTCAAGGACAGGACCTTGTGGCCCTGAAGGTCGCGGCTTGCCAGGGTCGCGCGGAGACATGGAGCCCTCGTGCTCCAGCATCCCACTTCCTGTCATGCGCCACAACTGGCTTCTTTTACCCTTCTCCTGAAGAAATAAACGGAGGAAAAAGTTCACATATATCAAATATAAACCACAGTAGCAACATGTCTTTGGGCCCACAGCAGCTGTAGTGGGCCTGCACACAGACATGCGCATGCAGGCCCACTGCAGCCATCATGAGCCCGAGGACCTTTGCTTACTGGGAAAAGGGTTGTTTGGATTTTTTTTTACAACTTTTCTGTGGTATCAACCAGGGAAGGCACATCACGTTTTTTTTGCTCAGCCTGCATAATGTGACATGCTTAGAGCTTCATGGTGTATTTATGTGTCCAAATACTCTTGCTTATATTATTATATGATTGTTATTAACCTTGCGTTTGAAGACGATGTTGTTTCCATGGACACAGTCAAGCACCAACTCCTTGTCTGCGCCAGCCCAGGCCCTGCAAGAAAGATCATGAGCATCATTCATAGAAGTACTCATCGCCAACATCATTCATAGAAGTACTCACCGCCAAATATCAATTTCTATTATGAAATTCTGGAAGTCACTGTGGGTTACATTTATTGCATTTCTTTATTCAGAAATCAAGTTCTTTGTATAGGACAAACGCATTTTTGTGAAATGGCTACGTCCAAACATTTATTTTGAAATGAACTTAATGTTTATTGCCAAATTACAGCAGTACTGTCTACAGTACCATGGATGTATGAACAAGACTCATATGTGTGACCTTTGCGACAATAAGGGCGGGCTTCTGCATCAGCAAAATCCAAGTTTTCTGAAATTTTAAGCATTTTTTCACACATCTGTCACCCCAGTGACCCTCAACCTTTGTGATGAGTTGACTAAATTAGTATGCATATGAAGGTCTTATCATCAGCTACCTATGTGCCAAATTTGATTGAAAAGTTAGCAAAATATATGATAATAACTACAATTCTATCAAATATTGGCATTTTACACACATTTGCGGACTTGTTGTAACTTGAACTTTCTGAGGGGTCATCCAAATTAGTATGCATTGATAGGTCTTACCATCAGGTATCTATGTACCAAGTTTGGGTTTGAAGTTGTGAATAGTATTTGAGAAAAAAAATTATTTTGTCAAAATATGGCTATTTTTTTACCTATTTCCTGATCTCTTGTGACCCTTGACCTCTCCGAGGGGTCACCCAAATTAATATGCATAGAAAGTTCTTATCATCAGGTATCTTTGTATCAAGTTTGGGTTTGGCACTGTGAATAGTATTAGAAAAAATAAATTTTGTCAAAATATGGCTATTTTTGAACTATTTGCTGATCCCCTGTGATCTTAAGCTTTGTGAGAGGTCACTCAAATTGGTATGTTTAGAAAGGTCTTGCCACAAAGCATAATTGGGCCAAATTTCAAGACTGTGGTTTATATAGTCTCCAAGAAAATGCCATCATTACAGTTTACCATGGACGAACAACGGCGGACAGGCGACCGACGACCGACCACTGGCCAAGAACATAGACACACTTTTGCTTCACACATCAGCCAAAAAAAGGAGTTTAAAAAGCAAACACTCTGTGTGCAACAAACAAATGCTGTTTTTACTGACTTGTCAAAGGTGGGCGTGGCAACGAGGTAGATAAAGTTTTCATATTGGAGCTGCGTCCCTTCCTCCAGGCGATCAAGACTGTAACTGGCGCTGGTTCCCCCAGATATCTGTAGCTGAAGACGCAGGGGGTCAAAGGTCGGTTCATCCCACGCATAGGGAGCTGAAAATGATGTTCATCAGTCAATAAAATACAGCTGACTATGTTTACAAGAAGAATTAGATATAAGTATAAAGTCATTAACAAAGCTTTTTAGAGACATTATCCTAACACACCTTTCCTATGTCAATTCCTTCACTTATAACAAACTTAACCCTTTGGATTTTGGTAGTGCTTTTAGTTGCCGTGATTCCAGCAGGAATTTACCCCCCACAGCCGCATTTGCCCAATTTTGAAGTTTGACCCTAAAACTGTGTCAAAAATTGACCAAATGTTGGAGGTTTTACCTAATGACTATGAACCAGTTGCAGGAGAAGGATTGACCATGACAATTCAAGGGTTGTGCCAGATTAGCTTGGCGCCTGAAGGCGCCAAGCTAATCTGGCACTACTCTTGAATATCATGGTCAATCCATCTCCTGCTGTAGGGTGTCAGGGCTAATGGGTTAAGACGAAACATTTAAAACAAAGGTGGGTCCTCTGGACTTTGGCATTTTATTTCATCCAAAGTTCACTGCCAGTGAATGGGTCAACCAAAAATGAGTGCTGGTCTGTGATTTTGGACCTCACAGATCATAGCCGAAAGTACCCAACTCACAGACCAGCTAACAAAACACAGTTGCAGATTATGTTACACGTTTCTCTATTTGACAAAATGGTGCTTACTGGATGAATGGGGATTCAGGAAAGTCTTCAACCTGTCTTCTGTGATGCCAAACTGTTGGTACCGCACTTGAAGCTGCCAAGAAAACAAAATATCATCATAATTATCATCATCATCATCATCACAATGCACACAGTTTTTAACTCACGTGCGATAGAAAAGTAAACTCAATATCATATTACCTACATCATGTATACTGACAAGTACGCAATGCAGTGTGCAAATCAATAATTTGTCCCCTGCACTGCCACACCCTAAAGTTTTACGCAATCTTCACAAAGTCACATCTGGACAAACCTGGAGTCTGCCTGATGCAGATGGATTTGAGGCCAGCAAGAGGCAACAATCCTCATGAGCACCCAAATGCAAGAGGCATCGATCTTCATGCAGGGGCTCATGAAGATCTAGGCCTCTTGCATTTCGGGTGCTGTTCACTGTGCCCTCACACTGAAGGGGTAAATCTACAAAAATAAGCCCTCAATATAAAATATACAGTAGGCCCTTACATCAGTGAGGTTGTCGAGTCGGAAGGGTGGGGGCATGACGTCAGCATCAGCAAACACGATGAAGAATGTGGGTCCTTGCAGAACCACCTCCACTTTCAGCAGCAAGCACTTGCCTGATGTATCCCTGGGTGGAAGAAATGACAGGCAAAGATCTCAACAACAATGATGATGGAAGAACACTGGCATCTGGAAAAGCTGGGGTCCTGAGACCACCTAGCCACTGTTTAAGTGCGATATTTTGTGGATTTCTCAATAATTGGTTTGATTTCTCTGCAATCTAGCTATTTTAGCCAATAATGCAAGAAATGATTCCTTTAAACAAAACATTTTAACATTGTGTATGCCAGATTTTGAATGTACAAATTTCTGTCAGTACTGACTGAGAAGTCCACCAACCTTCACCCATGAACTAGGTTGCACTGAGACATGCCAGCATAAACTTTTCACCTTGTACAGTTTGAAACAAACTGGCACGACAGTTAATGAAATATTGCCCCACCAAAAAGTTTGCGCATACATGAACAGGCAGATGGTGAGGTCAGTCAAATAATTTCTGCAGGAGGCATAGATTGTCATGAGCCCTCGCATCTGTGAGGGCTCATGAGAATCTACACCTCTTGCTGACTGCCCTGGGGAGACAAGATCAGTCAGAACACTTTACACAATACAGAAACTTGCCTCATGTTGATGTGGAAGGAGTCGACACGGTCAATATGGAAACCCCCTGACCACCGACAAGATGTATTGTCCAAGATGCGCACGCAAAGCAGCTGGTCAAGGTCAACTCGTGGCCAATGGAACGGCAGCTTACAGTGTGGCAAGGCGATCAGGAAATCCTCTGTCCCTGAGGTAGCACCCTGTAATGTTGGCACACACACACACACACACACACACACACACACACACACACACACACACACACACGCAAAAACGTGTGAGAATGACCGAATCTGTCTGTGCAACACAAAAGTAAATAAAATCACAACCAAAAGGCACAGACTCTCATGCATCCCAGCATTACAAAGGGGCTTATGGTGATCTATCCCTTTAGGAGATGAAATAGTGATTTCAAATTTCATACCTCCTTCAGCGTGATGTGCTTCTGAGCAATGGCCAGTTTCCACTGAGACTGGTTGTCCAGCTCGAAACGCGGGGCAAAGGTCACAATGTTGGTGTCACGGTAACGACCTCTACCTGGGGTCACCTGAATACCAATGTTGTACACCCTGCACAGAGAGATAAGCTATCATGGTCCCTGTGTCTCTAAGGTCTGAATCAGTGCATATCAAATGATGGGAAAATGTGAGCCATTTGACTCTCAGACGTTCAAACATTCACTGCTGAAACACCATAGATGAAGATTTTGTTGGCCATGAAAGTTGAAGGGTAGTGCCAGATTAGCTTGCCACTTGGGAGTGTGCCAAACTAATCTGGCACTGCCCTAGAATTATGACATACCCCAGCAGCAAAATGTCTTTGGGCCCACGACCCACTGCGGCTGTCGTGGGCCCGATGAGCTTTGCCTACTGGATATCCATCTCCCACTGTTAAACAGTCTTTATAAACGTCTCCTACAGAACTGGGAGCAAAACAATGTCATATATCAGTCATTTTCTGTTCTTTTATGTAATTGTACGTGCGGTTTTGGTTTAGTTACTTTTTGTGTAATATTTTTCTTGTTCATATGTACGGCGCCTAGAGCATCTTACCATGTATAGGCGCCTTATAAATCCTCTTTATTATTATTATTATTATTATTTTAAATGACTGAGCAAAGAAAGGTATATACTTGTTTAAAATTAAATCTTTGACATCTTTGAAAAAGCTGAATGAGAAGGAAAAAAAAAAAAGAAGAGCAAAATGCAAAAAGACAAAAATTGATGCGTTTAAGTGTTGAGTGGGTGGGTGGGTAGGTGGGTGATTTGAGGTCCATCAGAAGACACGTTACTTCTTCAACCCCTCATCAAGAATACTGGATTGAAAAATAAATGCAGCAAAACTCGAGTTCAGATAGATGCAGTCAAGAGAAAGTACAAAATAAGCCAGTTGTAAAAAAGAGAGAAGAGCATGACACCAGATTCCATGGGAAGAGCCAGCTGTTTTCAATACGAGGAGGGAAAGCAGACTGAGGTCCCTACCTGATGAACAGGTTAACCCATTTAGCCCTCACGCCCTACAGCAGGAGATGGGTCAACCATGATAATTCAAGGGTAGTGCCAGATTAGCTTGGCGCCAACAGGCGCCAAGCTAAACTGGCACTCTGCCCTTGAATTACCATTGTCGATCCATCTCCTGCAATTGGTGCATAGTCATTAGATGACGCCTCCAAAATTTGGGAAATACGGCCGTCGGGCTGAATGAGTTAAGGCAGAAGTGTGAGAGACATGCCTCAAAGATCTGACTTTCATCTGAAGTCATTTCTACATTCCATATCATGAAATCAACAAAGAAAGCATGTGATTTCTTTGTTGATTTTCCCGATATGGAATGTTGACAACAGATTTTTGAGTGGGCTAGTCAATAACAAGGTTAACCCATTTAGCCCCAAAACCCTACAGAAGATCGACCATAATTCAAGGGTAGTGCCAGATTAGCGTGGCGCCATAAGGCACTATGCTAATCTGGCACTACCCTTGAATTATCATAATCGATCCATCTCCTGTAACTGATACATACTGGCAGTTGTTAAGCGACACCTCTAAAATTTGTGAAATGTGTCCTTGGGGTCAAATACATTAACTCACGTCTGGGTTCAGACACTGGTACAGGTGGCCGCATGCAGGAAGGAGTTAAGTTTGATGGAGAAAAAAGTGTTGAAAATACAAACGGAAGAAACAAGTAAAATGCAATTTACTTCTGACTTTTGTCACAGGTCACTTCATCTGCTTCTTGTAAGGAAAAAAGAGTGCAGCCTTGCTTTAGTCCCTTGTGAATGAAGCCACCGGTACAGTTTACAGTACTGGTGGCTGCATGCATGCAGAAGGGGGTTAATTTATTCCAGATGTGCTGCACCTGGACATGCATACAGCCGCGAATCCAAATGCAGCACATCTCGATTGTGCTAAACACCAGAGGGCCAAGAAGCGGTTATTGTCAAGATGTACAGTGTGTGAATGTAGACCTAGCTCACAGATCAACGAGACTAACCTATGTACCACTGTCAGTAATAAAAGTGATGAACACTACCAAGATTTATGTCGACTCATCCTTTCAAGATGAACAAAGCATGTTGATACAGTTTAAGGCAACCATCTTAATGACGCAGAGAATAATGCATCAAAGTATTCCGTATCACCTAAAGTCCTCTCACCTCTTGCTGTTGGACGCAAGAACGAAGAAAGCATGTTACCAGTACCAGAATCCTGAAAAACGCCAACACCTTCATGATCATGATCAGAGTAAACTGCAACCAAGATTTGTTGCCTAAGTCCAGTCATCCTTTGCTGTTCGCCAAAGAAGCCGTCACCTTTACGATGCACAGTGAAATGCAAGCAGAACACAGCCCCTGGCCCGTGGAAGAATCCTTAGTATCAGCACAGAATGTAGGGGAAACAAATGCTACCCTGCTTTACCCAGTAAGCAAAGGTCCTGAGGCCCACTACAGCCATTATGGTTCCAAAGACGTTTTGCTACTGAGGTACAGTCATTCTGTTCTAGAAGAGAATGAAGTGAGCATTTTACCAGAATCCCGGTGAAGAAGCCAACCACCTTCACGATGCATAGAAATGCCAGGCCACCGCATGGCTGAGAGACAGACAAACTTACTGCACGATACGAGGTACGGTTAGTAACAGACGCTGGCGGGCCTCTCTTTGCAACTCTACTAACCAGTCCGGGCGGTTGCTCTGGCGTGGAACCACGTGAAGTTGGCGCATGGCAATTCCTCCGTCAAGCGAGAACCGGTGACACCTGGAATTGAACACTGTGATGAACTTTGCAACAACATGGGAAAAGAACAAACACAGTAATGAATATTAACCCATTTAGCCCCAACGCCCATCAGCAGGAGATGGACTGACCATGATAATTCAAGGGTAGTGCCAGATGAGCTTGGTGCCTTCAGGCGCTAAGCTCATCTGGCTCTACCCTTGAATTATCATGGTCAAGCCGTCTCCTACAGCTGGTAAAAGTCGCTAGATAACACCTCCAAAATTTGGGAAATGCATCTGCAGGTTAAATGGGTTAACCCTCTTATGAATGGAGCCACTAGTAGAGGTGGGTGGCTGCGCAAGTGGGGTTAATCTTTGTTAATCTGATGCAAAAGCACTGCTGTCCAAGGAACACATACACGCACAAGCTTCAGTGAAAGGCATAGACTCTCAACTGCAGGGGCTCATGAGGTTCTATGTCTCATGCAGCTGGATCGCATTCACCATTTCTCACGTCTCTATTTAATGGTGGATACAGACTGTCTCCAAAGTTGTACACTTACACCAAATGACAGAGGATGTAAGTGAGGCAAATAACTGCCATCAAGAGGCATAGATTCTTATGTGCCCCTGCAGCTGCCTAGGGCACATGAGAATCTATGCCTCTTGTACACAGCAGGGGCTAGTCGGGAAACTATACAGACCTGTACAGTGTAATATAAATCATCCTTTGCAAGAATTTACAATAACAGCAAAAAACATACCCCCTCAGCTGATGGTGTATGCAATTTTCACACTGACTTCCGTTAACCCATTCAGTGCCGAGAAAAAATAAACTGAACCCAACTGCAAAAGGTATAGATCCTCATGAGCCCCCCACAGTTGCGGGCGCTCATGAGGATCTATGCCTCTTGCTGACACCACTTTGAATCCATGTTCCTGGGTCATCTAGGGATTTCTGGTGTTGAACTAATGAAGACTGCAGAATCACAGTCTGCGTCAGCTGGCACTGAGCGCGTTAAAGAGTACTGAACAGTGAACGTACATGTATACTGCATGTTGAAAAAGCTGCTACATGCATTATTCCAAAACTGGTCATGTGCAACCTTGAACAGGTTAAACATGAACAGAAAGACCTGAGACAAAGACAGACATCTTACCACTGAGCTGAGGCCGAAGGCCCATGGATCAATTTTCCCACCCTCATCTGGCACCTGGGGTAAGAATCAAACGACAAGTTAGAAGAACCTCATATTACACTGAGGCTAAAAGCTTCAAATTTGTACACTGTCATATGCAAGCTAAAATTACATTACTTACAGATAAGGATATAGACCAATGGCTTTAGTCCAAGAGTGATGCCAGAAAAGCTTGGTGCCTAGAGGCGCCAAGCTATTTTGACACTACCCTTGAACTACTTTCGTCAAACTTATTTCACACACTTGTGTATTCCGAATGATAAGGGATAAACCTTTGCATGTCAGCAGCAGTTTTAGTCGCGATGATGCCCACAGGAATCATCACGACTAAAACCGCTACTGACACGTAAATGACAACTTAATTCTTCTCTCTCACGGGTCACAAATGTCAAGACTGACTTGTCTTTTGTATAAGTGTGCTGGTATGTGATGTTTTACTTCATGGTCTGGAGCTCTGAGGTCCAAAATCACAAATCAGCACAGATAAAGTATTTACACCTGTGACCATCGACTCTTCCATTGTACATGCATTACAAATTATGACAAAAGTTTACCATTCACTTTGTGTCACCGTTATCTGTCTTGGAAAGTGTTTAACAAATCCGGACCACAATAATAACCTGATCACTTCATGTTGATTCAGTTTTAACCCACTGGCTGTCGGTAGGGGTTTTTGTTGCGATGATTCCTGCAGGAATCAAACCAACACAACACTGCAACCGACAGCCATTGGTTAAAGGACAATGCCCTCATGGGTACAGTACTGTGTGCAGATTCTGCAAAAAGTGCCAGCAAGATACATATTTTATGTAAGCATTAACCCATTCTGTGCCAAACAAATTTTGAACACCACCCAACAGCAAAAGGTACAGATCCTCATCAGCCCCCTTATGCCTCTTGCTGACATTTTAAAATCATGTTCCTGGGACATCTAGTGTTTTTTGCTGTTGAATTATTGATTGCAGAAAGAACAGTATGTGTCAGCTGGCACTGAATGTCATTGACCATGGTAATTCAAGGTTAGTGCCAGATTAGCTTGGCGCCTTCAGGCGCCAAGCTAATCTGGCACTACCCTTAAATTATCATGGTCAATACATCTCCTCCAACTGGCACATGGTCGTTAAGTGACGCCTCCTTTGGGAAATGCCGCCATGGGGTTGTATGGGTTAAACTATTGGTAAACAAGACTGAAATAACTGAGACATAGTGCACATTCCAGTCAAGAGGAAACATATGCCAGGCAACAGCCGTAACAGCCATTAACCCTCTCATGTGCCATCAACCCTGTTAAACGTTTTGGAGGCTGCATGCACATGAACATTATAACACATTCTGCCCCAGGACCGAAATCCCCAAATTTGGAAGTTGCCCTTTGGGGGAACTGTATTACAATTCTAGAGACAGATCTATCATGATAGTTCAAGGGTGGTGCCAGAATAGCTTGGCGCCTATGGGCGCCAAGCTATTCTGGCACCACCCTTGAACTATCATGCTCGACGCATGTCTTGCTGTGGTGTGTCGGGGCAAAATGAGTTAAATCACACTTGTGTGCTGGTCTGCCATTTTAGACCTTATGGCTTAGTCATAAGGTCCAAATCAACAGACCAGAACACATTTGTAAGCTTTGAATGTTGGCATAAAAATCAGCCAACAGCGTGCTGCAAACAAAATGAGTAAAAAATAAACGTTCATCCACAAAATAAAAAAAAAAATTACACGTAAAAATAAAGAATGGTCACATACACTCGTACATGAAGTAGTGTAATTTCATACAATGTACAACACCAGAATCTATGCGATCCTGACCATTTTGCCTATCTCAATTGCCCACCAACCATGCATAGTGTTTGTTTGTTTTTTTTCCATCGACTTTTAAGAGACCACACAAATACGTTGGTATTCTATTTAATTAGTCGAACACCATGTACATATAAAGGTGTAACTCCATTTTGGACTGTAACTCCAGGGCATACGTTATGTAAATTTCAGCTTGTATACAGTTTTGCCATGCCTGATCATAGACCATCAATTAAAACAACAAAATGAACTTAGAACTGAAGAATATTTCATACAGTACACTATACACCTTCGTCCTTTGTGCAACACACTTACAAATCAATATAGTCAATGTCTCCATTGCTGAAAAAAGCGAAGCATATTTTTTATGAGAATTGTTTCTAAACATTAACCCATTCAGGTCTGATGCCCTACAGCAGATGTATTGGCCATGACAATTTAAGGGTAGTGCCAGATTAGCTTGGCGCCTTCAGGCGCCAAGCTAATCTGGCACTACCCTTAAATTATCATGGTCAAACCAACTCCTGCAACCGGTACGTAGTCGCTAGGTGGCACCTCCAAAATTTGGGAAATGTGGCCGTGAGGCTAAATGGGTTAAACTGTCCTAAAGCGTCATCATGCAGCGATACAAACTAGCAAAGAGCAAAGAACATGAAAAAAGTAACCATAACTAAGATAAACAACATAAGGAAATCACGTTAGGAAAGCAAACACGTTTATTAACCCCTTTGCTGCCAAGAAAAAGTGAACACGATCCAACTGCAAGAGACCTAGGAACCTAACGAGCCCCCCCTGCAGTCGCCTCTTGCTGAGGCCAATTTGTATCCACGTTTCTTGGACAGTTTTGCTTTTGGTCGTTGAATGAACAAAGATTTCTCGAACAACAATGCACACACTTTGCTATCAGCTTCAGCCCACTTAATCAAATTTCAAATACAAACGATTTTGAATTTCCAAAAACTACAGTAGCTCGCTTGAGCTTGCCCTTAGCACCACGTGAATGTTCTGTGTTTATGTACAGTGTGTGAGTGAATGCGCGTGATTCACGTGAGCGTGCTTGTTGGGTTCAGTTCGCGGCGGCGCTTTGAGCCGATTTTCAATTGGGATAAAGCGCCTATTTAATGCGCTTATTATTATTATTATTATACAGTGGCAGGGAAGGGGTTAAAGTAGAACCTCATATTTCTAAAGCCAATGGGGTCATCTGTGAGATATCTGGCTCCACAGTGAAAGGGTTAGTACACACAATTTTGAAACAATTGTTTCATTAACCCTGTTGTGCATACAGCCACCAGTGATGTGAGCATGTGCTGGTGGCTGCATGCACAGGAGGGTGAACCCATCCACTTACAAGTTTGGCTCCTCGTGATCGGAGAAGCTGAAGAGAAGAGGAGTGACGCTGCGGGCCTGCTCGTGCTCCTCAAACTGTCCCGCGGCCTCCTTCTTGGTCCCGTCCTGTCGGAACACCAACGGCAGCCCTGTCTTGTTCACCAGCCAGAACGGTGCGGCTATCGTCAACTGTCAACAGAACAGGAAAGCAGTGTGTACAAGTCAGACCATGACAGTTCAAGGGTGGTGCCAGAACATATTGGCACCTGTAGGCGCCAAGCTGTTCTGGCACCACCCTTGAACTAGCATGGTCGATCTGTCTGACAAGCTGCAAGCTAACAACAAGCCGTATATGCTGGTCTGTGATTTTGGACACATACTGAAGAGAAGCTTATTTGTACTAAAACATTTTGGAAAACAAGCCCAATACTACAACTAAAAGCAACGTGGCAAGACTGTTGCTGAATGTGAAGATCGAACATCTGAAAGTCAAAACCTTGTTTTCCCACCTTTCTCATGATATATATATATGTCAACAAACTAGGCACTAATTTCTTAATAATGACTACCTGTGCCTTAAAAAAAAAGGAAACACAGAAAAACCTCTTTGACTCTGGATAGCAGAAGGGAAATATAACAGCAGCAGTTTCACATCGGCTTACCCGAAGAGCTCCACCTCGGTGTGTACAGATGCGGACAATCAGTTCCAGGAGTCTGTCACTGGAATCAAAGACTCGCAGCTTGACCTTGTAGCGATGAGTGCTGGGTGGCACCACCAGCTCCCGGCAACGGGAAAAGTTCTCAAGGTGAATACCAAGGTCAAGGTTACAGCTCAAATCCACCTGCAATCATAGAACAGGAACGTTCTCAAGGTGAATGCCAATGTCACGATTACTGCTCAAATTCAATCACAAGCATAAGATGGCAAAAGTTCTCAAGATGAATGCCAGGGTCAAAATTGCTGCTCAAAGCCACCTGCAATCTTAGCAAAAAGTTCAGTTCATTCAAGATGGGATCTTTGCTAATAGAAAGGCCCATTCATCCTTCACCCTGCCCTTCAGAAGTCTTCACAGTTTTCCTTTCAATATTGTTTGTCACTATGAGATTGATCTCTCCTATCCTTTCAAGCCTGAACACAGTATGTAGCCTTAACCCATATCATACTGAGGCTAAAAGCTTCAAATTTGTACACTAGCAAGCTACATTATAGTACGTATAGATAAGGGTATAGACCAATGGCTTTAGTTCAAGGGTGCTGCCAGAATAGCTTGGTGCCTAGAGGCGCCAAGCTATTCTGGCACTTCTCTTGAACTATTTTAGTCAAACTTATTTCACACACTGGTGTATTCCGAATGATAAGGGTTAATGCACATGTACGTCTGCTGTGTCGTGCCCAAGGATCTGTTCCTGGAAATGCTTTCTCAGGCCTCTCGCCACATCTGATCTGCTAATGCATAGGCCAAAACTTAAACATTTAAAAAAAGCTTAGCAAAAAGATTGAAATTGTAAACGTTTTGGTTGTCAGTAGTGCTTTTTGTTCAGGTGATTCCCCAAGGAATCACCTTGACAAAAAGCACTACTGACAACAAAGGGTGAAATGAACTAATAACCCCTTCACTACTGAAGAAAAAAAAGAAAAGAAAAATTGTCCAACTGCAAGAGACACAGACCATCATGAGCCTCCACAGTCGCCAGGGTTCATGAGATCTATGCCTCCTGCTGACACCGCTTTGTATCCTATAAACCTTGGATAGACTTGAATTAACCCTTTTAGCCCCAGGACCCTGCAGCATGAGATGGATTGCTCATGATAATTCAAGGGTAGTGCCAGATGAGCTTGGGGCCTGAAGGTGCCAAGCTCATCTGGCACTACCCTTGAATTATCATGATCAATCCATCTCCTACAACTGGTACATAGTCTTTAGGCAACACCTCCCAAATTTGAGAAATGGGACCTTGGGGCTAAATGGGTTAACAAAGATTTCAGACACACAACCTGCACTTACTGGCAGTGAAGGTGATAAAGAGAACAGAAGCCGTGAACTGCGGCATAACTCACCCCATGAAGTGCTGCTTCATGGCCAGGCTTCAGGTTGCCGGAGACCTGAGTGCCACGCAGGTAGTAGTGCAGCTCCAGTGGCAATAGGTTAATGACCGTCACTGGCGGCAATAGTGTCAGCTGGTGGCCAGGGAGGGTGGGGACAATTTGCCCCGGGACGGGGGGATGTACTTGGTCCTCGGGGTAGTTCTCCCTCAGCACAGACACACAGAATCTGATTGGGAAAATGCAGAACGAAATGAACTTCAGATAATTATAACAAAATAAACAACAAAAGCAAAGCTCATGTGTATGACCGTTTTACATAATTATGTGTGACCTTTGTGACAAGGGATGGCTTCTGCAGCAGCAAAATCCATGTTTTCATGTAAGCATGTAAAAAAAATGTAAGCATTTTTCACACATCTGTCAACCTCCCATGACCCTTGACCTTTGTGATGAGTTGACTAAATTAGTATGAAAAGGAAGGTCTTATCATCAGCTATCTTTGTGCCAAATGTGATTGAAAAATTAGCAAAAATGTGGATAATTTTATCAAAATTGGCATTTTACACACATTTGCCAGCCTCTTGTGACCCTTGACCTTTCCAAGGGGTCATCCAAATTAGTATACATAGATAAGTCTGACCATCAGGTATCTCTGTACTAAATTTGGGTTTGAAGTTGTGAATAGTATTTGAGAAAAAACATCTTTTGTCAAAATATAACGATTTTTGACCGATTTCCTAAGCTCTCATGACTTTTGACCTTCCTACGGATCAACCAAATTAGTATGCATAGAAAGGTCTTACCATCAGGTATCTCTGTAGCAAGTTCGGGTTAAAGTTGTGAATAATATTTGAGAAAAATAAATTTTTCAATTAAAATATATTTTTTTGAAAAATACTTACCGATGGTATTACACTTAGGGATTGGTTCTTAGCTAGCCTAATTTTAGCCAAATTTGGTTGTGTCCGTATACGGTATCGTTGGCAGGAGTGGGGCGCCATAGAATAGGCCCCCGCCAGAATAGCCTCCCCTTCTTCCCATCCGGTGCGAAAATACCCGTCATACCTCAGTTTAGTTTCTTAGCCAACCGCGGCAAGCGGGGCCGGTGGGAGGGACCTTCGAGTAATACCATCGGTAAGTATTTTTCAAAAAAATATATTTTAATTGAAAAATTAATTTGTTTTCTCAAAACACATTACCGATGGTATTACACTTAGGGAGAATCACAAAGAGGAGGTGGGTGCCGCCCTATCGCCCCCACTGCCAACGACACAGCCCACAGACCCGCCCTCGTACAGCAAACTCCCGATAATTTTAGCTAAGGTACTTACGGCGCCTAGGGCGCCGGGAGGGAGTGTTGCGCTGCTGCGATGTCTCCCACCAGCGTGAGGTTCTGCCGCTGGGTGGAGAGGTCCCTCAGGTAGAATCGGGCGAATGTGGACTCCGCTCGCCATCCCACGGCCGCCACAATGTCTTTCACTGCACAATTGCGGTCGAAGGCGAGACTTGTGGCCATGGCTCGGACCTCGTGCGCCCTGATGTGCATACGTTGGGCTACTTCTGGCGCGAGGTCTTGATAGGCCGAGCGGATCACCCAACGAATCCATGAGGAGATGGTCTGGGCGGATATGTCCTGTCTACCTGGGGACAGAGGGAGAAAAAG
The DNA here is from genome assembly GCA_036245525.1 of Semisulcospira habei. NCBI lineage: Eukaryota > Metazoa > Mollusca > Gastropoda > Semisulcospiridae > Semisulcospira > Semisulcospira habei. Next base: position 178,031,334 of record BTPG01000006.1, on the reverse strand, counting down.
GCGGGTCCGTCTTCTGCGCAGCGGTCTGGTCCGTCGCAGGTACACACGCAAGGCTCTCACCGGGTCCTGTTGTCTGGACTCCCGGGTGGATTCTGTCACACGTAAAGGTCGGATGGTCATCATCTGTGGGGTCGTCAGAGGCGACCGCGTCTTGGCGAGAAAGGATGGTTCAGGTAGCAGTTGCACCGAGCCGTCAGTCCGGAACTGCAGACAATCTGATCGTGTGGACAGCGCGTGAAGCTCACTGACCCTGGAAGCGGTAGCAAGGGCCAACAGGAAGCACGTCTTTCTAGTTACATCCGGTAAGCTTGCCAACTGTAGGGGTTCAAAACGGGCAGAGTTGAGCCAGGTCAGCACCCAAGGCAGGTCCCATCTAGGCAACAGTGACCGTAGCGCCGGGCGTTGTAAACCGAAGTGCGTCATGAGATCAGCCAGGTCTTTGCAGGCACCAGGGTCTGTCCGGCCCAGGTGGCGGTAGGTGTCAGCAATCATTGCCAGGTAACCCCGGATGGTAATAGGCGCCAAACTCTGGAAGTTGAACAGCCAGAGGAAGAACTCCGCCAGCTGGGGCATCGTCAACTCGGTGGGGTTAAGGTTGTTGTCACCACACCAGTCGCACAGCACCTTCCACTTCCCCTCGTAGACTCGTCTGGTAGAGGGTCTGCGTGCAGCAGCGATAGCTTCCACTGCGTCACCTGAGAAGCCTCTTCTGGTGAGGGCCTGCCACACAACCTCCAAGCGTGTAGAAGGAGGCGCTCCGGGCAAGGGTGAAACAGCGGCTGTCGAGGTTGCTTGAGCATCGTGCGAGGCGTAGGAAGCTGAAGAGGTGGACTGGTGGCTAGGTTGAGCAGGTCCGTTGTCCACGACTTGCTCCAGCAGAAGGGCGCCACCAGGAACAGAATCGTGTTGCAGCCACGAAGCTTGTGGAGGACTTTGGGAACCAGCACCGTCGGCGGATAAGCGTAGGCGATGAGCCCGTCCCAGGGAATGGACAGTGCGTCGACCGCCCAAGCTAGAGGATCTGGAACCGGCGAGACGAACAGCGGCAACTGGTGGTTCCAACGGGTGGCGAACAGGTCGATCATAGGAGCTTCCCATCTGGCCGCGATCAACTGGAAGATGTCCGGCCGCAGTGTCCATTCTGTGTGTAGGAGCTGTCCGCGGCGTGATAAGGAGTCGGCCAGCATGTTGAGATGACCTGGGATGTGTCTGGCGCGCAGAGTGATGCCCCGATCTTCGCACCAACGAAGCAGCTGGTACAGGAGGATGCACAGAGAAGGGGAGCGCGTACCGCCCTGCTTCTGTAGGTAAGCGACGACTGTGGAGTTGTCGGACAGCACGAGCAGTTCCTGACCCTGGAGCTGAGAGTCCCACGTCAACAACGCCTGCCACACCGCCTGCAACTCCAACCAGTTGATGTGTCGGGTCAGAAGATCCGTGGGCCATACCCCCGAGGCTGTCGTGAATGCCGGTAGCAGATGGGCTCCCCAACCGGTGAGACTTGCGTCGACGCAAAGGGACAAGCTGGGAGGCGGTGTGTAAAGGGAGACTCCCGAAGCCAGCCAGTTGTGGTCCGCCCAGCGCCTCAGGTGTGGGAGTAACATCGGGGGAACCGGAATCAGAGCGTCGATGTCGTCCTTCGAGGGTCGCCAATGAAGTAGTAGGTGCAACTGGAGCGGTCGGGAATAGAGACATCCCAGGGGAATCAGGTCTGAAGCCGCACTCATCAGGCCCAGCAACTGTAGCCACACCCGTGCAGAGACCCTGTCCTGCTGAGCCACCTGTCGCGCCAGATCGCTGATCTTCTGTACACGTGTCTCCGGGAGTCGCACTAAGTTGAGATCGGTGTGGAACTCCATTCCCAGGTGGACGAAACAGCGGGACGGGGAGAGGTCGGACTTGCCCCTGTTGACGATGAACCCGAGGAAGTCGAGGAGGTCCAGGAGTGCGTCTCGGTCTCTCTCCAAGGCGGAGTCCACCTGGTTTCGTAGGAGAAGATCGTCGAGGTAGTTGGACGTAGGGCTTGAACTCGTCCTTCTGGCCCTGGCGACGACCGCATCCATGATCCTGGTGAACACCCACGGGCTGAGGTTGAGACCAAAGGGTAGAGCACGGAACTGGTAGACGATTCCGGCAAAGGCGAAACGAAGGAAGCGTCTGGACGCCGGGTGCATTGGCACATGTAGATAGGCGTCTGCGAGGTCGAGGCTGATGGCGAAATCGAACGGCTGCACCGCGGAACGCAGAGCTCGAGCGGTTTCCATCCGGAACGGCGGGGCGACGAGGAACTTGTTTAGTGCGGAGAGGTCGATGACCGGCCGCCACTTGCCCCCCGGCTTGGGAACCACGAACAGACGACTGTAGAAGGCCGGAGAGTCGTGGCGTCTGACTACCTCTGTGGCGTTCTTCTGGAGAAGTGCAGCCACCTCGTTGCGTAGCGCCTCTGCTCTGAGCGAGTCGGCGGGCATCGACGTCCAAAGTGGAGAACGGCGCAGTGGAGGGGGTGAGCGGAATGACAGCTGTAGTCCTTGGCAAACTGTCGAGAGGATCCACGGGTCGTCGGAAAACAGCGAGGTCCAAGCGTCGCTGTGAAGTGCTAGTCTCCCGCCGACAGGGGACCCGGAAGCGGTCGGGGGAGACGTGATCGGAGTGTAGTCATCGGGCCCTACCACGCCCGAAAGGACGGCGGGCAGGTCTAGGCCAAGCGGGGGCGGGGACGGGGGCGTCTGCGGGGCCAGGTTTAGGTCGTCGGGGGCGACCAAAGGCCGGTTGGCGGGGGGGAAGACGTCCACGACTGGTAAAGGGGCGACCGCTGGGTCTGGTGGTCCGCAAGCCTCGACCCGCGGGCCTGCGGGTTGTAGGAAAGCGGGGCGGGGCGAACCTGGTGGGCCACAATTCCTTGCTGGATTCCTTAACCGACTGCCAATGAGGGCCGAAGAGGAGCTCGTTGCCCAGCGGGGCCCGCCGCAGCTGGTTCTTGATCTCCGACGGCAGTGAGCAGGCTTGTAAAACAGCATCTCGCCGCATGAGGTCGCAGTTTGCCGCCGCCGTCATCGCGTTGACCGAGGTGTGGTAGGCTGCGCGGTTGCAAGACACGGTCAAGGCCAAGATGTCGGTCAAGAGCGGTGCGATGGTAGGGCTCCAAGCTTCCTCCACCCGTCAAACTATCACCTGAGTCGCCAAGTCCAAGAACCCTGCCGAAGCTAGCGCATTGCGGATGAGTACCGCCGTCTTAGTCAGTCCAGGGGGGAGTACCGCTCTTTCTTTTTGTCGAGTAAGGCCCGCACAGGAAGTCGCTGAGGGATCCACCTCCGGCAGAGGGCAAGCAAAGGCCTGAGAGTGTCCTGCGTACCACTTCTGCTGGAAAGCTATCATGAGGTCCGCCGGCCACTTGTGGTCCGAGAAGAATCCCGTATCTCCAAGCGAACCCTGCAGAAGATGAGTCAACAGGGCATCCCGGATGTCGCGAAATCCAGGCGGTTGCGGTAGAGACTTGAAGCGCTTGGCGTGACGCTCCGCGTCCACAAAGGCCGAGGCTCTCTTCTTCGCCGGTGGAGAAGGAGGGCAGTCTTCCGCCGGTAAGGTAGCGGCAATAAGTCTCGCCGCTTCGTCTAACGCACGCATGGTCTCCGTTCTGTGTCCGAACGACGCTGGGGGAACATCCGTTTCCCCCGGAGAATCCGAGTGCAGGCTCGGTGCGGCGTCCAACCAGGCGGACACCGAGTCTCCAGGAGTCAGGCTGACGGAGTCCAGAACACGAGCGGAGCTTCCAAGCTTGTCTGAAGCCCTCCCGGGATCCGCGGGTGCCAGAGGTGTCGTGTGGCGCCGCGGCGACGAAGCCATGTTGGGAAGAGGAGGTCTTCCACCGGGTGCAGAAGGCGAACTCCTGGGAGCACGGTGCACCCGCGGCGAGCGGCTGTGACGCGAAGAGCGGGAACTGTGCGAAGTCCGCCGGGACCGACGTGAGTCCTGTTTTGTCCGAGTCGCTGAGCGGCGCCTATCACGGGGTTCCCGTGAGGCGTGATGACGAAAGGAACGAGGGCTAACATGACGGTAAGAGTCCACTGTACTGGCGTGCCATCTCGGACTCGATCTCCTTTGAGTGTCTCTGCGTGGTAAGGGGTAGCAACTCGAGTCCGAAGAGCTAAGCTCTCTCGAACGAAAGCGGCGATCAGGATCCCGACGTGATGTCGAGGGTCGTCTTTCCAAACTATATCTGCCGCGTGTGCTGTGGCCCCGCGCTCGGAAAGGCGAAACAGAAGCATCACCCCTAACCTGGGATCTGGGGGTAGTGCGCGTGTCCAAACCCGGCCTGTCCACCCTGCGGGGGCCTGCGTCTCGCAAAGGCGGAAATCTCTCTGTCTGTCGTTTGTCCGCTCTATCGTGTGGCGAGGTGGCTACCAAGGTCGCACTCGAGGGCGTGTATCTCTGCTCATAATGGACCAGAGTCCCGGACAGCCGTCCCTCCCGCAGGCGCTTATACTTGTCGAGCCTGTGATCTTCTGAGCGAGCGAAGTCTGGTAGCGTCGTGGTGTCGCCAAGAGCCGCCATCTCTGCGGTCTTATCAATGGTAGCCGTTACTAGCACTAACGACGTGTCAGCTAACTCACCCGCTGACGCATTTCCAGGTTCCGGTGCCTTCTCCGCCACAGGTAAAGGCCCTGCCTTGGGCCCCCCAAAGGTGTCCGTGGTCGTCTCTAAGGATCGATCTCTCGGAGGAGACCTATGGTCTCTGCGGGACAACGAAGTCCCTATGTAACCTCTAGAGGCCTCTGACCGGCGCTCTCTGGTAGGCTTTGTACACTCTCCGCGGGCCAACACAGTCTCTGTCACCGACTTGGGGCCCACCTTCGTACATTTGGCCGTCTCCGCCCCGTGACTACTGCCAGGACTGGAATGATCTCTGCGGGACAACGAAGTCCCTGTCACTGGCTTAGGTCCCACCTTTGGGCCACCGGTCGTCTGAGACCGGTCACTTTTGCGAGGCCTGGAATAGTCTCTGCGGGACAACGAAGTCCCTGTTACTGACTTTGGTTCCACCTGTGGGCCTCCGGTCGTCTCAGCCAGTCTACTTCTGCTAGGCCTGGGGTAGTCACTGCGGGACAACGAAGTCCCTGTTACTGACTTAGGTTCCACCTGTGGGCCTCCGGCCGTCTCAGCCGGGTTATTTCTGCTAGGCCTGGAATAGTCTCTGCGGGACAACGAAGTCCCTGTGACTGACTGGGTTCTCTCCTTAGGGCTGGCCGTCCGCGTCGGTCGGTCTTGCATAGGCGTCGGACGCTCCCTGCAGTAGAAACGCCACAGGTCTGACCACGCTTCTTCCGGCCATGAGGTGCAGACATCACAAGTATGGGTGGAATCGCAGCCGGAGCAGGGAAGGCAAAACTCGTGTTCATCTGAGGGCCACTGAAAATCCCGACACATCGTGCAGGTACGAACCTGGTATCTGAAACAAGATAGCAGAATGAAGGACGAGCGAGCGTGGCCTCTAAGGACACGCAAGAAGTGACTGCGCGCAAAATGTATCGAGCCTACTCGAAAAACGAAGCGAGTGCACCAAACGTGCCGACGCTCGGCGCTCTTTCCCCCCCAGAGCGCCGGTCGAGGGCATGTACCGAGATGTTACCTGGCCATGTCGAGACCGGTGTCAACCCACGTCTGTCCAGCGAAGTGAAGACCCCGACGCAAGGGATCGCTCGCCGCGAAGTCCGACCGAGCAGCAAGTCGAAGCAGTGCTCAGAAACCGCAAGGCCCAGTCCCCACTGCTAAGTTTCCCGTCACCAGAAACCGCCAGGCACAGTGTCGAACAGACCCAGGCGAAGACAAGTAGCCGCCGAGTGAAGGCGCAATCCAACCAAGGTCGAAGACCGGTTCAAGTCAGCACGGAGCACGAAGTGGACACAACCGAACTCGGCGCCAGCTAAGAACTAAACTGAGGTATGACGGGTATTTTCGCACCGGATGGGAAGAAGGGGAGGCTATTCTGGCGGGGGCCTATTCTATGGCGCCCCACTCCTGCCAACGATACCGTATACGGACACAACCAAATTTGGCTAAAATTAGGCTAGCTAAGAACCATTCCCTAAGTGTAATACCATCGGTAATGTGTTTTGAGAAAACAAAAACATCTGTCAAAATATGGCTATTTCGGACCTATTTCCTGAGCCCTTGTGACCCTTGACCTCTCCGAGGAGTCATCCAAATTAGTATGCATAGACAGGTCTTACCATCAGGTATCTCTGTAGCAAGTTTGGGTTTGAAGTTGTGAACAGTATTTGAGAAAAAAAAATCTTTTGTCAAAATATGGCTATTTTTCACCTATTTCCTGAGCTCTTGTGACCCTTGACCTTTCCAAAGGATCAACCAAATTAGTATGCATAGAAAGGTCTTACCATCAGGTACCGTTCTACCAAGTTTGGGTTTGAAGTTGTGAATAGTATTTGAGAAAAAATAAATTATGTCAAAACATAGCTATTTATTTACCTATTTCCTGATCCCTGTGACCTTGACCTTTGTGAGAGGTCACTAAAATTGGTATGTTTAGAAAGGTCTTGCCACAAAGTATACTTGGGCCAAGTTTGAAGCCTGTGGCTTGAATAGTCACTGAGAAAATGCCAATGTTTAAGTTTACGACGGACGACGGATGACAGACGCTGGACGGACGATCACTGGCCCAAAACATTGACTCACTTTTGCTTCACACGTGAGGCGAAAAGCAATGTAAGTTCCATAAAAACAGTGTAGCTAGGACCTCTGAAAAAATCTTATTAAATCAACCATTTGTATTATCCCACCACGTTACATACAACAAGACCTGTTTTAAGCGACCATCCTTACGAGGGATCACCTGAAATATCATCATCTAGGTGGATGTAGCTACCTAAATGATGAGCTTTAACCCATTTAACCCAAGGCTGTACTTCCAAAATTTTGGAGCTGTCACCTAACCACTATGTACCAGACGCAGAAGATGGATCAAACATGGTAATTCATGAGTAGTGCCAGATTAGCTTGGCGCCTTACTTTTGAATGATTATGGTTGAGCCATCTCCTGCTGTATGGCCTTGGGGCTAAATGGGTTAATGACAGGTGACATTTGTTGCCCTTCAAGACCTCTCTTCAGAGCTCCTATTTTACTTTCCTTTTGCAAAAAAAAAGTTGGTTGCTTAAAACGGGTTATACACTACGCATCATGAACTCAGAAGAAGAAGATTTACACACCTGTAAACGCCAGCCCCTTCCAAAGCATTGCACGATCGTATGCCATCACTGTGTTCTCCAGGCCTTGTGACGTGTTGCCACTGCAGTGGACGATTGCAGTAGTGCACCTGCCAATCCAATGGCCGTGCCAACATGCGTTTGTGGACGCACGACAGGGGGATGGGAGTGGGCTGATTGATGGGTAAGTTGATGGCCTGGTGTTTACCTAGCATCAGAGAAATTAAATTTTCTCTAAAATGTATTTTTTCGAAAAATACTTACCGATGACATGACTAACTGGAAATAGTCTACTTGCTTACCAATTTTAGCCTAAGACCCAAAGGGTCCCCCCAGGAGGCTCTCGGGGATCCCTGATAGGGACGAGAGAGCTTTCGGGGATCCCTAACAGGGACGAGAGTAGCCTCCCCTGCCCATCCGGTCAGGCGCCCGGTGGTGTCTCCTTTAGCCAGTTGTCTACGGAGTTACCAGCGGCAAGCAGGGAGGAGGGAGGGACCTCCGAGTCATGTCATCGGTAAGTATTTTTCGAAAAAATACATTTTAGAGAAAAATTAATTTGTTTCCTCAAAACACATTACCGATGACATGACTAACTGGAAGAATGGCAAAGAGGAGGAGGGTGCCGCACAATCCCTTTTAGAAACCTCTTCAGGGACGAAGACGGCCCGTCACTCCTGATCACCCACTCCCGACAATTTTAGCGAAGTGCCGCCTAAGCGCCGAGGGCGCCTGGAGGGAGTGTTGCGCCGCAGAAGTAGCCCACCAGCGTAAGGTTGTCGCGCTGGACTGTCAGGGCGCGGGAGTAGAAGCGGCAATGGTAGATCCGTCCCGCCACCCCACCGCCGCCACAGTGTCCTTAACCACACCGGCGCGGCAAAGGCGAGACATGCGGCCCTAGCGCGCGTTCCATGGGCGCGGATCTTCAGTGCCCCGGCTCCCTGTGGGGAGAGGTCGCGATAGGCGGACCGGAATACCCAGCGGAGCGAGGAGGAGAACGTTTGGGCTGAGAAGCCGGTTCTGCCAGCGGTCGGTGGCAAGGGACGAGACCGTCCCCTCCGCATGGACTTGGAGCAGGTAGATACGAAGTGCCTGTCCCGGATCTTGCTGCGGAGTGCCCCGAGGAACCGGGTCGTGTAAGCGGCCGAGCGGCGAGGGCCGGAGGCGCTGTCAAGGGAGACCTAGGCTGAGCGAGAAGGAAGGATCCGGGAGTAGCTGCACGGAGCCATCCACTCGGAACTGCAGGCCGGTGGGGCGAGACGAGGGCGTGTGGAGCTCGCTGACGCGGGGCGCCGTGGCGAGGGCCATCAGGAAGCAGGCCTCCGAGTCACGTCAGCGAAGCGGGCCAGATGGAGCGGTGTAACGGTCCGAAGTCAGTCAGGGGAGGACCAGGGAGGTCCCAGCGCGGGCCAAGGGAGAGGAAGACCGGACGCTGCACGCCGAAACGCGCCATAAGGTCGGGCAGGTCCTTGCAGGCGCTGGGTCGGGACGGCCGAGGTGACGGTAGGCGTCGGCGATCAAGAGGGGAAGCAGCTGCCCCAGAGGGGAGCCAACCTTGGTCTTGGACGAGCCAGAGAAGAAGTCCGCGAGCTGAGGAGACGTCAGGCCGACGGTGGAGAGGCGGCGGGGTCAGAGCACCAGGCACGAAGCACGCCACTTACCCTCGTAGACACGTCTGGTAGGACTGCGGGCTGAAGCGATAGCGTCCGCTGTCGCACTCGAGAAGCCTCCAGCAGACAGAGCTTGCCGCACAATCGCCAGGCGTGTAGGAGAAGTCGCTCACGGCAGGGGTGGAAGAGCGGCTGTCGGCGCTGCCCGAGCATCGTGCGGGGGGTGGGAAGAGGGAGGGTGAGCCCGTGGCGAGACTGAGAAGGTCGGAAGTCCACGATCCGGTCCGGGAGAACGGCTACCCGGAGAAGGACTGCGTTGCATCCCCGGAGGCTGAGCAGGACTTGAGGACCAGGACCGCCGGAGGGTAGGTGTAAAGGACCAGACCGTCCCAAGGGGTCAAGCGCATCGACTGCCCAGGCCAGAGGTCGGGAACGGGGAGATGAAGAGGGAAGCCGGAGGGTCCACTTCGTGGCGAAGAGGACAAGGGGGGAGTCTCCCAACGAGCGCAGAACCAGCGAAGGATGTCCCAGCGTAGGGCGCAATCCGTGTGAAGAAGCTGCCTCCGTCGCAAGAGGTAGTCTGCCAGTACGAACAGGAGACCTGGACTGAGGCGGTCTGGGAGGGAGAAGTCGTTGTCCGCGCACCAGCGAAGGGGGCGATAGAGGAGGAAGCAGAAGTCGGGAGAGCGGGTTCCTCCTGCGTCTGAAGGCAAGCCACGAAGAGGGGTTGTCGGAAGGACGAGGAGGTCCTGTGTCCAAGATCGTATCGCCAAGCGCAGAGGGCCTGCCAACTGCAACCAGTCCCAGCGGGTTGACGTGCCGCGAAGCCAGGTTCGCGGGCCAGCGGCCGGCCGACGAGCGGAATTCGGGAGAAGAAGAGCGCCCCAACCGTCGAGACCGGCAATCACGCAGAGAGAGAGGGGCAGTGGCGAGGTCAGGGGGGATCCGGGAGCCGAGCTAAGAATGTCCGTCCAGTGAAGCCGATGTGGCGCAGCACAGGGGAGATCGGCACCAGGGTAGAGAGATCGCCGGAGGACAGCCTCCAGAGGCGGAGTACAGAAGACCGAGGGAAGGAGATCAGCCGCTGCACTCATCAGGAGGAGGAGCTGGAGCCGCAGTCAGGAGGGGACCGCCGCGCCCGCAGCTACCCACGGGCTAGAACGGCAAGGACTGGATCCGAGGCTCGTGAAGACGCACCAAGTTGCGGACGGTCACCAAAACCATTTCCCGGTGAACAGACGGCGAAGGCGAGAGGTCGGACCGTAGGCGCTGACCAGGGCGACCAGGCGAGCAACCGGAGGAGGAGAGCATCCCTGCCCTACGAGGAGGAACCACCGACTGATACCGCAGAAGCAGGTCGACCAAGGAGGAGAATGGCTGGCGGAAGATCGAAGGTCCCGGGCAACCAAGGCATCCACGATCCACGCAAGGACCCAGGGCTGAGGGGAGACCACACCAAGGAGGCCGAGCTGGAAACGGTCCCGTCGACGGCAAGCGAAGACAAAGGCGGGGGCGGGAGGCATGGGGACGCGTAGAAGCAACGGGTAGGTCCAGGCTGGCGGCGACAACCAAGGGCTGAAGGCGACGCAAAGGGTCCGAGGCGGGGGAGCCGTGCCGAGCGATGAGCAGCATCGCAACTTCCCAAAGAAGGGCGGAGACCTGCACGCGAAGGGCGAGGGCCTTGGTCCGAAAGGGCGGGAACCCAATCCACAAGGGTGGCGTTGGGCCCACAGGCCTAGAAGGGTTCCTTCAGAGACTGCCAGGCAGGGCCGACGGGCGCGGGTACCCACAGGAGCACGGTAGAGCTGCGACGGCGCATCAGGGGAGATGGTCAAGAAGGAGCCAGGCCGCCACGAACGAAGGAAGGCAAGGGGCGGAGGGTTCGAAGCCACGCGGAAGATCCGCTAGAGCTGGGAAGGGTTGCCGCAAGCACGGGCGCCGGCGGAACCACCGGAGGCCGCGAGCACGAAGGGAGCGAGAGGCCAGCGAACCGGGGAGCCGAAGGCTAAGACGCCAGCAGGCCAGAGACGAACGCAGGACGCCGAGTCATCCCCCGGAGAGGGTCGGGGAGACGCCGGAGGCGAAGGGTGCAGGGAGCGGGGAGGAGGATGTCCCGAGGAGAACGACAGCGCCGCACCAGGCAAAGGTCGACAGGGACCCCGGAGGGAGTCGAGGGGCGGGCGACGACCGTCGGGCGCCACAACTATCCAGGCGACGAGGGCGAGGAAGTCGAACCCCACTGCACTGGGTGTACCCCTAGGGGCACCCAACCAAGCGCTAACAGCGCGACGTAGCTTCACTTCGGTGAACAGACGAGAACCGGTGAAACGTGGAAGGCCGTAGGCGCCAGGGGAAACGGCCCGAAGTCCCGAGGTACACGAAGGCCGATCCAGACGCAGTGCGCGAAGCTCAAGTAGGGGGCACGAAGCTGGCTGGGGACTCGACGGCGGAGTCAGCGGGTTGGAAGGAGGGGCCATAAGCCGCGTAGGGTACCAACAGGCGATAAGGGTCGCGGTGCCCGGGGCTCAAGGAGGGGGCACAAGCGGCTAGGCGACTCGCCGTAGGAGTCAGCGGGCCCAGAGACTGAGGTCGAAGTGCCGAAGTGAGAACGAAGGAGACAAGGTCGCGGTGCCCGGCTCAAGGAGGGGGGCACACGGACTTAAGCTGGGGCCGAAGGCCGACGCGCGAACTAATTGGCGACCAGGACGCGGTGCCCAGGGCTCAAGGTGGGGGCACAAAGCGGCTCGGCGATTCGCCGGAGGAGTCCGCAGGCTTAGGAGGGGCCGTGAGGCCAACGCGTCAACAATAGGCGACAAGGTCGCAGTGCCCGAGGCTCAAGGAGGGGGGCACGTAGCCGGCTTGGTGACTCGCCGGAGGAGTCAGCGGGCTGAGCAGGTCCGAAGGCCGACGCGTAGACTAGTTAGCGACAAAGTCGCGGTGCCCGGGGCTCAAGGAGGGGGGCACGTAGCCAGCTAGGCGACTCGCCGGAGGAGTCAGCGGGCTTAGATGGGCCGAAGGCCGGTGCTTAAGCTAATTAGCGACAAGGTCGCGGTGCCCGGGGCTCAAGGAGGGGGGCACGTAGCCAGCTAGGCGACTCGCCGGAGGAGTCAGCGGGCTTAGATGGGCCGAAGGCCGGTGCTTAAGCTAATTAGCGACAAGGTCGCGGTGCCCGGGGCTCATGGAGGGGGGCACGTAGCCGGCTTGGCGACTCGCCGGAGGAGTCAGCGGGCTCAAGAGGGGCCGCGAGGCCAAGCGTCAACTTCTTCTTGTTTTTTTTTTTTTTTTTTTTTTTGTATGTAACAGGCGACAAGGTCGCGGTGCCCGGGGCTCAAGGAGGGGGGCACGTAGCCAGCTAGGCGACTCGCCGGAGGAGTCAGCGGGCTTAGAAGAAGGGCCAAAGGCCGACGCTTAACTAATTAGCGACCAAGGTCGCGGTGCCCGGGGCTCAAGGAGGGGGGCACGTAGCCGGCTTGGCGACTCGCCGGAGGAGTCAGCGGGCTTGAGGTTTGGCCGAGGGGCCGACGCGTGAACTAAGGCGACATGGTCGCGGTGCCCGGGGCTCCTTTTTACGGGAGGGGGGCACGTAGCCAGCTTGGCGACTCGCCGGAGGAGTCAGCGGGCTTAACGCGTCTACGAATAAGCTACAAACTTACCAGGGACGAGAGGAGTGGCTATCCCATGTCCGAGGGCAGCTGGAACAATTCCGCCGTGCCGCGGAAGGTCCCAAGGAGGCGGAAGTCGCGGGTCGCTTGGCGGTGGAACACCGGAGTAGAGACCAAGAACCTCCAGTCAAGCAGGGCAGCCAGCGCAGCCGATGACAGAGGAGCAGGTGGCACCCGGTCTACAGTATGGCGGACACCAGGCCACTGGAAGCCGCCGTCCTGGGCAGCAACGCACTTGGTACTGCAACACATACCCATACATGAAAGGTGACGGGCGGCGGGCAACTAACGCCGCCAGATAAAGCTCCGAATTAACGAGCAAAACTCACCGTTAAATGCGGAGAGAAAACAAACAGAAGTCCGAGCCAAGCACGACGTCCGGCCCCGCCGGGGGAGACGTAGGTAGCGGACAAGACTTTACCTTTACATGGCGGAACTGCAGAGGGACGAAGCACAAAGCACCGGACACTAGGTCACTGGAAGTCGCCGAACGGGGAAGAGGCACACTTGGCAACTGCAACCCAAACCCAAACATGAAAGGCGACCGGCGGCGGGTAACAAACCCCGCCATTTAAGGCTTCGAAAATTAAGAGACACGCGAAACTGACGGTGAATGCAAAGACAAACAACAGGAGCTCGAGCGCAGCCTGACGTCCGGCCCAGCCAGGCGAGACGTAGGAAGTGGCCGATACTCCACCTTTCCATGGCGGAACGGCAGAGTGACGAAGTACAAAGTACCAGACAGTAGGTCACTGGAGGTCGACGGACTGGGGAGAGGCGCACTAGATAACTGCAGCCCATACCCAAACATGAAAGGCGACCGGGGGCGGGTAACGAACCCCGCCATATAAAGCTTTGAAATCAAGAAACACTCGAAACTCACCGTGAAATGCGGAGAGAAACCAACAGTAGCTCGAGCGAAGCCCGACGTCCGACCCAGCCAGGCGAGACGTCGGAAACGGCCGAGACTTTACCTGTCCATGGCGGAATGGCAGGGAGACGACGACGGGAGCCTAGAAGGTTCCAGGGCCAGCCAAGAGCACGAGGCACAGACGAGGGCTAGCAGAGAAGACGGAGGCCACGCCAGAAGCGGTAGACGAGAGGCTAGGCGAAGGCAGGCCGGTAAGGGACGGTCGAACCGTACACAGTCTTTCCAAGGGTCAGAGGCTCAGGTAAAAGCGTCCGAACGCTAACAGCGAAGTAGACAACTGGCTAAAGGAGACACCACCGGGCGCCTGACCGGATGGGCAGGGGAGGCTACTCTCGTCCCTGTTAGGGATCCCCGAAAGCTCTCTCGTCCCTATCAGGGATCCCCGAGAGCCTCCTGGGGGGACCCTTTGGGTCTTAGGCTAAAATTGGTAAGCAAGTAGACTATTTCCAGTTAGTCATGTCATCGGTAATGTGTTTTGAGGAAACAAATGTATATACAGCAAACGTCTGAAATTTAAAAAAAAAAAAAAAAAACCTCCAGAGCACCCAAACAGTCCTTGTTGCCATGGCCATGATTGTTTACTCTGATGGCAGACCCCGCTGTCATCAGCTGACTTCAGCCAATACCACTGAGGCTAATGTTATGTGGGGATCATCTTCACCCATGGTAAGCTCCCAGCATAACAAAGTACTTTTATTCTCTTGAAACAGAGATAAAATCCTCTGAAGTCAGAGTGTGCATGGCCACCTACCTGGTGGAGTAATCAAAATCTGCCACACACGCAATCCTCTCACCCTGCTGGGTGATCCTGGGAGCGTTAGCCCAGGCACACAACACCAATGTGTTATCTCACGTTTGTCAACAGTAATTTACGTAGAAAAACTGTGGTTGGGACCTCTGCAAAAGTGTACTTCTAATTTTTCTGACATCGTTAACCACGAAGCAGATGAACCTCCTTCAATGCTGTACCACAATGAGTGACAACACAATGCAAGAGGTGTTGATTCTCATACTTCTTGCTCAACTCAGTTACAACTGCATGCTTCTGGCAGGCAAGTTGTTCGGAGGTTGGCGGGGGGTGAGAGGGGGCACAGCAGGTTGCGGGGAGAGGTATTGGGAACGGTCAAGGATAGGAGGGGAGAGATTAGGTGAATGGGCACATGCTGCAAGTGGGATGGGCCAATTAGGAACGTGCTTATTTAACTCATTCTACCCCTGACACACCACAGCAAGATATGGAGCGACCTTGATTGTTCAAGGGTGATGCGAGAATAGCTTGGCGCCTATGGGCGCCAAGCTATTCTCGCATCACCCTTGAACTATCATGGTCGATCTGTGTCCTGCACTGCAATGCAGTTTTCTTTAGACATTACAAAAATTTAGAGATTTTGGCCCTAGGGTCCAATGAGTTAAACCATAATATACCTTTCTCATCCGTGTTCTCCAGCTTCAACTCCACTAGGCTGTCCAGCTTATTTAGTAGGACCAGCGCAGAGCGAACAATGATCAGCTTGCGAGCACTACCCTCCTGCTGCACATCTAGAACGATGCGGGCTGGGGGTGCCCCAATCTACACAAAACAAATGACAGATGTGACATCATATGCCTGCAGAGCTCCAAAATGATTACAGTCAAGGACTACATACCAGTTAGTAGACAAGTCCAGGCGCCAAGCTATTTTGACACCAGTCTTGAACTATCATGGTTGATCAAACTCTGTTAGCAGTATGCACGGTAAATGTTTCACTGGCTGGCTGGTTGGCTGATTCACTCACCCAGCCAGCTGGTTAGTCAGACCATTGTTAGTCAGTCCATATCTGTGACAAGATGAGGAAAAAATCTCACCGGTGCCTTTTTGTCAGGGTCTGCATGTCTGAAGTAGACGCCAACCTTGTCCACAGACACAGGGGACAGCTTCTGCCATCCGTCCACCATTACCACGAGCTGGTTGATGTGCATGTCATGGGTTTTCTGCAAACACAACAAAGTGTAAATCAACAGGGATTTGCTTAAGTGTTGTTCCCCATTAATAAAAACAGCCATCATACACTATGTTTTAAACAAATTTAATTGAAGGGCATTAATGACTGCAATTTTTTTCAAGTAATCTACAACATTTTAAACACACTATTTTGTTCTTCTTCAATATTGACTCTGATGATGGATTTCTGATGATCACTCCAGAAAATACCCCAGAAAATAAAGCCTCCTCCACCCTTTGAAATTTGCAACTCTTGCCAATACCTTGTGCCTAAGTTTTTCCCGCCGATGGAAGTGGAACGGTCTACTCTCTTTAGGCGAAACACGCTCCCAGGCTGAGCCCTTGATGTAGGACGAGTCATGGTGATGATGGTGGGGGGGAAGGCTGCCAGAAGAGTCTAACAGTCTGTCCCCTGGTAGGCTGAGGAGAAACAATCCACATGTATTATCCCATCTAGCCCTGATGCACTAAAGCAGAAGATGGACTTAGCGTTATAATTAAAGGGTAGTGCCAGGTAGATTAGCTAATCTAGCTGGCAGTGCCCTTTAGCCCCTGGATCCTTACAGCAGGAGATGGATTGACCATGATAATTCAAGGGTAATGCCAGATGAGCTTGGTGCCTGAAGGCACCAAGCTCATTTGGCACTACCCTTGAATTATCATGGTCATGCTATCTCCTGCAACTGGTACATAGTCGTTAGGCAACACCTCCCAAATTTGAGAAATGGGACATTGGGGCTATGCCCCATACTCCATGGCCAGCAAGAGACAGAAATTCTCATGGACACAGGGGCTCACGAGAATTTATATCTCTTGCAGATGGAACAGGCTGGCTGGAAAGTTGTTCTATCTGAACAAAAAAGCAAAAATTTAGCTTTCTGGGGTTTTGAAGCTGAATCAGTCTCCAGTACTGAAGACCAGGAATTGTGATGTATATCAATGTCAATGTGAGACTGGCTAAGAAAGCAAGATCCAAGCAGATATTCCATTGTCAAAATTTCCACACTAAAATTCTGCACTCACATCATATGACCTCCCTCAAGGCAACTGCATTTTCATATAAAGGTAAACAAGAAAGGCAAAGCCCTTATGACTCACGTGTATGACCGATCCACACATGTGTGACAATAAGTAAAGGGATCGCTTCTGCATCAACAAAATCCCTATTTTCTCAAAATTCAATTGAAACCCCCATGACCCTTGACCTTTACGATGAGTCAACTAAATTAATATACATAAGCTACCTTTGTGCCAAATTTGATTGAAAAGTTGTCAAAAATGATGATAATAACTACAATTCTATCAAAAATTGGCATTTTGTACACATTTGTCAACCTCTTGTGACAATTGACCTTTTCGGATGGGTCATCCAAATTAGTATGCATAGACAGGTCATCAGGTATCTCTGTATGAAGTTTGGGTTTGATTTGTGAATAGTAATTGAGAAAAAAACATTTCTTGTCAAAATATGGCTATTTTGGACCAATTTCCTGAGTTCTTGTGACCCTTGACCTTTCTGAGTGATCAACCAAATTAGTATGCATAGAGAGGTCTCACCATCATGTGTCTTTGTACCAAGTTTGGGTTTGAAGTTGTGAACAGTATTTGAGAAAAAATAAATTATGTCAAAATATAGTTATTTTTTATATATTTCCTGATCCCCTGTGACCTTGACCTTTGTGAGAGGTCACTGAAATTGGTATGTTTAGAAAGGTCTTGCCACAAAGTATCCTTGGGCCAAGTTTGAAGGCTGTGGCTTGAATAGTCTCCGAGAAAATGCCACGGATGACTGACAGCAGTGGACGGACGGACGGACACCCACTGGCCAGAATATACTCACTTTTGCTTCATACGTGAGCCAAATATAGCTCATCGTGTCAATCTTAAAATTAAATTGGCCCTGTTGTCACATCAAATGCATACAGACCAGTACACACGTGCAGACCTGGTGGGCGTGGAGGTAGCTGTCATGAACCACAGCGGAGAGCCCGTGTCATTGCGAATGACGTAAGGAATGAATTGAGATCGACGATGGAGGGTGTCTGTGCTGCCATCTCGCTTTTGCTTCTTCTGGTCCTCTCTGGGTGGACCAAAGAAATTGTGAGGAAAAGACTTAACCCACTTAGCCCTGACACACAACAGCAGGAGATGGATCTACCATGATAATTCAAGGGTAGTGCCAGATTAGCTTGGCACCTGATGGCACCAAACTAATATGGCACTACCCTTGAATTATCATGGTAAATCATAGATCTATCTCCTGCAACAGGTGACACCTAAAAAATGTGGGAAATGTGGCCTTGGGGTTAAATACATTAAAATCTTCTACCAGTGGAAGACTCTCGAATGGGGTGGACAGCTAGTACAGTAGAACCGGCCTGAGCAACCACCTTTGTTTTCTCAAAACTCTTACCGATGGCATTACTATTAGGAAGGTACACTTAGCGTACCGATTTCTGCCTAAGCATCCGTTGTGTACACTACTCAACCAGGGAGGCGACTCCAGGGAGTCGTTACCAGGAAACCCTGAGTGGCCTCCCCTGCCTCCCTATTTGGTCACGTGCGTGGCAGTATCCTACCAGTCTTATGCTTAGCTGCATTGTGAAAGGATTACCAGTTTCAATCTCCGCAAGTTCATTGGCTGGATTACCTTCTACACTGGTTGAAGCATTTAATGGGATGGGGCGAGGTAAGGCCTCGGATAATGCCACTGAGCCAGCGAGATTGCGGCTGGCCCTGGTATTTTCTGTAGAATTTCGGTTGTCAATTGCCGGTCTATTTCGACTTTGGAGCTCTGTCGGAGCAGTAGTGAGCTCAGTTCCCGTGGCCTTAGGGCTCTATGTTACAGTGCACAGGTACGACCTGCGCTCATTACGGAGTTCCGTACTGGCTCTGGCGTTTTCCATGGATTTATACTGTGGAATTTGACGTGGGGCACAAACAGAGCGGTTGTGTGCTCAGTTCACGTGGTGATAGACACCATGCGCGGTCGGGTTTCATGTTTCTGCTCTATGTTGCAGTGCACGGATGACAGCCTCCCATTTGCGGAGATTTCTGTGGAACTGCAGGCACTGGGTGTAGGTGCACCACGTTTCGTGCCCCCCCGGTGATGCTTCCAGGGCGGACGGGTGAGGCCTGCACTCCCGGGCAGGAGCTTTGGTCCCGACGGTGGGGGTTTTTACTGGCGTGAACGGCCATTGAGGTAAAGGTTCCACCTCCCCAGTGGCTCCTCCCGCAGCGCCGGTGGCATGGACAGCTGTGGGCGTGCCCCCAGGTAAGCCACCTTACTCAGTCTCTAGCGTGCTAGACAGATGCGGGGGCGCCGTGTCGAGGTGGCCCCTCAACCATCGTACCCTCCGCGCTCTATGGCTTACGGCCTTGCCACAGGGAGAGAGTGGTCAGTGGGGGTAGAGTCTTGCTTGGGTCGCCTGATTAGCAACACAGAGACGCCACCACAGACCTAGTTAGGATGTCCACTCGTCAGGCACTGTGGACGCCATTGACCCCCCGGACAGTGTGGCGAGTCCTTTCACGGGGCTGTTTGTTGCTGGCCTCAGGCAGTTGCTTGTATGGCTTGTGCTTTGTTCCAGAAATTCCGCTGGCCTGAACATACCTGCTGATCACCATAGGCCTCCCGAGACCTTGCCCGACCTCTATGAGGAGCGGGAACAACAGACCGGGCCCACCCGCTCTGGGAGCATGACCGACAGCGTGGGACAGGCCTCGACCGCGTACGCCCTCCAACACTGCGCCCCCCCTCCCTCCCCACTCTGATGCGTCCGAGTGGGACCTGCAGTACAGGTCTCGACCAGCTAAGCCCTCTCATACACTGCCCCCCCCCCCCCCCCCCCCCCCCCCCCCCCCGCCCCTTCCCGCTCCGATGTGTCCAGGCCCCCCGCTCCGATGCGTCAGAGCGGGACCCGCAGCGAACCCGGCCTCCCCACTACATGCCGGGGGGACACCCGCCGCACGGCCAAGCCTGCAGAAACTTTGAATCCCCCCCCCCCCCCCGAGGCGTCTAAGCGGGGTTGACAGCGATCTCCCTCGCCAGATACAGTTTGTCCGGACAGGCCCACAGGGGCCTGCCCCCCCGCTCCGATACTCCTGGGAGGGGCTGGCAGTGACCTCAGTTGCCCCGCTACACAGTAGAGTACAGGCATCCACCGCACGAGCACACAGGGAACTTGCCCCCCCCCCCCCCCACTCCCCTTCTACGTAGTAGAGGACACACATCGTCCAGACAAGCCATAGGAGCCTCGTCCTCCCTCCATTAGGTCTGGGCGGGGCTGGCGGTGAACTCGGCTGCCGTGCTTCGCGGAAAGGACATGAGTAGTCTGGACGTCCACAGGAACCTTGTTGCCCCCCCCCCCCTCCCCCCCCCCCCCCCCCCCCCCCCCCCGAGCAAGATTGGCAGCGACCTCGGCTGTGGGATAGCCGTCGGTCAGCCTAGCCCATAGGGGTCTTGGCCCCCGCCTGCCCCCCCCCCCCCCTCCCCGCGACTCCAACTCTCGGACAGACCTGAGCGGGGCCAGCGGCGACTTCGGTCACCCCGCAATGTGGCGGACTACTGTCCACCTGGGTCCGGCGCGGCCACTGGAACCGCATGCTTGTTGGGACACAGTCGACAGTGGCGGTTGCCCCGCGACGAGGATTACACTCGATCCCCGGGCACTCACGTATCCCTCGGGCCGCGGTGTTCCCCCCTTTCGGCCATCAGCGGACACTACGGTGAGGATTCCCGACCCTGCCCGCGGGACCCACGGGACCGGGAGGTAGGTCACACGGACGGTTACAGTCACAGGTCTCGCTCGGCTCTCGCCTCTCCCTTCCCCCTCCACTTCCCAGAGGCAGAGTAGGGACCCTCGTCCTCCCTGACTTTCACCGCATGCCCGGCCCCAACTGGCTGTTCGACGGAGCTGGAGCCAGCTTGGACATCACCTTTGCAGCAACGCGGCTCATCCCCCGGGCAGGACGTCCACTTCTCAAACGCCGCAGCCATGCCCCCAGTCCCTGCTGGACCCTGTTTTGGAGCGGCTGATCGTCTCGTCCCTCTTCCAGGGATCTCTCACCCTCTCGGACGGGACATCCTCTCCCCCAGGGTCGAAGCCCTCGTGGGAGTCGCCTGACGTCGTCCTTGGCGGAGGACCGGGACCGGCGTATATCGCGAGACTCCCCCTTGGCCCTGGTTCATGATGACCATCATTCCCCGCACCCCCCGTGCCTCCCTCTCTAGAGGGAGGCCTCGACTATGATGCGCCCCAGCAGACCAAGCGGTTTGAGCCCCTCCCTCTGCCTGCTGGCTTCTGCGATCTCTCGGAGACTTTTTCGGCGTGCCTCCTTCAGGGCACCATCGGGGCACAGGCCTTACAGTCTCGGTGGCCACGCGGACTGGACAAGTCGGCAGTCCTGATACGCAACACCTTGGCCCACGTAGGCTTCCTAGAGCTGGTTATGCAGTTGGTGGTGGGGTGCTTGGCAGATACTTCGGATCCTTCATCCTTGGCGCCCTCACGCGGCATTCCCTCCATGGCTGGGCGGTGAACCGGGTAGCGTACCACACCTCGGCAGTGGCCTACTGCGACATGTGGTGTCGAGACATCCCGCTCAGGAGCTGCACCTCACTATGATCCTCCCTTGGATCCTCTCGACCTCTTGGAGGGCCTCCAGGTCTCGTGTAATTTTGGACGCGGGTTCTGGGTGGCTAGCTCAAGGCAGAAGCTCTTCAAGGCAAAGTGGTCTCTCTGCTCCGGAAGGCGGCCATGGAGGTGGTCTCTCGACGCGTCTCTGAGGCCTTCTACAGCCGTCTCTTTGTCGTCCCCAAGCCTAGCAGCATGTGGTGGCCCGTCATAGACCTCTCGGTGCTAAACTTGTACTTTTGTCTCCGCACTTCCGGATGGACACATCCAGAATCTGGGGAGCATCAATACCATCCCGGGACTTCACAGTAAGCCTCCTACTAGCAGACACGTATCTACACGGGCAAGGGCACCCGTCCTCCTGACAGAATGTCTGCGTGGACTCCTTTTCACGTCGCGGCCGACTCTCCTCAGGTAATAGTTGCTACACCCAGACATCTTCAGACCGCTCTGAGCATACTGGGAGATGCCCATGATCGACCTCTTGCACGCGGTGGAACAGACAGCTCGCGCTCTTGTCTCACCCATTCCGAATCCATGGGCCGGGGCAGTAGACATGCTCTTCAGCCCTTGGGACGGCCTGCTCGCTTACGCATATCTGCCTTCCATCCTCGCTCCCTTGGTTCTCCAGAAGCTCACGGAATACAATACGGTTCTGTTCCTGGGGCGTCATTCAGTTGGACCAAGAGCTGGACCACCGACCTCCTGAGCCTCACCACGGACCCCCCCCCCCCCCCCCCCCATCTGAGGCCCCCCACTCCTCGCACGATACTTAAGCAACCCGGGCAGAATCTTATTACCCATGCCCGCAGTGGCTGCGACTACCCGCTTGGAGTTTGTGCTGCAGTCCC
This sequence comes from Semisulcospira habei, assembly GCA_036245525.1. NCBI lineage: Eukaryota > Metazoa > Mollusca > Gastropoda > Semisulcospiridae > Semisulcospira > Semisulcospira habei. The sequence continues at coordinate 178,009,448 of BTPG01000006.1, read as the reverse complement.
TCACCGCAAAGGCCTCTTGAGTGCAGCAGTGAGAGCTATCACAGTGCCACGCAGAGCTTCTACCCGAAATGTCTACGAGGGAATGTTAAGGGTCCTTCAGTCCTGGTGCACAGCCATGCAGCTCTCCCCCTCGGGTCTTACTTCGCCCCAACTGGCAGAGTTCTCTCTGGGGCTCTTCTTCCAGCAGAGCCTGGCTCCCTCACCATCAGAGGTTACATGGCCATGATGGCAGACACTGACCGCCAATTGGGCCGACCTGACCCGGGGGCCTGCAAGGACCTCTCTGACCTGATGGCACACCAGGATCTTCAGCGGCTGGGACTGGTCATGGGTGCTGACATGGTTCAACTTGGCCTGTCCGAACCTCCCCCATTGGCACGGTTCGGAGACCTGACCAGGAGGACCTGCTGCCTGCTAGCATGTGCCCCAGCGTCCGGGGCGAGCGAGATTCATGCTTACACGGTGCGTCCCGCCTGTCCCCAGTTCAGGGCCGATGGATCGGTGCAGCTCCTCCCTGACCAGACATTCCCAGCCAAGAATCGGCCTCCTTCAGCTGCACCCCAGGTGTTAGCCATCCGCCCGCTCAAGGGGATGGACCAGTCCCGGGAGTCCCATCAGCAGGACCCATTTAGGGCGCTAAGAATATACCTGCACGGAACAATGTCACTCACACAAGGACGCTCCCGCCTAGTCCTGCCTCCGGACAGACGTGGCATCTCCGCTAAGGCGATCTTGTCTTGACTACGCTGGGTCACCCAGTCTGCATACAAAGACCTCTCCCCAGAGGGAGCTCCGAGGATGCGCATCGGGGCACACGAGGTCAGAGCAGTGGCAGCGAGTATCGCTTTTGACCACAGCTGCACAGTGAGAGGCATGGTGGTGGCCGTGGAATGGCGGGGGGAATCCACACTCGCCTGCTTCCGCCTACGGGACCTATCCGGCCAGCATGTCAACCTGGCCCTGGTGGGGGACATCTCAGCGGCGCAGCACTCCCTCCTGGTGCCACAGGTGCCATAGGTCATGCTTAGATGAAATCGTCAGGAGTGGGCGCATGGAGGGGCCTCGATGATTTAATGCACGAGGAGTGCGATTGTCCCTGGTGAAATTCGCTTGGGGATTACATAGGGGGAGGCACCCTCCTCCTATTCACTATTCTTCCTAATAGTAATGCCATCGGTAAGAGTTTTGAGAAAACAAATGTATTTTTCTCTAAAATGTATTTTTTCGAAAAATACTTAATGATGGCATTACTCAGAGGTCCCTCCCTCCTGCCCCGCTTGCTGCCTTTGAGCTAAGGCAAAGACTGGTGGGATACTGCCACGCACGTGACCGGATAGGGAGGCAGGGGAGGCCACTCAGGGTTTCCTGGTAAAGACTCCCTGGAGTCGCCTCCCTGGTTGTGTAGCGTACACAACGCATGCTTAGGCTGAAATCGGTAAGCTAAGTGTACTTTTCTAATAGTAATGCCATTGGTAAGTATTTTTCGGAAAAATACATTTTAGAGAAAAATTAATTTTCTAACAAGAAAAAGTGGTCTTAAAATGACAGGTGCTCTCGCAAGAGAAGTCCTGAAGGGCAGAAAATGTCCTGTCATTAAAGACCATCGTTCAGGTGGATAAGACATCTGAATGATAGTCTTTAATGACAGGAGATCTCACTTAACCCTTTGTGTGTCAGTAGCGGTTTTAGTTGTGATGATTCTGACAGGAATCAAAGTGACGAAAACCGCTACCGACACACAAAGGGTTAAGGGTGGCTGCACAAAACACAATATTACACAAGTGTCATTTTCTTTGGCAGTATGTTTCTTTCGTTTCATTTTCTTATTTAATTTATTAGAAAGGGGGCAGGAGGCACTCCAAGCACCCTGTGGGCAGGCAGCCTAAGGCTGACATCAGCCCGAGGACTTAGGCTCACAGGATGCTGGCTGGTCAGCTGTAGACGGCCAGCTTATGTGTGGGCAAACTACAGCCAGTTTCAGCCTAAGGGTCTTGTGTTCACAAACCTGTGTTGTGTAAGGTAGTCCTGAGTCCAGCTGCCTTTAGTCTGGTTGTACTGCTCGATCAGGGTTCGCGTCAGATTCAGGTTGAGAATGTCCGCCGCTGTAACACAAACACAAGTATGGCAGCCACCACAACATAAGGACACTATAACAATATGATAGCTGAAAGAAACACGTTTCAATGTTGTTGTTTTTTTAATTAGTGCATTTTTGTGCAAACTCTTCCATCTGAGTTTTGTTTCTAGTATGACCCAGCCCTGTAAGATCCATGATCACAGACCTGCCGGGGCGGTCCGTGGCGCAGTGGTTAAGGCGCCTGCCACCAATGCCAAAGGTGCGAGGTTCGAAAACGGGTTCCGGCATCGGACTTTTCTCCTCTGGTAAGTGTCACCGTTAATTCGGGCGGACCGTCGGGGGTTCTTTCTCCGGGTACTCCGGTTCTTCCACCCCCCTCCCACCCCCCCCAACCCCCACACTTTGGTACCGGTTTCAGGCCACTTTACAAATTTAAAATACAAGCGATCAAAAATCTCTGTAACTTCAGTAGCTGAACTGGCCCTTCGTCTGTCTTGTACTGTGTTTGTCTTCGGTGTAAATTTGTGTCTGTCACGTGAGTGTGCGTGTTGGGCTTCAGTTCGCGGCGCTTTGAGTCGATTCACCCCAAAATTGAGAAAAAGCGCCTATATAATACCGGTATTATTATTATTATTATTATTGCCAGCAAATAACTTTTGCTTTTGTCAAAGTGTTTATGTTCCTTTTTTCTTAACACTTTGACTTCCAGTCGTGCTTTTCGTCACGATGATTCCTGTAGGAATCATCATGACAAAAATTACTACTGACAGTTAAAGGGTTAATACACATAATTATTTTTATGACCCACATATTGACTTACCTAAAATCTGCACTGCCAGTTTAGCGTCTGGTTCTGGATACTGTTTCCACTCCGCAGAGCATCTGAAATTAGAATCACACCAAAATATCAAACACAAATTTGAATCATACTCCATTCTTGTGATCAGTACACACATGTATATTTAACAGAATCTGCTGAAAGTACTTAACAAATCAGTGTGTGCTGGTCTGTCATTTTGGACCTTGTGGCTCCAGGCCACAGTGTCCAAATCACATAACAGAACATATAATTATATCAAACAACAGCACAACATACTTTATAAAACAGTGCAACAAACACAAACTATGTTGAAAGAATATGCACAAACATGCTATAATCTCAACGTTTCTCAAACTGAACAAAATAGTGCAAATCACATGAACTACACCCTCACTCCCCTAAGTGACACACTAACTGCCTCAGGACAAATAAATCCAGATCTACAGGTTAGGAGGTGGCAAACTGGTTGTCTCCCTTGATTTGCTACCACTGTACAGCGGTAGTGAATGAAGGGAGCCAACCAGTGGGTAGGTGAATAGGCTTTGAATACTACCTTTCCCAGCTATAACAAAACAGATGGTTATCACCTACTGACCAGACCGGCGCAGGTAGTTATCTTCCGACTACGCACCGGCCATGACAAACTGAACTGGCATCTCCACACTAAGTTTGGAATTGGCCAGTCAGACCAGTGCCCATGCAACTCTGGTAGCATGACAACAGACCACGTGCTACAGACCTGCCCCACGTTCACAACCCTCAGACGAAGACACTGGCCGGAAGAGACAGGGGTGTCCCGCAAGCTCTATAGAGGCCTGGAGGACCTGCGGCGCACTGCAGCATTTATAGAGGAGACCGGGCTGTCCATATAAAGAGTGTTCCAGGAAGAAGAAGAATACTACCTTCCAACATGACAAAAGTGTACGCACCTCCATGGTTCCAGAAAAGGCTCCCAGCCAGACAGGTTGCGGTTGTAGTATTCTCCCACCAGCTGGAATGAGGCCTTCCCCTGTATGCCTGGCTCGATGGTCTGGTGAATGCTGATGGCTGCAGAGAGGTAAATAATAAGTGTGTGCTGGTCTGTGATTTTGGATCAAATCAGATCAGCACACATCTGACCCTTTCTAACTCATCTAAGCCATAGCTAGATATGGATCGACCATGATAGTTCAAGGGTGCTGCCAGAATAGCTTGGCGCCTATGGGCACCAAGCTATTCTGGCACCACCCTTGAACTAATGCAGCCTTCAGAGTAAAATTAGATTAAGTCAAACTTAGGGTACAAAGGATTAAAGATATTTGAAAACAATAACAACAAAGCCAACTGATCTCGGGAAAAAAAACAAAACAAAAAAACCTAGTAAACACTGGAAAAAATGTGAAAGGCTGAAAACATGAATGACTATAGTAGAATTGGTAACGAGAGGGAGGGATCGAGTCATGGGACACTTCCTCCTAAAATTTTCAGTGGAGGGACTCAGAAGGCTCCCAACTCACACAACCTTTGCAGTGTCAATTTTCTCTTTTTTTAAAATTTCTTCTTGTCAGCTCGGTTGGCATGAGACAGAATAAGATAAGGAAAAGGACAAGAAACCCCACAACACATTTTGTTGTTAAAAATTCTGTTTTCACATGAAGTGATTATAATCAGATACAAACTAAACAGGCAAAGAAACCTAACAGACACGCACACCAAAACAAGAAGTAGACACACAGACATGATAAATCTAACACCCCCTGTCCACTCCAGCTTTAGAAAGGGAATATAACAAAGAGTTCTCATACGGTCAACAGTGCAAGAAGTTAAAATGACTGAAAACAGTTCATGGTTTAACGATGCCCTATGACCCGGGGCCAGCAAGGGGCATAAACTCTCATGAGCCCCTGCGCATGCACCAGTACAGTACTGCCAATGCAGGGGCTCAGCAGAATTTATGCCTCTTGCAGATGGAACAGGCTTGTTCTGTCTGAACCAACAATCTGAAATTCAGCTTTCTAGGTTTTTGAAAATGCTGAACTGGTCCCTAGCAATTACGATCCACGAGTTCTCACCATTGCAAGAGATCTCCGCCAGAGGCACGTCCGCATCCCCGCAGTCGTCAATCAGACACAGACACACACTGGAGGCTTTCAGCTGTGAAACACACTCATTCTTTCACTTTACTATCTAAACAATCTTTGTACATGCATGGTCCAAAACACAGATACAGTAGAACCTGTTTCGTGCAACCATCTTTTTTGCAAGGAAAACATGGTTCTAAAAGGCAGGGGCACTCGCAAGAGAAGACTGCAGAAAGGGCAAAAAGCATCATCTATCATTAAAAACCTTTAAGTGGTTACAGCCACCTAAATGACGTGATCGCAAGGGTGGTCGTTCTAAACAGGTTCTGCAGTATTACTATAGCATTAACTCATTCAGCCCGACGGCCGTATTTCCCAAATTTTGGAGGTGTCATCTAATGACTATGCACCAGTTGCAGGAGATGGATCGACCATGATAATTCAAGGACAGTGCCAGATTAGCTTGGCACCTGTTGGCGCCAAGCTAATCTGGCACTGCCCTTGAATTATCATGGTTGACCTATCTTCTGCTATAGTGCGCCAAGGCTGAATGGGTCAACACAATTTAAGCTATCTGCAACCACATATTTGATTTCTAACAATGTAAGTACTATATCATAAAACAAAAGACTTGCTAAGACTGAAAATTATGCTTTTCATTGGTTGTTCTCAGACATATCAGCTCACCAACCATTAAAATCGGTACAAACACCAACAAAAAGAATAATATTTAATAATAATATTTTAAAAGATACCGCTTACAACTCTAAACATTACCAGCACAGCATTAGGGAATATGAAACACTCATTAATTTTTTGGGTTACTGAAACAAGCTTTCCACAAATTAGTCCCAAAAAGTCACTGATAACCATCACCTTAAAAAAATGTAAAAGGGCAGTACATGCAGGCAAGTACTACCGTAATTACCCTAAATATTCGACTGCCCCTAAATATTCGACCACACGATTTTTCAGCAAAATAAAAACTTGCAAATATTCGACCAGCACTACAAAATTGTGCCCTAAATATTCGACCACAGCCTGGTAAAACATCTGTGACACAAAAGTCTTTAAAAGTTGTGGAATTTACAAGAAGAAGAAGAAGTAAAAAAAAAAAAAAGCAAAATTTGGCGTATTTACGGTAACATAACCTACGTTTCTACCTAAGCCTACACCAAGATGAAAACCTCTGTATCAAAACGGCTGATATCTTGCAAGAGGCATATTTATTTTAAATTTTCTGTGGGTTTATAACAATGATTTAGTCACAAAAATGGGTATCTGATCAAAACAGGTTCTTGTTTGAATCCTCCCCTGTAGGTATTCTCATGGCTGTTGTTTCAACTCAACCAGGTAAAAACATGAATGGGGCGATCGGCATGCCTGTGCAAGGTAAAATTAGTGCCTCAAATTTTCGACAGCTCCACTGGCAATAAACTTGTTCAAAACTCCTAAATATTCAACCAGAGCTGAAAAATCCCAAAATTTGCACGTTAAAAGTGGTTGAATATTTAGGGTAATTATGGTATACACAATTTATAAAAAGAGCAACAAGCCACACTTTCACAAAGCAGTAAAAAGATTATGACCGATCTACACTACAAGCAAGCCTGGGCTACAAGTAAACATGGGGAAAATGGAATTAAAAATGCCCACAAATGGAATTCTAACACTCCAGAATATCTAAAAGCCTAAACACTCCTGATCATTCTTCATCCCTTCTCCACCACCCTGACTCTCATACTACTTGCCCTCCACACATATAAAAGGAAAGTCAGTGTACTTAATCTTCCAGTCTCCAACACCTTCCCAAACAGCAATATTACATGCACTTACCCACACATCAACCCCCACCCCCTTCCCCACCACCACTTTTCCTGTAAAAACATGATCAGCCCTGACACACTACGCCAACATATGGATCAAGCATGACAGCTCCACGGTATTACCAAAACAACTTGATGCCTCAGATGCTATTCTGGCAACACCCTCGCACTATCATGGTTGACATGTCTAACAAACAGTAATGTTGTCTTTAACCCATTCTGTGCCAATTGATACTGACAGTGTTTCTGCAATCTTTGTTAAAGTCAACACCAAACTACCCTACCTGTCCCAGGCACATGGATTCACAGTGGTGTCAGCAAGAGGCATACATCCTCATGAGGCTCATGAGGATCTATACCTCTTGCAGTTGGGTGGTGTTCAAATTTTCTCAGCACTGAATGTGTACAAAGGACAATTCCAAAATACGGGGTCGCTGTGAAACAGTCTGGTTGCTTCCACATCATTAAACCCAAATAACTGACCTGACGCTAGGGCTCAGTCTGTGTCATCTAACTCACCTCAGCAGCAGTGACAGAAAAGCTGTTCTCGTTTTTAGCCACGGCAGCGGCCGCCTCCCGGAGACCCCCGGGCCCTCCTGTCCCAGCCCTCTTGTGTCCCCCCTCTGCCCCACCTTTCGAGCGAATGGGAGGGCCCGGGGAGGAGGTGGGGGTGGCATGTACACTGAGCCAGAGGGCTGCCAGGTTCAGATCCTGCTCGCACTCTTTGAGGGCCCGTCGGCAGTCGCTGGCACTGAAGCCCATCTCAAGCAGGCGCTCTAACGCAGGGTCTGGGAAAGGCAAGCAAGGCAACGCAGGCCACAGTGAGACCAAACAATCATGCATGCAGTACGTGCACGTGGGAGGTACTCTGTCCATTTGTGCTGGTCTGTGATTTGGGGCCTTGCCGCTCTACGCCATAAGGTAAAACATCAGACCAGGGCACGCATATGTAAAAACTGTGGTTGACGGTGAAACAGACTGACAAAGAGCTAAGCCCATGTAACCCCAAGGCTGAATTTTGGAGGTGTCACTTAACAACTAGGTACCAGCTGCAGGAGATGGATCGACCACGATAATTCAAGGGTAGTGCCAGATTAGCTTGGTGCCTGATGGCGCCAACCTAGTCTGGCACTACCCTTGAATTGTTATGGTCGATACATCTCCTCTGTATTGTATCACTGCTAAATGTGTTTTGTGAGACGCAAACGTACAACCAAATCTATATGCTTGAGCAAAAACAAATGACTAGATCAGTATTTCTCAACTGTGAAGTGAAGGAACTTGTGTTTTCTTGTTTCAAGTCTAAACTGTGAGAAAACTGAGAATATGTATTTTTCTCTAAAATATATTTTTCGAGAAAATACTTACCGATGGCATTACCGTATGAAAGTAGCACTTAGCCTAACAATTTCAGCCCAGGGATCGTTGTGTACAGCAACGCCACCGGGGAACCCCCAAGTGAGCTGTACCAACGTCCCTGAATAGCTTCCCTTTACTGAGTAGCCTCCCTTACACGGCACATGCGCAGCCGTTACCAGTTTTCGCTCTTAGCTTACTGGCGGCGAGCGGGGCAGTTGTGAGGGTCCTCCGAGTAATGCCATCGGTAAGTATTTTCTCGAAAATATATATTTTAGAGAAAAATACATTTGTTTCATCGAAAAACATTACCGATGGCATTACCATATGGAAGAATCTCGAAAAGGAGGAGGGCGCCGCCAACTACCCCGCTACGGCGGACGCATTAGCGAAAAAGGCTGGGATCAACACCTCACAATTTCAGCTAAGCGTACCTAATGCGCATGGCGCGCCGGCAGGGAGTGTTGAGCCACCAGGGCCAGGCTGTCCCGCTGGCCGGAGAGGTCACGTAGATAGAAACGTGCAAAGGTGGATTCAGCTCTCCAGTCGACTGCGGCAACAATGTCCCGGACTGCGCAGTTGCGGTCAAAGGCGAGGCTGGTCGATACAGCTCTGATTTCGTGATCCGCTTGGCCCCGACAGGGGAAAGGTCCTCGTAAGCGGAGCGTATGACCCACCGCAACCATGAAGAGATAGTCTGCGCAGTAATGTCCGTCTTGCCACGATATAAGGGCAGAAAAAGGCGGGAGCGACTTCTCCGGAAAGGTTTTGTTCGTCGGAGGTAAATCTTCAAGGCCCGAACAGGGTCCTGTTGGCAGGAGTCCTGGGACTGGGAGGTATCCCGCAACGGCCGGATGGTGATCCCCTGTGCCCGGGCGGAGGGGAGCCTGTTCTTGGCGAGAAAAGCCGGGTTAGTGAGGAGCTGCACTGTGCCATCTGCCCGGAACTGAAGGCAAGCGGGCTCTGTGGAAAGGGCATGGAGCTCGCTAACCCGCGCTGCGGTGGCGAGAGCAAGGAGAAAACAAGTTTTCCTGGTAAGATCGGCCAGAGAGGCCAGAGGGAGGGGCTCAAAGCGTGCGGAATTGAGCCACGTTAGTACCCAGGGAAGGTCCCAGCGGGGCACCAGCGAGCGCGGAACCGGACGACGGAGCTCAAGTGGGCCATCAGGTCCGAAAGATCTTTACACGTGCCGGGGTCCTCACGCCCCAAATGTCTGTAAGTGTTGGCAATCATAGCCAAGTATCCCCGTATGGTAATGGGCGCCAAGTGTTGGTCCTCAAAAAGCCATAAGAAAAAATCGGCGAGGAAAGGCATAGTCAGTGTCATGGGGGAAAGGCGTCGAGCCGCGCACCAGGACCGGTAGACGCGCCACTTCCCTTCGTAAACCCTGTGGGTGGAGGATCTGCGGGCTGCAGCGATAGCTTCCACCGCTGCATGCGAGTAACCTCATGCTGCGAGGGCCGCCCGCACAACCGCCAGGCGTGTAAGGTAAGCCTCTCCGGGCACGGGTGGAAAAGGGGCTGTCGGGGCTGTTTCAACATCGTGCGAGGCGTCAGTAGCGGCACTGGGGGCTCCGTGGCGAGACACAACAGGTCGGTCGCCCAGCTCTTGGTCCAGTGGAACGGGGCGACCAGGAGGAGGACCGCATTGCACCCCCGGAGCTTCTGAATGATCTTGGGAATCAGAACCATGGGGGGATAGGTGTAGGCCACGAGGCCGTCCCAAGGAAGAGACAGGGCATCTACTCCCCATGCGAGGGGGTCCGGAATGGGAGACACAAAGACTGGCAGTTGTCTGTTCCACCTCGTCGCGAAGAGATCGATGGAGGGAGTCTCCCAGTGGGCACATATCATCTTGAAAATCTCCGGACTGAGGGACCATTCGGTGTGGAGAGGTTGGCCCCGACGGGACAAGGAGTCCGCTAACACATTTAGATGTCCAGGAATGTGGCGAGCCCTGATAGAAATCCCACGATCCCGACACCAAAGCATCATCTGGTACAGGAGCATGCAGAGAGGAGGAGATCGTGTCCCTCCCAACTTCTGGATGTAAGAGACCACTGTCGAGTTGTCGGACAGCACTAACACGTCCTAGCCATGGAGACGAAGTTCCCAATGATGGAGCGCCAACCAGACAGCCTGTAGCTCCAGCCAATTTATGTGCTTGTCTGAGAGGCTCGGCGGCCACCGTCCCGAAATTGAAGCAAAGCTCGGCAGGAGATGCGCGCCCCAACCCGAGCGGCTGGCGTCGGTGCAAAAGGAAAGCCGAGGAGGGGGGGAGGACAGAGGAACACCCGTCCGAAGCCACTCTGGGTCCATCCAACGGAGGAGGTGGGACCTGATCAAAGGGGGGATGGGGGGGGGGGGGGGACTGGCACCAAGGCGTGGAGGTCGCCCGAGCAGGGGCGCCAGTGTAATAGCAGATGAAGCTGGAGAGGTCGCATAAACAGTCTGCCGAGGGGCAAGAGATCCGACGCCGCATTCAGGAGACCGAGCAGCTGGAGCCAGGTCTGGGCTGAAACCGCATCGGCAAGGTACACCATCCGAGAAAGATCCATCAACCTGTGGACGCGAGGCTCAGGCAAATGCACGGTGTTAAGGTCAGTCAGAAATTCCATGCCCAGGTGTATAAACCGACGAGACGGCAAGAGGTCTGACTTGCCCTCGTTGACCTGGAAGCCTAGGCGTCGAAGGAGATCCCGCAGCGAGTCTCTGTCCGTCGCGAGGGCGATGGAGTCCTCATTCCGAAGCAGGAGGTCGTCCAGCTAGTTGGACGAGGGGCTGGAGGCCGACCGACGGGCCCTGGCCAATACGGCATCCATAAGTCTCGTGAATACCCAGGGGCTGAGGTTGAGTCCGAAGGGTAGTGCGCGGAACTGAAAAACCTGTCCTTCGAAGGCGCAGCGGAGAAAGCGCCGTGACGACGAGTGGATCGGGACATGGAAGTAAGCGTCCGTGAGATCGAGACTGATAGCAAAGTCGAGAGGTTGGACGGTGGCCCGAAGCGCCTGCGCCGTCTCCATGCGGAAGGGGGGGGCCGAAATAAACTTTTGAGCGCCGACAAGTCGATGATTGGACGCCACCGGCCGCCGGGTTTGGGCACGACGAAGAGGCGACTGTAGAAAGCAGACGAGTCGTGACGAGTCACCAGTTCCGTCGCAGCTTTCCGGAGTAGAAGAGCGGCCGCCTTGAGCGGGTCTGCCGGCGACTGAGTCCACAAGGGCAAGCGTCAGAGCGGGGAGGGGGGGGGTTATTGAAAAGTCAGGCGCAGACCGTCCGAAACGACAGAATGTATCCAAGGGTCGTCCGGCAGCAGTGACCGCCACTCGGCGCTGTGCAGGGCTAACCTCCCGCCGACTGGCGACCCAAACAGTGTCGGCGGGGGTGGAGACGGGGCAGCGTCATTGGATCCGGCCATGCCCGGGCCGCCGAGAACGTCGGGGCTACGCAGAGGCGGAAGAGGACGAGACCGTGAGGGGTCGACCAAACTGGGGCTGTCGACCAAAATGAGACGAGGGTCCCGCGGGGGGACGGAAGGTGGGTCTGGGAAACCGCAGGGCGTGACCCCCTGACCTGCGGTTGGGAGGAAAGCGACGGCGGTCACTTCTAGGAGCGCTTGGCCACAGGTCCTTGGAGGATTCCCTCACCCGCTGCCAAGTTGGGCCAAAGAGGTGCGACCCACCAATGGGGGCCTGGTGGAGCTGCGTCTTCACAGAGGGGGGTAAGCCGGGGCAAGAACGAAGAAGGCTGTCGCGACGCATCAAATCACAATTAACCGCGCCCGTTAATGCGTTAGAAGAGGCGTGGTAAGCCGCCCGATTGGCCACTGAAGCAATGATGTGAATATCTTCCAATTGGGAAACGCTGGAGCGCCCAGACTCCTCAGTGCAACAAACAATAGCCTGTGTCGCCAGTTCCAGAAAACCAGTACACGCGAGTGTATTTCAAATTCAAACCGCCGTAGTATCCAGGCCGGGAGGCAAGATACGCCGAACCGCCGCCCTGCCACCCACAAAGGCTTCCGCGTCCAAATCCACGGACGGAAGGGGACAGAGGAAGTAGGGCGAGTGTCCATTATACCAGCGCTGCCGAAAGGTAAGATCGAAGTTCTCCAACCAGCGAAAGTCCGAGAAAAAATGCTTGTCAGCAGTATTAAAGGCCTCTGTAATGTCGCGAATACCGGGTGGTTGAGGGAGCGACTTAAAACGTTTGGGCTGAAGGTGGGCATCCACGAGAGCCAAAGACTTCCGCTTGATGGGAGGGGACGAAGGGCATACGTCCCGAGGAAGGAAGCTGGAAATCAGTCTAGAAGCCGAGTCTAAGGCCGCACACACATCGGACCTCAGAGCGCCACGGGTGGAAAGTGAAAGGGCCGCTCCCTCATGTTCAGAAGAGTAAGAGCGATCGCCAAGAGACCACACGGCTGAAGCGGAGTCTTCCGGGAGCAAGCTAAGAACGTCATCATGGGAGGCCACATTTGGATGAACGCTCGAGCGCGGGGAAGGGGAGCGGTAGGCAAGCAAAGAGGAGGCTCGAGAAGGAGAGAAAGCCGACGGAGGTCGGCGACGTAGAGAGGGATCGGGTCCGGAAGGACGTGAGCCCCCCCTAGTCAACTGAACAACAGGAGGGGGAGAAGAGCCCACCGCAGAACGCGCAAGACGCGAGCGAGAACGACGATGGTCCCCCGAAGATATACGTGAAGATGGGACAAAGCGGGGAGAGGAATTCTTCCGAGAACGATGAGACGTGGAAAGGCGTTGGCGCGGGTGGGAGAGACGGTCCCGAGAGGAAGAGCGCCGAACCGAGGAAGCCAAAGTACGGCCCAAAGAAGGAGGCAGTAAGGCCGCTGCGCCACTGCGGGCCGAGGCGAAAAAACGAAAATGGCGAGTGTCTGGGGGGAGAGGGCGACCGAAGACGCCGAGGCGCGGTACTCGTAACCGTCGTGGAAGTTTGAGTGAAGGAAGACAATAAATGGTGTGTGCTCGCTAAGGGGGGACGGTTGTGCGGCCGCTGCGCACAAGGGCGCCTCTCACCTCAGTCATGACGTCCCGCCAATGGTGAGAAGACTGGGCGCCGAGCAAGCGGCTGTTCCGTGCGGCTCAAGGACACCAAGATATCTGACAATGCACACCGTGGGCCGGTGATGGCAGAAGGCGGAGCAGCAGTAAGGGTGTTCCTGACGGACAGACTACCCGGCTGCAAGCGTGGATCCTGGGGGTTAGCGGGTCATTCCCTGCAGTAAAAACCCCATAACTGCGACCATTGAAGTTCCCGCCACGAGGCACACACGTTGCACGTCCGAGAAGAGGAGCATCCAGAACACAGAAGGCAGATGGAGTGATTATCAGTGGGCCACACAACGCCGGCACGTCTGAACGTGCATTCTGCAACAAACAGAATAAAGGTACGGCGTAAAAGGAACACAACGGTCACGTTGTCGGAACACAAAACGCGCCAAGAATTTTCGTTCGAATACGAAGCAAACAATTATCCACAGATCCAACGGTCACGTTGTCGGAACACGAAACGCGCCGAGAATTTGCTTTTGAATATGAAGCAAACAAAGATCCACAGAGCAATGCCGCTGCCTGTCTGAAAAACTCCGGGACTCTGGGCTATGACAGTACCCAAGACCATACCTCTACACACTTAGAAAGGCCGAAAAAGAAATCCAAAGAAGGGAGCCGTTTGGGCTGACACAACCAACAAACCGGAAGCTAAGCGCGAAAACTGGTAACGGCTGCGCATGTGCCGTGTAAGGGAGGCTACTCAGTAAAGGAAAGCTATTCAGGGACGTTGGTACAGCTCACTTGGGGATTCCCCGGTGGCGTTGCTGTACACAATGATCCCTGGGCTGAAATTGTTAGGCTAAGTGCTACTTCCATACGGTAATGCCATCGGTAATGTTTTTCGATGAAACAATATTACTGCTCTGTGGTGCTAAAGGCGCCATAAACGTTAATGCTAGAACTAAGGAGTGGTAGAAAAAGCGTATGGGGTCATATAAAAACAGCTACACGGTACTTCAGCAAATAACAAAACTCGGGCTGTGCATGAGCAACGTAGACAATACACTGCAGCATGCATGCCAACTACAATTTGCAAGAAAGTCACACAGCCACTGCAGACAAACAAACGTACATGCCAGGCGCCTTCCCTGTCAGCAAGCGGCCCCTGGGCCGGCATCAGCCACTGTCGGCCCACGCACAACAGCCGACAGTGGCTGACGTCAGCCAAACGACCATTTGCCTGCTGGGTTCCATTCTCACCTGTGAACTAAAATACAACCTGTCCCACCAGTATCGTTTGACTGCAGCCGACACTGGGGCAGACAGGAAGAAACGTTCCATTTTGCTTGCTGCTATTTCTACAACAGTTCACGGAGTGCGAGGGAAACATGTCAGATGACTGTCAAACATTTGACAATCAAATGCCTCCTAGCCCATTTAACCTCCGTGGAAGCATTTCCAAATTTTGGACGTATCACCTAAGGATTATGTACCAGTTACAGGAGATAGATCTATCATGATAATTCAGGGGTAGTGCCAGATGAACTTGGCACGTGAAGAACGATGTACCAGTGGCTGGAGATGGACTGACCATGATAATTCAAGGGTAGTGTTAGATGAACTTGGTGCCTGAAGGACTATGTACCAGTTGCAGGAGATGGATTGACCATGACAATTGAAGGGTAGTGCCAGATGAACTTGGTGCCTTCAGGCGCCAAGTTCATCTGGCACTACCCTTGAATTGTCATGGTCAATCCATCTCCTGCTGAAGGGCGTCGGGGTTGAATGGGGCAAATAAAATTATTTCCACCTCATCTGGTGATATGGAGCAAATGCCTACAATATGGCTCGGGGAACACAAATTTGATAAGCTGCAACAACAGGAAGATGACATTTTTTTCTGATGTAGCTTTCCCTGGCGTGGTTCCAATATACTGGTCCAAAACAACAGACCAACACACAAACACAGTGCACCAAGGCTAAAAGTCCAGAGTATGGGGGACTACAGTATCCGTTTACACTGAACTGAACCTTGCACCAAACCGCACCATAATAGAAATCCCACTACAGTCAACAAATTCTTCTAACAATGTCAGATACAATGGAACCTGTCTCAAGCCATTCAGCCCCACGGGCGCATTTCTCAAATTTTGGAGGTGCTACCTAATGACTGTGTACCAGCTGCAACAGATGGATTGACCATGATAATTCAAGGGTAGTGCCAGATTGGCTTGGCGCCTGAAGGCGCCAAGCCAATCTGGCACTACCCTTGAATTATCATGGTCAATCCATTCCTGCTGTGGGGCGACTGGGCTAAATGGGCAAAGCAACCACCTTTTTTTGGAAGAAAGAAGACGAGAAGTCTTGAGGGGGCAAACAGCATCACCTGTCATAAAAGACCATCATTTACAGCCACCTACATGATGGTCTTTCATAACAGGTGATCTCTCATAAGGGTGGTCATTTATAACAGGTTCTGTTATATCGGAAGTTCACTGAATTATTTTCCATTGGCACTGACCTCTCCTCTGAATGCTGGTGGGTGCTACTTCCTGAGCATTGCCGGTGGTGGCAGACGGCGCGGTTGATGCTGTGGATGTGGTACCCGGCCGATTTTTGGCCTGCAGGGCCTGTCCAGGCAAGGAGTTGATGATAGCCAGAAACATCATCATGTCGTGATACGAGACCCGGATGTTCATTGTGTTGAAGCTGATCTGCGAATGAGAAACACCGACAAGAGTGCTGATTAACCCCTACACTGCCAGGAAAAGGCCACCACCCCACAAATCTAAGATAAGATACTGTTTATTGCCATTTGCCTTAAAAACATAAAGCATAGGAATGTGTGTTGGTGTCGTTACAATTACAAACATCACAGTCAAAAAAAAAAAAAAAAAAGGCCAAGAACCTCATGAACCCCTGCAGATGTTGACGTTCATGAAATTCTTTGCCAAATCCAGTAGCAAAACGTCTTCGGACCCACGACGGCTGCAGTGGGCCTGCGCATGGCTGTGCGCGGGCACACTGCGGCCATCGTGAGCCCGAAGACGTTTTGCTTTCTGGGAAGAACTTCATGAGCGACTACATATGCAGGGGCTCATGAGGTCCTTTGCATTTTGCTGGTCCTGTATTTTTATGTATGTTCCTTGGATTCATTGGATTATTCGGTGTTGAATTTGATCTGCTTTCCAAGGTATAATTTTGCATCCACTGGCAGTGACGAGGTTAAAAACACCTGCATTTTGTATGCAACAAAATATCCGCATGTACTCAGGTGTTTGAAAGTGTGCATATGAAGATACCAAAACCATGCAATTACAAACCTCATCATGCCTCTGGTCACACTGGCTGGTGCGTCATTGTTGAAATTCCTGCCTTTATTTACAAATCACAATTAATAGTCGAAACTGT
This sequence comes from Semisulcospira habei, assembly GCA_036245525.1. Lineage (NCBI taxonomy): Eukaryota > Metazoa > Mollusca > Gastropoda > Semisulcospiridae > Semisulcospira > Semisulcospira habei. The sequence continues at coordinate 177,992,890 of BTPG01000006.1, read as the reverse complement.
GCTTACCTCCAGCAGTAGATGCCTCAGTTGCGTCTCTGGTACAGCCAGCAGCCCCACTGAAGCCATGGCGGAGGTGGGTTTAGCTTCGGGGAGGGGGTTGGCATTGAGCTCAATGCTGATGGTCATGGGATCGATGATGGACAGTGCTGTGTCCTCCTCCGCCATCAGGCAACAAGAGAAGACCTCGAGTGAATTCAGGCTGCATGACAGGACTTTGTCCGAGGCTTGAGGCTTGTACATCAACACGGCTGTGCTCTGTAGGAGAAAGATAATAATATGAGAGATAACATAAGAGATAGGCTTAACTCATTAAAATTTGAGATGTGCTGTCTATGGATACACGACGGTTCACCGTGTATCCGTATGCGGCATGTCTCGAATGAGATAAGCCTTTGGCTGTCTGCAGTGCATTTTGTCAAGGGGATTACTGCAGGAATCATCTTGACAAAAAGTGCTATGGACTGCCAAAGGGTTAAAAATGACTTTGAGACTTTTGATTTTCTACTGAATAACCACCTTCATTAACTCAAACTCCCAGAACTAAATGACTTCCATTCTACAGAATAGAATCGAAGTCATTTAGTTCTGCAGGTTTAAGAGATGATACATTCAAGACACTGAGCCGCAGGTTCTAATTTTTCTGATTTGTTCAGAAATCATAAGTAGGTAAAAATTGCCCATGTTTCGATGCAAACAGAGGATTAAAAGCCCAGACAAACATGCAATATTGCGTTTGTGCAGGCTTTTAAACCACTGTTTGTGTTGAACCAAGTGCAATTTTGACCTGCCCCTGATTTTTTAAAATCATCTACTGGGATCAGTTGCATGAGCGAGCTTAGCACTGCACCAGCCACTAAGCAAGGTGCGCCGCTATAGCAGTGCACCTTGCTTAGTGGCTGGTGCAGGACTAAGCTCGCTTATGCAACTGGTTCCTGGGCATTTGTCTTCTGCAGACTGCATAACAGTTTAGGAGACAGAATCAGTTAAAATTTATTTTTCTCTAAAATATATTTTTTCGAGAAAATACTTACCGATGGCATTACTGTATGGAAGTAGCACCTAGCCTCACAATTTCAGCCCGGGATCGTTGTGTACAGCAACGCCACCGGGGAACCCCCCAAGTCAGCTGTACCAACGTCCCTGAATAGCTTCCCCTTACTGAGTAGTCTCCCTTACCTTATACGGCACATGCGCAGCCGTTTCCAGTTTTCGCACTTAGCTTACTGGCGGCGAGCGGGGCAGGTGGGAGGGCCCTCCGAGTAATGCCATCGGTAAGTATTTTCTCGAAAAAATATATTTTAGAGAAAAATAAATTTGTTTCATCAAAAAACATTACCGATGGCATTACTGTATGGAAGAATGGCGAATAGGAGGAGGGCGCCGCCAACTACCCCGTGATTGTGGACGCATTAGTGAAAAAGACTGGGATCAACACCTCACAATTTCAGCTAAGCGTACCTAATGCTCATGGTGTGCCGGCAGGGAGTGTTGAGCCGCTGAGACGTCACCTACCAGGGCCAGGTTATCACGCTGGCCAGAGAGGTCGCGTAGATAGAAGCGTGCAAAGGTTGATTCAGCTCTCCAGCCGACTGCGGCAACAATGTCCTGGACTGCGCAGTTGCGGTCAAAGGCGAGGCTGGTCGATACAGCTCTGATTTCATGCGCCCGAATTCGCATCCGCTTGGCCCCTGAGGGGGAGAGGTCCTCGTAAGCGGAGCGTATGATCCACCGCAACCATGAAGAGATAGTCTGCGCAGTAATGTCCGACTTGCCACGATATAAGGGCAGAAAAAGGCGTGATCGATTCTTTCGGAAAGGTTTTGTTCGTCGGAGGTATATCTTCAAGGCCCGAACAGGGTCCTGTTGGCAGGAGTCCAGGGACTGGGAAGCAACCTGCAGCGGCCGGATGGTGATTATTTGTGGCCGGGCAGAGGGAAGCCTGTTTTTGGCGAGAAAAGCCGGATTAGTGAGGAGTTGCACTGTGCCATCCGCCCGGAACTGAAGGCAAGCGGGCTCTGTGGAAAGGGCATGGAGTTCGCTAACCCTCGCGGCAGTGGCGAGAGCAAGGAGAAAACAAGTTTTTCTCATAAGGTTGGCCAAAGAGGCCAGACGTAGGGGCTCAAATCGTGCAGAATTTAGCCACGTAAGTACCCAGGAAAGGTCCCAGCGGGGCACCAGGGAGCGTGGAACCGGACGACGGAGGTCAAAATTAGCCATCAGGTCCGAAAGATCTTTACACGCGCCGGGGTCCTCACGCCCCAAATGGCGGTAAGTGTCTGCAATCATAGCCAAGTAACCCCGTATGGTAATGGGCGCCAAGTGTTGGTCGTCAAAAAGCCATAAGAAAAAAATCGGCGAGGAGGGGCATAGTCAGTGTCGTGGGGGAAAGGCGTCGAGCCGCGCACCAGGACTGGTAGACGCGCCACTTCCCTTCATACACCCTGCGGGTAGATGGTCGGCGGGCTGTAGCGATAGCTTCCACCGCTGCATGCGAATAACCTCGTGCTGTGAGGGCCGCCCGCACAACCGCCAGGCGTGTAAGGCTAGCCTCTCCGGGCACGGGTGGAAAAGGGCTTGTCGGGGCTGTTTCAACATCGTGCGAGGCGTCGGGAGCCTCACGGGGGGCTCCGTGGCGAGGCGCAACAGGTCGGTCGTCCAGCTCTTGGTCCAGTGGAATGGGGCGACCAGGAGGAGGACCGTGTTGCACCCTCTGAGTTTCTGAAGGATTTTGGGAATCAGAACCGTGGGAGGATAGGCGTAGGCCACGAGGCCGTCCCAAGGAAGAGACAGGGCATCCACTCCCCATGCTAGGGGATCCGGAATGGGAGACACAAAGATTGGTAGCTGTTTGTTCCACCTCGTCGCGAAGAGATCGATGGAGGGAGTCTCCCAGCGGGCACATATCATCTTGAAAATCTCCGGACTGAGGGACCATTCGGTGTGGAGAGGTTGGCCCCGACGGGACAATGAGTCCGCTAACACATTTAGATGTCCAGGAATGTGGCGAGCCCGGAGAGAGATTCCGCGATCCCGACACCAAAGCATCATCTGGTACAGGAGCATGCAGAGAGGAGGAGATCGTGTCCCTCCCAACTTCTGGATGTAAGAGACCACTGTCGAGTTGTCGGACAGCACGAACACATCCTGTCCCTGGAGACGAAGTTCCCAATGACGGAGTGCCAACCAGACAGCCTGTAGTTCCAGCCAATTGATGTGTTTGTCCGAAAGGCTCGGCGGCCACTGTCCCGAAATTGAAGCAAAGCTCGGCAGGAGATGTGCGCCCCAACCCGATCGGCTGGCGTCGGTGCAAAGGGAAAGCCGAGGAAGGGGGGAGGACAGAGGAACACCCGTCCGAAGCCACACTGGATCCATCCAACGGAGGAGGTGGGACCTGATCAAGGGGGGAACGGGCACCAAGGCGTTGAGGTCGCCCGAGGAGGGGCGCCAATGTAAAAGCAGATGAAGCTGGAGTGGACGCGTAAACAGTCTGCCTAGGGGCAAGAGATCCGCCGCCGCACTTAGGAGACCGAGCAGCTGGAGCCATGTCCGGGCTGACACTGCGTCGGCACTGTACACTGTCCGAGAAAGATCGATCAATCTCTGGACACGAGGTTCGGGCAAACACACGGTGTTGAGGTCGGTCAGAAATTCCATGCCCAGGTGTATAAACCGACGAGACGGCAAGAGGTCCGACTTTCCCTCGTTGACCTGGAAGCCTAGGCGGCGAAGTAGATCCCGCAGCGAGTCTCTGTCCGTCGCGAGGGCGATGGAGTCCTGATTCCGAAGCAGGAGATCGTCCAGGTAGTTGGACGAGGAGCTGGAGGCCGACCGACGGGCCCTGGCCAATACGGCATCCATAATCCTCGTGAACACCCATGGGCTGAGGTTGAGACCGAAGGGTAGTGCGCGGAACTGAAAAATCTGTCCTTCGAAGGCGAAGCGGAGAAAGCGCCGAGACGACGAGTGGATCGGGACATGGAAGTAAGCATCCGTGAGATCGAGACTGATCGCAAAGTCGAGAGGTTGGACGGCGGCCCGAAGCGCCCGCGCCGTCTCCATGCGAAAGGGGGGAGCCGAAATAAACTTGTTGAGCGCCGACAAGTCTATGATGGGACGCCAACGGCCGCCTGGTTTGGCACGACGAAGAGGCGACTGTAGAAAGCAGGTGAGTCGTGACGCGTCACCAGTTCCGTCGCAGCTTTCCGGAGGAGATCCGCAATCTCCAGCCGAAGAGCGGCCGCTTTGAGCGGGTCTGCCGGTGATTGAGTCCACAAGGGCGAGCGTCGGAGCGGGGGTGGGTGTTGAAAGGTCAGGCGCAGACCGTCTGAAACGACAGACTGTATCCAAGGGTCGTCGGGCAGCAGCGACCGCCACTCGGTGCTGTGCAGAGCTAACCTCCCGCCGACTGGCGACCCAAAAGGTGTCAGCGGGGGTGGAGACGGGGGAGCGTCATTGGATCCGACCCCGCCCGGACCGTCGAGAACGTCGGGGCCAGGCGGAGGCGGAGGAGGACGGGGCCGCAAGGGGTCGACCGAACTGTGGCTGTCGACTAAAACGAGCCGAGGATCCGGAGGGTGGGCGGAAGGTGGGTCTGGGAAACCGCAGGGCGTGACCCCCTGACCTGCGGGTTGGAGGAAAACGACGGCGGTCACTTCTAGGAGCGTTGGGCCACAGGTCCTTGGAGGATTCCCGCACCCGCTGCCAAGTCGGGCCGAAGAGGGTCGATCCACCAATGGGGGCCTGGCGGAGCTGCGTTTTAATAGATTGGGGCAAGCCAGGGCAAGAACGAAGGAGGCTGTCGCGACGCATTAAATCACAATTAACTGCGCCCGTTAACGCGTTGGAAGAGGCGTGGTAAGCTGCCCGGTTCGCTACGGTAGCAATGGTGCGAATGTCCTCCAATTGGGAAACGCTGGAGCGCCCAGATGTCGCAGTGCAAGAAACAATAGCCTGTGTCGCCAGTTCCAGAAAACCGGTACATGCGAGCGTATTTCGAATGCGAACCGCCGTAGTATCCAGGCCGGGAGGCAAAATACGCCGAACTGCAGCCCTGCCACCCACAAAGGCCTCCGCATCCGAATCCACTGACGGAAGGGGACAGAGGAAATAGGGCGAGTGTCCATGATACCAGCGCTGCCGAAAAGTAAGATCAAAATTCTCCAACCAGCGAAAATCAGAGAAAAAATGCTTGTCGCCAAGACGACCCTGTCCGAGATGCGTATTAAAGGCCTCCGTAAGGTCGCGAAAACCAGGTGGCTGAGGCAGCGACTTAAAACGTTTCGGCTGAAGGTGGGCATCCACTAGAGCCGAAGACTTCCGCTTGATGGGAGGGGACGAAGGGCATATGTCCCGAGGAAGGAAGCCTGAAATCAGTCTAGAGGCCGAGTCTAAGGCTGCACACACATCGGACCCCAAAGCGCCACGGGCGGAAGGTGAAAGGGCCGCTAGGTCATGGTCAGAAGCGGAAGAGTGATCGTCAAGAGACCACACGGCCGAAGCGGAGTCTTCTGGGTGTAAGCTAAGAACGTCCTCAGGGGAGGGCACATTGGGATGAACGCTCGAGGGTGGGGAAGGAGAGCGGTAGGCAAGCAAAGAGGAGGGACGGGAAGGAGAAAAACCCGACGGAAGTTGGCGACGGTGAGAGGGATCGGGTCTGGAAGGACGCGAGGTCCCTCTAGGCAAATGAACAATAGGAGAGGGAGAAGAGTCCCCCGCAGAACGCGCAAGACGTGAGCGAGAACGATGATGGTCCCCCGAAGATATACGGGAAGATGGGACAAAGCGGGGAGAAGAAGCCTTTCTAGAACGATAAGACGTGGAAAGACGGTGGCGCGGGCGGGAGGAACGGTCCCGAGAGGAAGAACGCCGAACCGAAGAAGCCACAGGACGGTGCAAAGAAGGAGATCGTAAAGCCGGCCCGTCCCCACGGGCCAATGCCGAAGAACGAAAATGGCGATTGTCTGAAGGAGATGGAGACCGAAGACGCCGAGGCGCGGCACGTGTAACCGTTGCGGAAGGTCGAATAAGAGATAATAAAGGTTTTGTACTCACGTGTGTGCCCGCTAAGGGTAAGGGGTCGCGTGGCCGCTGAGCAGAAGGGCGCCTCTCACCGCGGTCAAGATGTCCCGTCACTGGCGAGAAGATCGGGCGCAGAGTAATCGGCTGTTCCGAGCGGCTCAAGGACACCACAACATCCGATAACGCACGCCGTGGGCCGGTGATGGCAGAAGGCGGAGCAGCAGTAACGGTGTTCCTGACGGACAGACAACCAGGCTGCAAGTGTGGGTCCTGGGGTTTAGCGGATCGTTCCCTGCGGTAAAACCCCCATAACTGCGACCATTGAAGTTCCCTCCATGAGGCACACACGTCGCACGGATGAGAAGAGGAGCATCCAGAACACGGAAGGCAGATGTAATGATTATCAGTGGGCCACTGAAAATCATTATAACGCCGACACGTCTGAACTTGCATCCTGGAACAGAAGAAAGTACGGCGTAAAAGGAACACCGGCAACGGTCACGATGTCGGAACACGAAACGCGCCGAGAATTTTCGTTCGATACGAGGCAAAGAAAGATCCACAGATCAATGCCGTAGCCAGGCCGGAACGCGGGGACTCCGGGTGAAAATAGTATCCAAGATCGAACTACTACACACTAAGAAAAAGGCCGAAAAGAAAGCCAAAGAAGGGAGCCATTAGGGCTGACAACCGATAACCGGAAGCTAAGCGCGAGAACTGGAAACGGCTGCGCATGTGCCGTATAAGGTAAGGGAGACTACTCAGTAAGGGGAAGCTATTCAGGGACGTTGGTACAGCTGACTTGGGGGGTTCCCCGGTGGCGTTGCTGTACACAACGATCCCGGGCTGAAATTGTGAGGCTAGGTGCTACTTCCATACAGTAATGCCATCGGTAATGTTTTTTGATGAAACAAATGGTGTTGTCTCTTGGAATTGTCAAGCTATTCTGGCAAGTCCTGAGCTCACATGGTCAATATATATCTGGATGGAGTGTGTCAGGGCTGCACAAGTTAACCCTTTGCATGTCAGTAGCGGTTTCCTGTAGGAATCATCGCGACTAAAACCCCAGCCAACACGCAAAGGGTTAAAACAAAGTAGTCACACCTTTAGAATAACAGCATTTGTGTCCAAGGTTGTGCAGTTCTCCACCATGACAAACTGGGTGTCGGACACATTCAGTCGTAGTTCAAAAGGCACTTTCACCTAAAAATGAAATAGTAATAAAATACAGGAAACTGATTAAACAAATACAAATATCGTCAACTTTGAAAAAAGAAGTTGCACATAACGACACTGTTTCAGATATTTCAACAACAAATTTTCTTTACAATTTGTTCGATGTAAGGATGAAAAAGGCACTTTGTTATACGTTCACAGTATTAGTCAGTGCACAAATGTGGTAGTTACCGTTCCTGAGACCAGAGTGAAATGTTTTTCGCGCACACACACACACACACACACACACACACACACACACACACACACACACACACACACACACACACAAGCAATTCCTGAGTCATCACTTGTGAACAGTGTATAGCCCATTTAACCCCAAGGCCGCATTTTCCAAATTTTAAAGGTGTCACTTTACAACTTTGTACTGGCTCCAGGAGATGGATCGACCATGATAATTCAAGGGTAGTGCCAGATTAGCTTGGTGCCTGATGGCACCAAGCTAATCTGGCACTACCCTTGAATTATCATGGTCGATCCATCTCCTGCTGTAGGACGTCAGGGCAAAATGGGCTAAACCCCCATACTTCAGCCGCCATGACATGGCCACAGTCGCCAGCCTATCAGTGACAAATCACTAACTATATCTCGTCCTCATGCCAACATAACATCAGCCCACGGCAGTCACAAAACATATATATACAGTACATGACACTACCGATCTTTTTGAAAGAGAAAAGTTCTGATAGTTCACAAACCTCCTCAGCCACTGGCCCGCGTTTAGTGACGATGCCACGAGACACGGTGAGAGGACTCTGGGTGCGACTCGCAGATTTGGTGGGTGGGACGGAAAACTGGCGATGTATCTTATCTGCTTGAGGCGCCGCTGTATCTGTTACAGGAATCACAATAACATTTAAGCTCTTCAATGCTGGGAAAAACGTGAACATTACCCAAATGCAAGAGGTATAGATCCTAATGAGCCCCCACAATTGTGGGGGGGGCTTACTTACTTACTTACGCCTGTCACCCCTACCCGGGTATAGGCCGTCAACGAGAGACCTCCAGCAACTCCTGTCCTGTGCTTCTCCTTCGATTCTACTCCAGGTGGTTCCCAGTCTCTTGATGTCAGCTTGGAGGTCTCGACGCCAGGAGTTTCTCGGCCTACCTCTTTTCCTCTTTCCCTGGGGGTTCCATGACAATGCCTGCCTAGTGATACTGGAAGCTGGCTTTCTCAGGCTGTGACCGATCCATCCCCATCTTCTTCGCCCAATTTCATTTTCTGCTGTTATCTGCTCTGTTCTGTCCCAGAGTCTGACGTTGCTGATCTTCTCTGGCCAGTGGATTTTCAAAATTCTTCTAAGGCAACTGTTCATGAAGGTCTGTACTCTGTTGACTGTGGTTTTTGTCAATCTCCAAGTCTCTGCTCCATATAGGAGAACTGCTTTTACATTGGAGTTGAAAATCCGGACTTTGGTGTGTTGTGACAGCTCTCTGGAACTCCACACTTTTTTTAACTGGAGAAAGGCTGCTCTGGCTTTACCGATTCGTGCTCTGACATCTGCATCAGTGCCGCCTTTTTTGTCTATGATGCTCCCGAGATAGGTGAAGGACTCCACCTCCTCCAACGGGGTGCCAGCAAGCAAGATTGGTTCTTCCCTGGTTGTGTTCAGCCTCATTGTCTTTGTTTTCTGTTTGTGTGGGGGGGGGGGGGGGGGGCTCATGAGGATCTATGTCTCTTGCTGACACCACTCTGTATTCAAGTTTCATGTTTTGGATGTCTGGGGCTCTTTGGCGTTTCAAGGAACGAAGATTGAAGAAACACAATCTTGATCAACTGGCAGTGAAGAGGTTGAGGCTGGTTAAACCCCTCGTGCACTAACAAGTAATTGATAACAAGAGACGGTGAAAGCTTAATCAACACAAATGATGTCTTACTTGCGTAAAACGAACAGTCAGAGCAACATGTGCTGGTATATGATTTCACACATTATGGCTCTAGTGGAACAGTACACACATACAAATTTCACGCATGCATGAGACAACCCCAAGGCTGCATTTCATTAAAAAAGAACTTTTAACAAGGCCGCATTTCATACATTTGGGAGGTGCAACATATCAACTATGTACCGGGTGCAGGAAATGGATCGACCACATTAATTTAACTACGTGCCAGAACAGCTTGGTGGTTAATGGCCACTAGCAGTAACGGATTAACCCCTTTGCTGCCAGTGGCCACAAGTCATGATTATTAACCCTTTTAGCCCCAAGGTCCCATTTCTCAAATTTTGGAGGTGTTGCCTAATGACTATGTACCATTATTTTGCAGGAGATGGATTGACCATGATAATTCAAGGGTAGTGCCAGATTAGCTTGGCACCTGAAGGTGCCAAGCTAATCTGGCACTACCCTTGAATTATCATGGTCGATCCATCCCCTGCTGCAGTGCATCGGAGCTCAAAGGGTAGTATCACCTCCAATGAAAGGGTTGGCTGGTTCAGTCATGATGAACTCTTGTACAGAGAGCAGCCAGTCAAAGATGCACATGACACGCATGTTATTCAGTAGCACAGTAAACTCGGTACTGTCAGGGGCCGCACGGAAGTGCATCTCCATCTGCAGGCCCTGGTGACTGGAGCCCAGCGGAGGCTGCAGGATGCTGGTGAACACATTCGGCCGAACATTCACTGGCTCTTCTGTTAAACAAAGAAAAACAAAATCAACCAATTTTTTTTAAAGCTCAAACTATTTCAACACAATGTCACCTGAAACAGTAACCTACAACGCCTTATCTTTTCCATGCCTGTAAGCAAAAATTATCATGCGCAATTTGTAGCAGACGACCTGCTGCAGATAACCATGTTTGCTTTAACACATAAAATGACACCCATGAACATGTTGTCACGTGTGAATGACTTGCTGGAAGAGCATAATAGGTACCCTGACTGCATCAAGACCTTGAAAAAGTGCAACTGCTACAAGTGGTAATGGAACGATGCGATAGGAAACAGAAAGCACTCACAATTAGGAAGATGAACTCAATGCATAAGAGGCCATCGGGCTGATGTTGGCCCACGCACAGCTGTGTGTGTGGACCAACATCAGCCTGATGGCCTTTTGCACGCAGGGTGATATAGGTGAAATGGGGTCTACGACAGCCTGAAAATACACAAGTCACACACCAAAATGATCATCTCAGATCATCTTTCCCAACCTTTGAAGCGGGTGTCTGAGGCGACAATCTCATGGGACACAAGGTCGATGTCCTTCGATTGGTCAGAGAAGCTCTCAAAGGACAGGCGGGATCGAATGAAGTCGAGGCGAGCAAGTGATCTCTCATGATGCTCGGCTGTGGCATGCGCATTCAGGAGTTCAACAGACACGTTGTGCAGCTGTATCACCAGACTCACCGACTTCCACACATCCCCGCTTAAGACAGTCTGCGAATAACACATTTTGGTCCAGTTTTAATCATGCAAGTATTTTGAAACAGACCACAAAACAAGAAATTTTTGTATAAAAGTATCCCAAAAACATGCACTTTCAAATAAGATGCATGTAAACAGGAAACATCCCACCTACCACCTGACCCCTGTAGATTGATTTTGGAGACAGTGGAAAGCTATGCTTTGGAAGGAAGCAGTTTTTTCTCTTCTCCTTGCCCTGTCTCTCCACCCGGCCCCATTGTTGGATGTTTTAATCTTGAAAGCATGATCTCTTCTCACTGTGATCCATTTCTTGATGCCATGTCCCAAACAAAGCATTGGAAAACCCGTCCCACACCTCTGTAGAGTTAACTGCATGTAAATGTTTTAAGTTCAAAGCTGGAAAGTTTAAAAAAAACAAAATAACAACAACAACAACAACAACAGATCAGAACACAATGTAGAAACCCAGCATGCAAAGGGTCCATTGGAACAATGTTGGCCATCATCGGCCACAGTTGGCCAGCGCATGGCCCTGTGCCAGCCAACTGTTGCCAGTGTTGGCCTGATGACCTTTCGCGCAGTGGGAAGTGGCTTAAATACCTGTATACTGGGGTCCTGAAGATTGGACATGAGCGGTCGCTGAAACTCCTCCACCTTCTCCCCAAGGTTGTGGGCCAGGATGCCACGGATCAGCTTGTACTGATCGGCATCCAGGTGACAGTGGACGGATGACAGCTCCCCTGCTGCCCGCCAGTCTGGGGCACTGTGACTCACATCCCCCTCAAGGTTACGTTCCAGGTGCAGGGTTAACTCGATTTTTTCATGGAGTAGTCGACCAGGCTGTGCATGTAATGAGAAAATATGAGAACAAACAGGACTTTTTAAACATGAATTGTTTATCAGACTGACACCATATACTTACAATACAAAAGTTGTATCGAATTTAAAGGTCACTGTACAGAATTTGCATTTGATATAAACGTCTGACGTACTCACAAGACAAGATTTGTATTTGATTTAAAAGACTGACATCATCTACTCACTATACAAAATTCATATTTGATTTAAAACACTTTTAGAAGATTAGAAGAGATGAATTACAAAAATGAACATAAAAAATGTATTTTTCTTTAAAATAATTTTTTGGGAAAATACTTACCGATGGTATTACTGATAGGAAGACATACTTAGCCTGTCAATTTCAGCTTCCAAAATTGTTGTGTATTGCTACACAACCAGGGTCGTAACTCTAGCAAGCAGTTACCTAATCCCCTGAGTGGCCTCCCTATCCTCTGGATAGCCTCCCTTCCTAATTTCGCAAGAGTCCGTTATTGCCAGTTTTATCTTAGCAGACAGGCGGCAAGCGGGGAAGGTGGGAGGGATGTTTGAGTAATACCATCGGTAAGTATTTTTCGAAAAAATGTATTTTAAAGAAAAATACATTTATTTCTTCAAAAACGTTACCGATGGTATTACTGATAGGAAGAATTGCGAAGAGGAGGAGGGTGCCGAACCAAAACTCAACCCCTGTGTAACTGCTTAGCTAGGTCCCACTCCCGACAATTTCAGCTAAGCGTTAGCTATGGCGCATCCAGCGCCGGGAGGGAGGGTTGCGCCGCCACAATGTCCCCCACTAGTGCCAGGTTTTGGTCGTTGGCCGGACAGGTCATGAAAGTAGAAACGGGCGAAAGTAGATTCGCCCCTCCAGCCCACAGCCGCCACAATGTCTCGCACGGCGCAGTTGCGGTCAAATGCGACGCTCGTGGAGACAGCCCAGACTTCGTGCGCCCGAATCCGCAGCCTCTTAGCTCCCTCTGTTGAGAGGTCTTCGTAAGCGGATCATATGATTCCACGCCGCCAAGCGGAAATCGTCTGGGCAGAAATAGCATTCTGGCCCGGAGCTAAGGGCAGGAAGAAGCGTAATGTCCTCGCCGTAGGGGCATCGCCCGGCGGAGGTAAATGTTGAACCCCCGGACCGGGTTCTGTTTGCGTATGTCCTGGGGCGTATTAGGGCCCCCGCAATGGACAAAGAGTGATCGGTTGAGAGGCGGCTGATGGGCGCGTTCTTGGCCAAAAAAGAAGAACTAGTGAGGAGTTGGGCAGAGCCGTTAGCCCGGAGCTGCAGGCAGGACAGGTGCACTGAGAGAGCATGGAGTTTACTCACGCGAGAGGCAGTGGCCAGAGCCAGCAAGTAGCACGTCCTTCTCGTCGAGTCAGAGAATCGCGCCAAGGGCAGAGGTTCAAAACGAGCAGAGTAAAGCCAGGCTAACACCCACGCGAGTTCCCATTGAGGGAGTAGGGGGCGTGTCACTGGTCGCTGGAGGTCTAAGTGAGCCATGAGGTCAGAGAGATCCTTGCAAGACTCTGGATCTGTGTGGTCCAAATGGCGGTCGCTTGAGGTCGAAGCTAGCCATGAGGTCGGCGAGGTCCTGGTAAGACCCGGAAACTGGCCGGCCCAAAAAGCGGTAAGTGTAAGCCACCACATTAGGAAGATATTCCCGAATGGTGATGGACGCCAGGATCTGATCCATGAATAGCCACAGGAAGAATTCGGCTAGCTGGAGCATAGTCAAAACTGTGGAGGAGAGGTGACGAGTCCCGCACCAAGACTGCATAACCCGCCATTTTCCGTCGTAGACTCGCCAGGTGGAAGGTCGTCGTGCTGAAGTGATAGCCACCACCGCCGCATCCGAGAAACCTCGCGCGGGGATCGAATGCCACACAATCGCTAGGCGTGTAAAAGGAGATTCTCCGGGCAAGGGTGAAAAAGATCCTGCCGTGGCAGTTTCAGCATCGTGTGCGTCGTGGGAAGCCACAGAGGGGATCCATGGTGAGACTCATGAGAAGCTGGCCCTGACCAGACAGAGAACCGCTAGCACATTTAACCTTCCTGGAATGTGACACGCCTGCCGTGAGATGTTCCGATCCCGGTACCACACGAGGAGCTGGAACAGAATGATGCGCAGAACAGAGGAACACGTCCCGCCCTGCTTGTGAATATACGCCACAACTGTCGAGTGGTCGGAGAGGACGAAGGGCCGCCTGATGTGGCACACACATCCCCCCAGGCGAAGAGGGTGAGCCAAACTGCCTTTTACTCCAACCAGTGTATGTGTAAGCCCACCAGGTCCGGCGACCAAAGGTCCGCCATCACGCATTAATTCGGAAGCAGATGTGCCCCCCCAACCGAGGAGACTGTCATCCATGCAGATCGACAGGTAGGGTAGCGGGGATGCCGGGGGGACTCCCGACGCTAACCAAGATAGGAATTCCACCGAAGGAGAGGTGTTCGAACCAGTGGAGACACAGGCACACGGACTGCCAAATCTCCCGAAGACATTATTATTATTGGTGTTTAACGCCAAGCAGGCAACTAAGGCCATCTCATGGCGGGATGGGTAAAAATCTGGTCAGCCAGACTAAAAGCAAGGTCTTAAGACAAGATGTAAATATACCTTAAAAATATGGCAGGCTAAAATGTCGCACGAGTCTTTAAAAGAAACGTCTACAGACTCTCAAAAAGGGCAAAATAGTGAAATTCACATAGTCTATGAATGCTCACATCTTGTTAAAAATACTGCACTCTCTCAAGAAATTGAAGATTTTTTCGGGGAAACATCCCAGAACAAAACCTCCAAGGAGTCTGCTGGGAAGCGTTTATATCTGGTGTCAATGTAATCGGCACAATACAGCAAAAAGTGTCGAACAGAAAACTGCTCGTCATAGGCAAAACACCATGGACGCTCATCTTGTTTTAGTAAGTAAGAGTGCGTAACAAACATGTGCCTGATGTGGAGCCGAGTAAGGACAGTCTCCTCACGGCGGCTGCTGCAGCGATGAGGTAGCACTGTAGAAAGAGCTTCATGCAGCTCGTTTCCTTCCTCTTTGTCCCACTCGGACTGCCACTCGCGGGCTATGTACGCACTAATCACAGGTTTAAAATCACTATAAACAGTCTGTGTGTCAGGGACAGGGTCATTGCGGCCACTGTTGGCAGCAGAATCTGCAATCCTGTTGCCTTCGATGCCCACATAGCCTGGGACCCAAATAAAAATGATGTCATAATAATATCATCAAGTCTGCGTAGAGCTCACTAATCTAATCTGCACCAGCAGTGGGTGGTCTTTCCTGCACCCTGAAGGGCCTGCAGGGCAGAAAGAGTCAGACAGAACCAGGAAGTTCCTTTCCCGAGACTGATAGGCATGCTCGAGTGCCAGCAGAATTGCCTGCAGTTCTGCACTAAATACAGAGGAATGGTCAGGGAGGCGGAGCTTAAATGGGCATCTAGGATGGCGAGAAGACACTGCAGCCGCAGATACTCTCCCATCCTCAGACTTGGACCCATCCGTATAAATACGACAATAGCCAGTAAAACTTGAAAGGAGTTCATTGAGGCTCTGTTGGTATATGGCTGGTGGAGTACAATCCTTCTTGTGGGCGGTCAAGTCCAGCAAGATGTCAAGAACTGGTAATAGCCAGGTGGAGTGATGTGTTACAGAGATTCCAAAACTTTGTCCAGGTCCACTCCGGCTGCCTGCAGATGAGGTCAGACACGAAAGGAAAGTGGACGGACAGCTCCTGGATGGGCATCGTAAATCTCTGCAAACGATGGGTTTAAAACACAATCATAGGCAGGATTGTCTGGATGGGCCTTCAGTTTGTTTCAGAACATAGCTGAGCATGAGGCGGATGCGGCGGAGCTTGAGAGAAGGCTCCCCTGCCTCGGCATACAGACTATGAACTGGAGATGTCCTGAAGGCCCCCATACATATTCGCAGACCTTGATGGTGAATTGACGTGTAGCCGGTTCCTGACTGACGGGTCAGCGCTAACCAATCAAAATGCGCGAATGAGACACACCCGCGTGATGCGAGAAATCGGCTGTGTTGGTCCGACATTGAGGCAGGCTGGTGAGGAAGTTAACGGAGAGAGAAAAGAAATGGCGAAAACGTGTGCGTGGGGGTCTTTGCAACAGCGATTTCATATATCCTGAGCGTCTAGAATGTGGTGTAAGGTTCATACCATTCCCAAAACCCCGTCGTAGCCATGCAATTGCACGCGATGTATCAAATTGTGTAGTCTGTAGACCGCCGCTGACGAGTCGAGCAGCCTGCACAGTCAGTGAACGTCAAGTACCGGGATGGAAACTGACATCTCTTCGTTTGCACAAAGGTCAGTTCATATTCATTTCTCCTGAATTTGTTCATTATAAAAATGAAACGGGTAATGTCAGTTTGCCCATGTAAATATCTGTTGTGAAGGCCGAAGGTGGTAAGATCACTCATACAGCAAGTCCGGCGTTTCTCAGTAGCTACTATGGTGAAAGCACAGCGTACGAGTGCGAGAGATAGCCTCTGTTGAATGTTTCTTAACCCTCATCATTTGGAATACAACCAGTGTGTGAAATAAGTCATAGTGCAAGGGTAGTGCCAGAATAGCTTGGCGCCTCTAGGCGCCAAGCTATTCTGGCACCACCCTAGTCATGTTTATCTGTAAGTACTCAATCAGTCAATGTAGCTTGCATATGGCAGTGTACAATTTTGAAGCTTTTAGCCTCGGTATGATATGGATTAATTTTATTTACAGCATTTTGTCAATGGCGAACCGTCAGAAGCGTTTCCAGACCCGCTGCCAGCATGCCCTGCTTTGCCCAGCAGTGGGACAAGTCACACACACCAGCAACCACCTCCCCAAAAGCGACCGTCGACAGAGCTGCATCAAAAACGTTCACGCAAAACACTGGTTGCTCCAAGGTATGCACCGATTTGCATTTCACAATCTCTTTATGTCTAAGCATACTCACGGTTCCTTCACACACTTTTCATACACACTAGCACTCTCTCTCGTACACAAAAATATACATTTTACACATGCACACACTACAGGAACACAAACAGCAGTTTCTAGGATGCAAACAATCTGTTTATTTTAGGCAAAAGACGTGGCTGCACACAAGTATGTAAGATGCCACGAAACAAGCTCCTATGGTGGCAACACCCTTTGAGTTTACAGCAACAAACACAATGTGATTTACTACATATCATTAACTTCATGTTTGTTGATGTAAACTTTGACAAAGGGTGTACATACAATATGAAAATTATCCATTTAACTAATACATTTTTAATATTATCACTGTACAAGTGCAGCTACAGATGCCAAGTGTGACCAGGAAGAATACAGTGTCATTCATGTCTGTGCAACAAGTTTGTCCTCCCCCTTTTAGCTTTGCCTTTCTCGTTTTAAATGCTGTTCAATTCAGGCATTGTTTGTAACAAAGGTTTTGCTGTTGTTGTCAACAGTACAAGTGCAGCTACAGATGCAGAGTCTCTAACTAGCACACAGAAAAGCAGTGAAGACATTTAAAGTTCCTCAGCACCACAAGATAATCTGGTCTGCTCAATCTGATTTAATATGACATCTCCACAATCAAGTGATGTAGTCAAAGGCAACAGCTCCTGTTCCATAAGTGGTACCTGTAACATAGAATAAATAAAATCGAACATTCTGTATTTATATCACAGTTGACGACTGCTTTCTAACTGTGTCATTACACTGCCGTACTGATTTCATTTGTTTCAGATTTGATCCTTTGCGGAGAAGAAGCATCTCAGGGTGTAGCTTGAGGCAACTCGCGCTCATGTGCAGAAACTTGAACAGCTGTGTGCCAGCCAAGCCATATATGCCTGCAGGATTTTGAGCAGAATTTAGATAATCATTTTAACCCACTGACCTCTCACGCCCCCTTTGGCCCATGTTTACATAGCATTAAACTATGAGACATAAATATAACTAAATGTGGATATGCAGTTGTCTGAGCATTTATCTCAATAACTGCTCTGACAACTGCATATCCACATAAATTTAGTTATATTTATGTCATAGTTTAATTCCAGTGCCCCCATTGCCCTCGCAGGTGTGGCTCCAGGATTGGCTTGGCCAGCCACACCCGCACCCACAAATAGAAGTCATGTACAATGACGACATAATCGGTTTTGATGGTAAAATTAACCTGTGGGGTGTTTGAAACCATTAGTTCTTATTCATTTAAATACTAAGAATAGAGTACTGCCTCATTAGTTAACTTATCATCCATGCTGAAGAATGACTCATGAGCTCCTACAACTGCAAGGACTCACATAATGTGCTCTTTTGGGACAGTTCTAGGATGACATGTTTTCCATACTTTTAAATGTGCTGTTATAAATAAACCTTCTACATGTCATCAGCAGTCATTTTTGCACATGCAGACAGAGAGAGAGAGAAAGTGTGTGTGTAAATTAATTATGTGCATACAGATTTACTTTCCATACTCACTGTTCACCGTGCTAATGCACAGGGACAACACACACACGAACTGTACACAAGTATGCATACAGGTATATTGCTTACATACACAATTGTGTGAACATACAATTCTAATAACAGTATCTTCAAATTACACAGTTTCAACCAGAATATACACACTGAAGTAAAACTTACCTGTTGTCATCAAAGATTGCAATGATGGGCTTCCTTTTCTTGTTGACGTTTCCGTGAAATAATCTGAATCCTGATGGAAACTGGTTCAGGAGTGGAATTTTTTCATGGGGTGTGTCCCATTGCTGTCGGATGGCAAGCACATGAGCGTGTCTGAAAAAAAAAAACACAGCTAAAACTTAAAGCACGGCAACACACAAGCTTAGGAAGTTTGTAAGCAAACCATGCCATATGCAGCATTGTGCTCAGTTTTAGTACATTCGCAGGCTTTATCAAAATTCTTGCACAAACGATAACACAAACTCTCCTTCGTCAATGGAACACACGGCATCTCACAGTATAACAAACTGTCAACGGTTAAAACTATGACAAGCACAGTCTATACTTTTAATGCATAATGTAGAATTGATACATACCCTGCGTTGCATGTGCAGAAAGCATCTGTAATCATCTTCTTCGTTGGGTCAATGGACAGGTGCACAGAGTGTGGCTTTCCGTCACTTGGCCGCTCAGTTGACTGCGGAAAATTGTTACGTGCACGTCAAAGCCAGATGAAGCACACAAAATTCGGACGCTTTGAATGTACTGCTCACAGCTAAACAAATCTGCACGTTGTCTCTGCCTAAGGGTGATAGGGTATGGCAAGTATTGCTCCGAAATAGCGTCGCGAATGTCTGACAAGCGCGCACTTACACACATGGATGCAGCCATAATCGCTTTCGCTGTGGCACGTTGTTTGTCGGACCAGCGGGTCAAAGTCGAACGCTGGGTCAGTGGGCGGAGTTATCTCTGAGCGGGCTACACGTCAATTGTGTTCAGACGCTGTAGAACAGACTTAGAAGCTGAGCCATATACCGCAGAGCCATAATCCAGTTTGGACCGAACAAGGGCCCGGTACAGTCGAAGTAAGACAATGCGGTCTGCACCCCAGTCAGTACAACCAACGACACGAGGAACGTCGAGGGCCTTCTGACAAGAGGTTCTAAGGTAATTAATATGTTTGCAGAAGGGGCGGTCCGTGGCGCAGTGGTTAAGGCGCCTGCCACCAATGCAAAAGGTGCGAGGTTCGATACCAGGTTCCGGCATCGGACTTTTCTCCTCTAGTAAGTGTCACCATTAATTCGGACGGACCGCCGGGGGTTCTTTCTCCGGGTACTCCGGCTCTTCCTCCCCCTCCACTTTGGTATCAATTGCAGCCCATATCAAATTTCAAGCATAAAAAAAAACGATTTGAATTTCCAAAACTTCAGTAGCTCGCTTGAACTTGCCCTTAGCACCACGTGAATGTTCTGTGTTTATGTACAGTGTGTGGGTGAATGCGCGTGATTCACATGAGCGTGCTTGTTGGGTTCAGTTCGCGGCGGCGCTTTGAGCCGATATTTAATTGGGTAAAGCGCCTATTTAATGCTCTGATTTATTATTATTATTATTAAGGTCAGTCTTTTGTCAAAGATGACCCCCAGAAACTTTGCCTCCTTGGCCACCTTAATTGGCACTCCAGCAATGCTCAGATTAGGATCTGGAAAAAATTTCGTCTGGTTAGTAAAATGCACACAGACAGTCTTGGAGGCCGAGAACCTGAATCCGTTGAGAGACACCCACCCCTGGATGCGATCAACGCACAGCTGCAAGCGCCTCTCAAGGGACGCAAGTCCTCGACCTCGTGCACACAAAGCAAAAGTCATCCACAAACAAAGAGCATTCAGAATCATCCTTGACGAGTTTTTTTACTTTGTTTTTAATTTTAATGCCAAATAAAACAGGAGATAAAATGCTGCCCTGCGGGACACCATCTCCTGTTCGAAGGAGTCGGAGAGGGTGGAGCCTGCACGGACATGGAACGACCGGTTAGACAAAAAATTGTGAATAAAAACGGGCAAGTGCCCTTTAAAACCCATGTCCGACAAATCAGACATACCATACTTCCAGGTAGTGTCATATGCCTTCTCAAGATCGAAGATAATTGCATAGACATGCTGCTTGTTCACAAAAGCATCTCGGATAAACGACTCAAAGCGGACTAGATGGTCAGTTGTACTACGGAAGCGCCGGAAACCGCATTGGAGGTCTGTGATGAGACCCTGTGACTCCAGATGCCACACCAGGTGGGCGTTGACCAAGCGTTCCATAGTTTTGCATAAACATGATGTCAAAGCGATTGGCTGGTAGTTGCCTGGGTCGGAAGGATCCTTACCCGGCTTGGGGATTGGCACAACCACAGCCTGATACCAAGATGGCGGAAAATGACCGGTTATCCAGATATGGTTAAAGGCCTTGAAAAGTACAATGAGTGAATCCTCAGGCAGATGTGTTAGGAGCTGATAGTGGATGGTATCTAATCCAGCAGCAGAGTCAGTACATTTCTGCATGGCTTGCTGCAATTCTGAAAACGTAAAAGGGGCATTATAGTCTTCCGAGTTATCCGATAGAAAATCACAAGTAGAAGACTCTCGCTTCTCCTTGTCTCACTGGAAGAAAGGTGAATAATGCTCTGTTGAAGAATTATGGGCAATGGTGGAGGCAAGCAAATTGGCCACAGCCTTTTTATCTGTGACCAAACTGGCACCATCTCTAAGATGGCCAACAGAAGCCGAGCCACCCCTGTCCCTAATTCTTCGAACAGCCTTCCAGACTTTTGGGGATGGAGTCCTAGAAGATAAAGATGAGACGAAGCGTCTCCAAGAAGCACGACGTTCACGTTTCACGTTTAAAAATGTAACGGTCCTTCGCCCTCTGTCTTTTAAATGTTAAAATATTCGCTTGCGACGGATTATGAAAAGCACGTCGCTGAGCAGATTTGCGCGTTTTTGGGGCCTTGGGGCACTCTTTATTGAACCATGGTACTCTCGGCTTCCGAGGGAGTGATGTGGAAGTTCTAGGGATGGTTTCACCTGCTACGTCCAACAAAATAGAAGTAAAACAAGAAACAGGTTCTTCAGCTGACATGACCACCTCCTCTGTAAGACGAGACTGACAGAGGGAGGCGAACAGAGGCCAGTTAGCTTTCTTGAGATACCAGCGCCCCATTGGCGAATCCTCCTCAAAGCTGACCGATGACAGGACTACTGGGAAGTGGTCACTACCACACAGGTCGTCGTGAACCTTCCAAAGTCCAGCATGAGAGAAGGATCACACACAGTGAGGTCTAGAACAGAACTAGATCCTGAACCTGAGTTAGAGTACATAGGTGAGCCATCGTTAAAGACACATAGGTTAAGTTGAGAAAAAACATCTTCTAACATCTGACCTCTGCCATCATAGTGGTCACTACCCCAAAGGTGAGCATGACCGTTAAAATCCCCCATGAGAATAAAGGGAGGGGGCAGCTGATCTACTAAGTTAAAATATCAGTACTACAGACCCGCAGGGATGGTGGCAGGTAAACACTGCATATGGTTATGGTCTTTTTCAAGGTAACCCCAGCTGCGACAGCCTGAAGACAGGTGTCGATGCTAACGGGGCTACATAAAATTTGGCTACTAATGAAAAGAGCCACTCCATCCGAGCGCCTCTCTGAATCAGAGCCTTTATGTATACTAATAGCGTTAAAACCATTAAAGGACACAGGGTCAGAAGTCTTCAGGTATGTTTCCTGAAGATTGATTGATTGATTGTACATTGCTTAACGTCCCGACAGCAACAAGGCTTTCTCAGGACTTGCCTGCACTGCTTGTGAAAAAAAAAACTAAACAGAAAATTGAATGTATGTCACCAGCCGGTCAAATACGTTAAACCTACAACATGGGGCCTAAATTGGGGCCTAAATAAAGCTAAGACCATTTAGCAACACACATCCAATATCAAGAGCTACAGGCAGTGCAGACAGTAGGGAGAGTTTTAAAAAGGCAAATACAGGTGAATGGACAAAGGGTAGACAGAAACACATGCCCCAGAATAGAGAGAAAAACCCACCCTGTGGGGCTGACCAGGGTGACCCTGGGAACTAAAAAATACCTAACCCCACCCAAGTCCCCCAGGGCAGACCCGGGTGGGGTGTTTCCTGAAGAGATATTACTGAGGGGTTATAGAACTTGACTAAAAGATGTAATTCCTCACAGTTAGCTTGAAAACCATGACAATTCCACTGAAGCAGAGAGTACACGATTATGTCTTATCTGGGGGTGAAGAGTTTTTGCCCCCTTTTTCCTTTGTCTTGGAAGGAGTTGAAGAAACAGAGGGGGGCCGGCTCCCAGGCCTCCTTTGGTTCTTCGGAGATGAAGGGGGTGGAGTTCCCGCATCAGCAACGATAACTTCCACTCCCTCCATCCACTCCTCCAATGCAGCATATTTGTTTTGAAGGGTGACATCAGTGTTCCCCTTCTGGGTCTGAGCGCACAGCGGTCCCATAGATTTCTTAGACTTCTGGTCCTGGGCAGCGTTCCTGCCGCTTGAGTTTAGTGGCCTTAGAAGGCTGACCAGAGCCAGAAGCCTTTGGATTAGACAGACTAACAGGTTTGGGTGGGAGCTGAGGCTTAGGGGCAAAAGAAGGCAGCACTACCGGACCGGCAGTGTCCGCCTTCTGCGTTCCCTGGCTCCTCGTCACCACCGGAGGAGGGTTACTCTCCAGAGGCGAGAGGAGCCGAGGCTCCGTCCCCAACCAAGAAGTTGGGGTTTGACATGAGAAGTCTTTGGTGGGGCGCTTGCCTGCCACCGCTGCACTGAAAGTATACACAGAGGTGTTAGAGGTTGGGGCAGTGGCAGCTGCACCAGAGCCTTCAACCAGTTTTTTGGCATGAAAAAAGGACAGCCCCTTCTCCACGCGCACTTGCTGAATCCTGCACTCGGATATCGAACGAGGGCATTTTTTGTCCGAAGCCATATGCGCCCCCTGGCAATTCACACACAGGGGGGTGGCTGTGCAGGACTCAGCAGAGTGTTCGGGCTTAGTGCAACGGGCGCATGAAGCCTTTGCCTGGCGGCATGTCTTCTGCCCATGGCCATACTTTTGGCACTTAAAGCACCGGAGGGGGAGAGGGATGTACTTTTTCACTTTTAAGGAGTAGTAACCTCCCCAGATGGTAGTAGGAGGGGTGGGGGTGCCAAACGTCAGGATAATGGTAGGGAGACGGATCTCCCCACCACCTCACTTGGAAGCGAAGCGCCTTTAGTTAGTTACCCCCCTGAGACTTAAGGTTCCGTACAAGTTCATCTTCTGACAGTTCTGCCAAAGCTTGATCTATGATTACGCCTCTTGACGAATTCATAGTTTTGTGGGGTGTGACTTTCACTGGAGTGTCTCTGATGGAAGAGAGCCTCAGTAGCCCACTGGAGTGTGCCCGGGTATGGCACTCCACCAGCAAGTCACCAGTCTCCCCCACCAGAAAAGGATGTAGCTTGGAAACAGGTTTGTCTTTGACCGTGCTGTGGACAATTCGGAAGTGAGGCCATACGGCCGATGCCTGAGGCGTCGCTTCCTCACAGTCTGAGTCACTGTCATGTTCAATGTCGGGGGCTATGTGCCGCTTCTGTGCCAGGTTTTTTTTTCTTTTTTTTTTCCATATTATAACAGTAGAGATATTCATCCCCCGGGGGTCCCCGCCCACCACTGAGCCCAACAAGGAAAAGTGCAACTGTCGGCGGGTCTCCAGCCGACGCACAATGGAGACTGCCCCAAAGATATACTCAAGGGGGTAAGCCCGATTGAACTGTCTGAGCCACCGCCTTCTATCACACTGTTGAATGCAGAGGAATACTGGCGTAAAGCACCTAATCAGCAGCAGAGGCTATAGCATGGTGCTCCGTATATTATCAACCTGCATGTCAACAGTGGAATAGGGCTCAACGTGACAAGAGCCGATTGACTAGGCCGGTACGACTAGCCTCCCATTTAGGTAGAAGTCAAGGCCAAAGTGGAGTGTTGGCACCAGTGAGCCGCAACCCAAAGGGAACCTCAGCCACCAAGAACCTCTTCTCCCCCGACACGGGTCTCCAAGCACTTGGGATCTAAAGGACCAAAAATTCACGAGTATTTTTAAGGACCAATCCAACATGGTAGGACTTGGGTTAGCACAGCCCCTCAAAAACCGGATCAGTGAAAAAGACTGAACCACATATCTGCTGACATCAAGTCCTAATCCTGGACAAAGATGGCACCCCTCTGCTAGCCCACTCAGTCAGTGACTGAGGAGACTACCCACCCATGCCACGTGGAGGCCGGTGCCGAGTGGGCCCCCCAAAGACAGCCGCTAAAGAAGGAGGAGATGTAGTTGAATCAACCGCGAGTAGAGCCGACCGAGAGGAAGGAAGACACTTGACTAACTACAGCGCCACTAGCCCTCAGAAACTTGAACACGCTATGGATTTGTGAACCAAGGAAGTCGTCTGGTCCCCGCCTTGGGACAGTGTACGCCGAGAGGACACAGGAAAACGCCTGGGAGAGACCTGCATATGACCGCTGTCGGAAGTAACCTCCATCACCTCTGGTCCTCGGGTGCCCGAAAAGAACCCCTAGTCCCCGAAGCTGTCATGTCGCAGGTGTGTCGAAATGTGGAGGGAGTGACGACGCTCAAGAGCTGCCGCGGTGTGTCGCAGAGATGCTGCATCCCGCCATCAGCTGTTAAATCGGCCGTGAGTAGTCATCTGCGTGGGTCTGGTGCTGACGTCGAGACTGCATCCCCAGGGAAGAGTGGTCCCTGATGGTTGAGCCGGAAGATCGACTGTGCCTGCCGGCTGCCCCCCCCCCCCCCCCCCCCCCGAGGTCCGGTGTAGAGATGAGGTCCGCTGCCACAACACGTCAGAACTTGTCCGCCGGCGAGGCGGAGTGGGAAGTGGAGACGTCTCCTAGTGTGGTATATGTAGTGCACTGTGATCGCTCCTCAGTGTCCGGGTACAGAAAACGCCGGGTATCCTGCACTGCGCTTGTAAGGCGAGAGGGTAAAGTGTCGGGATCCACCCACAATGAGGAAACACATCTCCGTGGCTAAGAGTACTGATGGAACTTGTGTCATCTCCGTAGAGGCTGTCAGTCTCCGTGGATTGCCCGAGGCTCCAATCTCTGTCAGGGACCCCAAAGTTAGATTCCGTGGCGTATCACGTCGGCCACTTAAGTGCCGATCCCGCTCTGAGAGGTGCTCCAGGCGCTTTTGAATGGGATGATGCCAACAGCACTTGGTGTTCCCAGGCAGTCACCCATCCAAGTACTAACCGAGCCCGACGATGCGTAACGTAGGTGACCAGACAAGAACCGGTGTATGCAACGTGGTAAGGCCGTAGGCTGACCGGCCTAAGGCAAAAGGTAGCTGTCATCGCCTAGGGGTGGTCCCCCGCGTCTGCCGCTGGGTACTCTGATTAATAGAGACGTGCATGAGACCCAACAAAGTCCATGAGGGGGGATGTTTGTTCATTAGTTAAAATTTAATGTCACTATGGCATCAGAGATGATCAGAGACTAGCTGGTGAACTGTTGGTTATACTATAGCAGTAATGCGACAAGGTCTCACTAACCGGAAAGAGGAAATATGTGTATGAATTTTTTTTTTTTTTGTGCCGCTATATTTCATTTTGAGGCCCAGGGCCTATAGTATGTGCCAATCCGAGAAGGTGGGAAAGGTGTAGCAATCTAATATTGCGCTTGTCCCAGGGCCTACCAACTCAGCGAGGTTAAAAATAGAGGAAAATGAGAGTAAGAACCAACAACAACGGTCCTATGCTATGGGGAGACATTTTATTCATACAATATATAAGAAAGGGTGAAGATTTCAGGACCACGGTTAAATTGTCATTGTCATTCTCATATGAGGGGGGACCGAGCTCTCAAGCCTGTTATCCATAGGTGGCGAGGCATGTATAGACCTATTTTTGACCGGTAGATGCGGGTCGGAGCTCTCGGTGTAAGACGGGATGGAAGGCGGAAGAAAAGCCCGGGGATCACGGCGGCAGCTGGCAGGATGTGTGAATGACCCCGAAGTGGTATGTCCTGAGGAGGGGGTGTAAAGGAGAAGCTATCCGACCTGAGTGGGTAGACGGACGCCGAGAGGACGTACTCTATGTAATACGTGTGCGCGGAGAATGGCGTCCAGCCAGGGCGCAAGGAGACAGAGGGAGCCAAAAGGCGCCGAGCAAGAAGTCATAATGTGACAACATATGGTGACGCGGTGGCGGAAAAACGCAAAAAGGCAATATCACGCCTGGCTGGTCTGGAGCCGTGCCAGGGACAGCCGGGGGCCGATGTCTCCTCCCCCGAGGGAGATGGTGGTACCGCCGCGAGAGACCCGTCTTCAAAGGCCGGGTGCGCGGCGCTGGCTGTGAAAGATGCCCGAGGGGGCTGGGGCATAAGATCTCGCCCGGCACATCACAATCCGCGGCCGAAGGGACAGCATCCGTCACCTTGGCCGAAGTGGGCGAGGAGTGTCTGTGCAAACGTCCCCGAGTGTGTGGACTGCCCACGGAGGAAGCAGAAGATGAAAAGGGAGAAGACCGTTGCCTCACAGGGGAGGGACTGTGGCGTATGTTCTCTGGAAGCGGTTGACGGTGCACACCGTGGCGGGAAGAAACCCGCGAACGGGACCGCTCCTGTCCCGGGACAAGAAGATCTAGGATGTGGCGCAGAGGGGAAGGCAGAACAGTAGGACGCAAATCAACTCGTCCGATAGAGGAGCGCTGCGGCCGACCCGAGACCGAAAAATGTATTTTTCTTTAAAATAAATTTTTTTGAAAAATACTTATCGATGGTATTACTGATAGGAAGGCATACTTAGCCTGTCAATTTCAGCCTCCAAAATTGTTGTGTGTTGCTACACAACCAGGGATGTAACTCTAGCAAGCAGCTACCCAATCCTCTGAGTGGCCCCCCCCCCCCCCCCCCCCACCCCTATCCTCCGGATAGCCTCCTTTCTCAATCTCGCGAGAGTCCATTATTACCAGTTCTATCTTAGCAGACAGACGGCAAGCGGGGAAGGCGGGAGGGAAATGTGAATAATACATTCGGTAAGTATTTTTCGAAAAAATTTATTTTAAAGAAAAATACATTTGTTTCTTCAAAAACGTTACCGATGGTATTACTGATAGGAAGAATGGCGAAGAGGAGGAGGGTGCCGACCCAAAACTCACCTTGGGGTAACTGCTTAGCTAGGTCCCTTGCAAAGGCACACTCCCGACAATTTCAGTTAAGTATTACCCATGGCGCATCTAGCGCCGGGAGGGAGTGTTGAGCCGCCGCAATGTCCCCCACTAGTGCCAGGTTTTGTCTTAGGCCGGACAGGTCATGGAAGTAGAAACGGGCGAAAGTAGATTCGGCCCTCCAGCCCACAGCCGCCACAATGTCTCTCACGGCGCAGTTGCGGATGAACGTGACGCTCGTGGAGACAGCCCCGACTTTGTGAGCTCGAATCTGCAACCTCTGCGCTCCTTCCGTCGAGGTGTCTCCGTAAGCAGATCTGATGATTCCGCGCAGCCAAGCGGATATCGTCTGAGCAGAAATATCATTCCTGCCCGGAGATAAGGGCAGGAAGAGGCGTAAACGTCCTCACTGTAGGGGTTTCGACCGGCGGAGGTAAATGGTTAACGCCCTGACCGGGTCTTGTTGGCGTACATCCTGGAGCGTATGTGGGGCACGCAAGGGACGAAAAGTGATTGGTTGAGGGGCGGCTGAAGGGAGCCTGTTCCTGGCCAAAAAGGAAGGACTAGTGAGGTGTTGGACAGAGCCGTTGGCCCGGAGTTGCAGACAAGACGGGTGTACTGAGAGAGCAGGGAGTTCACTCACGCGAGAGGTAGTGGCTAGAACCAGCAAGAAGCACGTTCTCGAGTCAAGTCAGAGAACCGTGCCAAGTGCAGGGGTTCAAAACGAGCAGTGTTCAGCCAGGTAAGCCCCACGCGAGATCCCCTCGAGGCAGTAAGGAGCGCGTCACAGGTCGCTGAAGGTCAAAATGAGCCATAAGGTCGGCAAGATCTTTGCAAAAACCGGGACCTGGAAGTCCCAAATGGCGGTACGCAGCAGCCACCATAGAAAGATATCCCCGAAGGGTGATGGGCGCCAGGGAGTGATCCTGGAAGAGCCACAGAAAGAATTCAGCTAGCTGAGGCATAGTCAAAGCGGAGGGGGAAAGGCATCGAGTACCGCACCAACACTGCAAAATCCGCCATTTTCCCTCATAAACTTTCCTGGTGGAAGGGCATTGAGCTGAAGCGATAGCCGCCACCGCTGCATCTGAGAAACCTTGCGCTGTGAGGGCACGCTGCATAACCTCCAGGCGTGGAAGAGAAGGTTCTCCGAGCAAGGGTGAAAAAGATCTCGTCGAGGCTGCTTCAGCGTCGTGCGTGGCGTTGGAAGCCGGAGCGGTTGCTCCATGGCGAGACTCAGGAGAACTGTGGTCCAGCTCTTGCACCAAGAGAATGGGGCAACCAAGAACAGGACCGTGTTGCAGCCTCGGAGCTTGAGGAGAATCCTGGGTATCAGTACCGAGGGAGGGTACGCGTAGGCCAGGAGACCCTCCCAAGGAATGGAGAGAGCATCTACCGCCCACGCAAGCGGGTCTGGGAATGGAGAGACGAAGAGGGGAAGTGGTGCATTCCACCGCGTCGCGAACAGGTCGAGCATGGGTGTCTCCCAGTGGACACAAATCATGCGAAAAATGTATTTTTCTTTAAAATAAATTTTTTCGAAAAATACTTACCGATGGTATTACTGAGAGGAAGATATACTTAACTGACAATTTCAGTCTCCAAAAATTGTTGTGTGTTGCCACACAACCAGGGATGTACCTCTAGCAAGCAGTTACCTAATCCCCCCCGAGTGTCCTCCCTATCCTTGGAGTAACCTCCCTTCCAAATCTCGCGAGAGGCCATTATTTCCAGTTCTATTTGAGCTGACATGCGGCAAGCGGGGAAGGTGGGAGGGAAGTTTGAGTAATACCATCGGTAAGTATTTTTCGAAAAAATTTATTTTAAAGAAAAATACATTTATTTCTTCAAAATTGTTACCGATGGTATTACTGAGAGAAAGAATTAAAAAGAGGGGGAGGGTGCCGCTCTAGGGTCAATACCCCCAGGTAACTGCTTAGCTAGACCCCTGGCCGGGGCACACTCCCGACAATTTCAGTCAAGTGTTACCTACGGCGCCGCCAGCGCCGGGAGGGAGTGTTGAGCCACGGCAACGTCAACCACCAGAGCCAGGTTGTGCCGCTGGCTGGAGAGGTCATGCAAGTAAAAACGGGCGAAAGTAGATTTGGCCTGCCAGCCCACAGCCGCCACAATGTCCTGTATGGCGCAGTTACGGTTGAAATCGACACTCGCGGAGACAGCCCGGATCTCGTGTGCCCGAATCCGCAGCCTCATCGCTCCCGCAGGCGAGAGGTAATTGTAAGCAGAACGGATAACTCCACGCAGCCAAGCGGAGATCGTTTGGGCGGATATATCGTGCCGGTTCGGAACCAAAGGCAAGAAAAGGCGGGAAATACCCCGCCGTAAGGGCTTTGACCGGCGGAGATAGATTTTTGAACGCCCGAACCGGATCCTGCTGTCTGTTGAACCGAGCCGTAAGCCCGGAGCTGTAGGCAAGACGGAAGTAGCTGTACAGAGAGAGCGTGGAGCTCACTCACGCGAGAAGCTGTGGCTAGGGCCCGCAGGAAGCAGGTCCTCCTCATCAAGTCCGAGAACCGAGCCAAGTGCAGCGGTTCAAAACGAGCAGAGTTGAGCCATGTTAACACCCACGCAAGGTCCCAACGTGGGAGAAGTGATCGGGTCACTGGTCGCCGGAGATCAAAATGAGCCACGAGGTCCGCGAGGTCCTTGCAAGATCCCGGATCGGGTCGACCCAAATGGCGGTAAGTGTCAGCCACCATAGAAAGATAACCTCGAATGGTGATGGGTGCCAAGCCCTGATCCTCGAAGAGCCACAAGAAGAACTCCGCGAGTTGGGGCATAGTCAGAGTTGTGGGGGAGAGGTGTCGCGGCCCACACCACGATAGAAAAACCCGCCATTTACCCTCATAAACTTCCTGGTGGAAGGCCGTCGAGCTGAAGCGATAGCCACCACTGCTGCATCCGAGAAACCTCGAGCGGTGAAGGCGCGCCGCACAATCGCCAAGCGTGTAAGAGGAGGCTCTCCTGGCAAGGTTGAAAAAGATCCTGCCAGGGTTGTTTCAGCAACGTGGTAAGCGTTGGAAGCCATAGCAGGGGGTCCATGGCGAGACTCAGGAGATCTGTGGTCCAGTTCTTGTTCCAAGAGAACATTGCCACCAGAAACAGGACTGCATGGCAGCCTCTGAGCTTGAGAAGAATCCTGGGTACCAGGACAGACGGAGGGTACGCATAGGCCAAGAGACCCTCCCGGGAGAGAGAGCATCCACCGCCCATGCAAGAGAATCTGGAACAGGGGAGACGAAGAGGGGAAGTTGTGCGTTCCACCTCGTCGCAAACAGGTCGATCATGGGTGTCTCCCAGTGCCGGCAAATCATCCGAAAAAGGTCGGGGCGAAGAGCCCACTCGGTATGGAGAAACTGGCCATGATGAGATAAGGAATCTGCCAGCACATTCGGCCGTCCCGGAATGTGATGTGCCTGTAGCAAAAAGCCCCGATCCCGACACCACACCAGAATATGGAACAGAAGAATGCAAAGGGAGGGAGAACGGGTCCCGCCCTGCTTCTGAATATAGGAGACAACCGTCGTGTTGTCGGAGAGAACCAAGACTGCCTGGTTGGTCACGCGTGGTTCCCAAGAGATCAGGGCGAGCCACACCGCTTTCAGCTCCAACCAATTGATGTGTCTGCCCACCAAATCCGGTGACCAAACACCCACTGTCGTGTTGAAGTCCTGGAGCAGGTGAGTGCCCCAACCGGAAAGACTGGCATCCATGCAGATCGACAGGGAAGGAAGCGGGGACGCGAGGGGAACCCCCGACGCCAACCACGTGGAATCCGTCCACCGAAGGAGATGCGGCCGAACTAAGGGCGACACCGGAACGCAAACCTCCAAATCTCCCGAAGACAGACGCCAAAGAAGGAGGAGATGAAGTTGAATTGGATGCGAGTAGAGCCGGCCAAGGGGAAGCAAGTCCGCCGCAGCACTCATGAGACCCAAAACTGTAACCACCGTCTCGCCGGAGCCGCGGAAGCAAGCTACATCCGACGGGCCAAAAGAACCAACTTGTCGAACCGAGCTTGGGGTAGGCGCACCAAGTTCAAGTCGGTCTGAAACTCCATTTCAAGGTGGAGAAAATGGCGAGATGGCGATAGGTCCGACTTGCCGAAGTTGACTAGAAAACCGAGGCGATGGAGAAGGGAAAGCAGGGCGTCCCTGTCGGCGGTCAAGCAGGTCACAACCTGATTCCGGAGAAGAAGATCGTCGAGGCAGTGGGAGGACGGACTGAGAGATGACCTCCGTGCGTGGGAAATCACCGCATCCATAATCCTGGTAAAAACCCAGGGACTGAGAGTGAGGCCGAAGGGCATCACCCGGAATGATACACCACTCCGCGGAAGGCGAAGTGAAGGTATCGGTGAGCCAAAGGGTGTATAGGAACATGAAGGTATGTATCGGCAAGATCCAGACCGACAGCCAAATCCATCGGTTGGACGGCAGCCTGCAGGGCGCGGGTCATTTCCATACGAAAGGACAGAGCAGGCAAATTTTTAAATTTATTTATTTATTTTTTTGAGAGCAGAAAGGTCTATCACCGGACGCCAACCTCCGTCCGACTTGGGGACGATGAAGAGACGACTGTAGAAAGCCAGAGAATCTTGTCGCCGGACGAATTCCGTGGCGGATGTGAGAAGCAAGGAAGCCACTTTGTCAGGTAAAGCCGCCACCTGGACGGGATCGTTCAGAACCCGAGTCCAAAGCGGGGAGCGGCGAAGAGGAGGAGGGTGAAGAAGCGAGAGGTGAAGACGCTCCGAAATGGTAGAAAGGAGCCATTGGTCATCGGGAACAGAGAGAAGAAAGATGGTGAGCCATGGGCCAGATGTCCGTATGCGTATCCTTCACGGCTTGCCAAGTGGAGCCAAACAGCAAAGTACCGCCGATGGGCGCCTGGCGGAGCTGAGCCTTGACTGTCGAAGAAAACCCAGAACAACCAGCAAGAACTGCATCCCGTCTAATTAAATCACAGTTGATGGCGGCAGCCATCGCATTTGCAGAAGCATGGTACGAAGCCCGATTAGCCACCACCGAAAGAGAATGTAACTCTCGCAGCGGCGCAGTAGAGTGTGGATCCCAATGGTCTTCAAGAGCGCGTACCATCACCTTGGTAGCGAGATCGCGGAAGCTGGGGAGGACCAGCGTGTTGCGGATCATGACAGCAGTTTTATCAAAACCGCGAGGGACCCGGGCAAAGGCGAAGCGGCGTTCACCCACCTGTAAATCCGCCGCATCATCGAGCTAAGGCAAAGGGCACGCAAAAGCCTGAGAGTGACCTGAGTACCAACGGTGGCGGAAGCGAATGTCTACGCCTTCAGGCCACCTAGTATCGGAAAAGAAGAGAGGCTCTTTGAAAGTGCCAATAGGCAATTGCGCCGAGAACGCCTCCGCCAGATCTCGAAAGCCAGATGGTGGCGGAAGAGATCGGAAATGCTTAGGTTGAAGGGAAACATCCACCGAAGCCGACGCCTTTCGCTTCAGAGGAGGTGTAGGGAGGCAATTCGGCCCATCAGCCCATAAATCCACCGCATCATCGGCGTCTGGGGAAAGAGAGTGAAGAATGAGGTCGGAGGCCTCGTCCAAGGACCGTAGAGTCTCGACACCCGGAGTGAAACAGTCCGAGGACGGAGAACAGCTGTGCTGAGAGTCCGCGGGTAAAGGACTCTAGACGGAGAAAGGTGCGGCAAAACCCCAAGGTCGAAAGCAGAATCCACCGGATGAAGGCGAAGAACATCCTCTTGAACCGGCGTTGCCAAGCGCCAGGGGAAACAGGACCCTTGGAAAGAGTAACGATCGCGCGGTGGCCGGAGAGAAGATCGCCGAGGGACGGATGAGGAGTCCAGGTGTCCAGTTCGCCGAGAACTCCTACAGTCATATGAAGAATAATAAGAAGAAGAACGACGCCGTAAGGAAGAGGGAAGATGCGGACAGCTCTCAGGCAAAAGCGGGCAACGAGCAGGAGAACGGGAACGGGACCAGGACTGTCCCCCCTCTGGAGCACGATAAAGGTGGCGTCGACAGCACTGCGAAGGACGTTCGAAGCGAAGGGGATCCACCCGTCGTCGAGAGGCGTGTCACGAGCGACGGGGGGGCAGGAGAAACCCAGGGATGACGGTGACAGGGGACGGATGATGGTGTAGGATCCCGAAGGGAAACGTCTGCAATAGGAGAATAAAACCAACGGGAGGGGTGAAAAATACACTGAGAGGACGTACCAAGTGTGGCACGAGTGCGCGGTGACTGGCTTTTAGCCAGGGCACGAGGAGACAGTGGTTGAGACGAAGCGCCGAGCAACTAGTCGTGATGTGACAACAATTGTTGAAGTTGCGACGGAAAAGTGCAATTGGGTAAAGTCACGTTTGGCTGGAGAGGGCACGCGCCAGGGACTGCCGATGGTCCTGTCTCCTCTCCCCAAAACGATGGGCTTGACTCCGTTGGAGACCCGTCTTAGAAGGCCGAGTCTGCGGAGCTGGCTGAGTTGTGCGGTGACTGGCTTTTAACCAGGGCGCGAGGAGACAGTGGTTGAGCCGAAGCGCCGAGCAACAAGTCGTGATGTGACGACAATTGTTGATTTTTTTTTTTTTTGGACGAAAAGTGCAATTGAGTAAAGTCACGTCTGGCTGGAGAGGGCACGCGCCAGGGACTGCCGATGGTCGCTGTCTCCTCCCCCAAATGATGGGGTTGCCTCCGTTGGAGACCCGTCTTAGAAGGCCGGGTCTGCGGGGCTGGCTGCGAAATACGCTCATATGAGCGGGGGCGTACATTGTCACCTGGTATAAAACCACCCGCAGCAGGAGGGAAAGTGTCCGACACCCGCGCCTGAGTGGCAAAGAGCTGCAGAGAAGAAACATCGATAGTGGCAGAGCTGGTGGTGATAGGGCAAAGAGGAGCTTCGTCGGACTGTACAGGGTGCTGACGACGGTAGAATTGCCACATGTCGGACCAGCGATCTTCTTCCCACGAAGCACAAAAATCACAAGTGTGGTCCGATGCACATCCCAAGCAAGGCAGGCAGCACGGATGTAAGTTACTAGGCCACTGGAAATTTTAACAGTTGGGGCACGTTTTTTAAGAAGAAAACTGCAACAGTGAACAGAGCGGAAATGAAACGCGCGTAGCCCAGAGGCTACGTAACCGAGCAGATGACCATTAAAACCGACAATCGAAGACGAAGTCGAAACGAACGGCAAAATGCCGCAAATCCACGGAAATTGCCCAATTCGCCACAATCATCGCGTGAGGCAATATCCGAGGCCTTACCTGGCCTTGTTAAGACAAACAAGGCCGAAGAATGGACAAAAAAGACGATGATAACGGGAGACTGAGAAAGAAGGATCTAAACAAAATGGCAGTCAAGTATCAACTGGAAATAACGGCCTCTCGCGAGATTTGGAAGGGAGGTTACTCCAAGGATAGGGAGGACACTCGGGGGGGATTAGGTAACTGCTTGCTAGAGGTACGTCCCTGGTTGTGTGGCAACACACAACAATTTTTGGAGACTGAAATTGTCAGTTAAGTATATCTTCCTCTCAGTAATACCATCGGTAATGATTTTGAAGAAATAAAGGTCGGGACGGAGAGTCCACTCGGTATGGAGAAGTTGGTCCGGACGGGACAGAGAATCCGCCAGCACAATCAGCCATCCCGGAATGTGACGCGCCCGCAGCAAGATGTCCCGATCCCGGCACCACACGAGGAGCTGGAACAGAAGGATGCACAGAGAGGGAGAACGCGTCCCGCCCCGCTTCTGAATATACGCCACAACAGTCGAGTTGTCGGAGAGGACTAAGACCGCCTGGTGTGACACGTGTGTCTCCCAGGCGATGAGAGTGAGCCAAACCGCCTCCAACTCCAACCAGTTGATGTGCTTGCCCACTACAACCGGTGGCCAAAGGCCCGCTGGCTCATGGAAGTCCGGGAAAAGGAGCACCCCCCAACCAAAGAGACTGGCATCCGTGCAGAACGACAGGTAGGGTAGCGGGGATGCTGGGGAAATCCTGACGCCAACCAAGAGGGATCTGTCCACCGGAGGAGATATGGACGAGCCAGGGAAGACACAGGTATGCGGGCTTCTAAATCCCCCGAAGACGGTCGCCAGAGGAGATGTAGATGAAGTGGAAGCGGTCGTGAGTAGAGCCGACCGAGAGGAAGTAAGTCCGCGGCAGCGCTCATGAGGCCTAACAACTGCAACCACATCTGCGCTGCAGCAGCCAGGGCACAATACATCTGCAGAGCCAAAGTCGCCAACTTCTCGATCCGCGCCTGAGGAAGTTGTAACAGGGTCAAGTCGGTCCGAAAATCCATACCCAGATGAATAAAGCTGCAGGATGGTAAGAGTTGACCAGGAAGCCAAGATAGGTGGCGAGGCACGTATAGACCCATTCCTGGCCGGTAGATGCGGGTCGGAGCTCTCAGTGTAAGACGGGACGAAGGCGGGAGAAAAGTGCGGGGATCATGGCGGCAGCTGGTCCGCATGAGTGTATGACCCCGAAGCGGTATGTCCTGATGAGGGCTATCCGACCTGAGTGGTGAGACGGACGCCTAGAGGACGTACGTGTGCGCGGAGACTGGCTTCCAGCCAGGGCGCAAGGAGACAGTGGGAGCCCCAAGGCGCCGAGTAACAAGTCGTGATGTGACGACATATGGCGACGCGGTGGTGTAAAGACTCATATGTAATATCACGCCTGGCTGGCCTGGAGCCGCGCCAGGGACAGCCGGGGGCCGATGTCTTCTCCCCCGAGGGAGATGGGGGTACCTCCGCGAGAGACCCGTCTTCAAAGGCCGGGTGCGCGGGGCTGATTGTGAAAGACGCCCGAGGGAGCGGGGGCGTAAGATCTCACCCGGCACATCACAACCCGCGGCCGAAGGGACCGTCACCATGGCCAGGATGGAAATTAGCCTCAAGTGTCCTGTCTCCGTAGAGTGAGAGCGCGGAGATAGTATGTGACAGGGTCCGATGACCGGGAGCGCCCGAGAAGAAACACCAACGGCGGTAGAGCTGGGAGTGGATGGGCGATTTGTAGCCCCGTGTGATGGCATGGGCGCCGACGATGGTAGAATTGGTAAGTTTGTTGGAGCCGAAGCATCAGCAGCGTTTAGGCCCAAACTTGAAAGACACGGAAGAAGCCGAAGATGAAAAAGGAGAAGACCGACGCCGCACAGGGGAGGGACTGTGTCGTCTGTTCTCATGAAGTGGTTGGCGGTGCGCACCGTGGCGGGAAGAAACCCGGGAACGGGACCGCTCCCGTCCCAGGACACAAAGATCTCGGCTGTGGCACTGAGGGGAAGGCGGAATGGTAGGACGCAAAGCAACCCATCCAATAGGGGAGCGCCGCGGCCGACGCGAGACCGAAGAAGCGCAAGGAACAGGGTGGCCATGTTCCGTCCGATTCTGAGGGTGACCACGCAATTGAATGTCCCGGGGGGGAAGGAGACCAGGGTGAAGCCATCGGACAAGAGTGGAGAGAATGTCGCCGAGAGGGCTGATCGTCCGATCGATGGATGCGCGGTGACCGGCTCCGAGCCGGGGTGGAAGGAGACACATGAAGATCCGCAGCGCCGTGTAAAGAGTCGTGATGTGACGACCTAAGGCGACACTGAGGTACAAAGTTGCAGGTGGGCAAGGCCACACCTGGCTGGTCGGTAACCGCGCCAGGGTCGGTGTCTCATCCCCCGAGGGAGAGGGGGAAGTCGCCGCGAGGGACCCGTCTCCGTAGATTCGATAGGAGACAACGAAGGAGAATAAAAGCGACGGGAGGGGTGAGAAACACGCCGAGAGGACATACCAAGTGTGGCACGAGTGCGCGGTGACTGGCTTTTAGCCTGGGCGCGAGGAGACAGTGGTTGAGCCGAAGCGCCGAGCAACAAGTCGTGATGTGACGACAATTGTTGAAGTTGCGGCGGAAAAGTGCAATTAGGCAAAGTCACATCTGGCAGGAGAGGGCACGCGCCAGGGACTATTGATGGTCGATGTCTCCTCTCCTCCCCCCAAAATGATGGGGTTGCCTCCTTTGGAGACGCGTCTTAGAAGGCCGGGTCTGCGGGGATGGCTGCGAAATACGCTCATGGGAGCAGAGGTGTAAATTCTCACCTGGTGTAAAACCACCCACGGCGGGAGGGACGGTGTCTGACACCCGCGCCTGAGTGGCAAAGAGCTGCAAGGGTTCAGGCACAGAAGATCGGCATTGCCGTGATGAAATGGGACTGGGAGTCGGGGACTGTGAGCGTCGAGAAGAAACACCGATAGCGGTAGAGCTGGTGGTGATTGGGCAAAGAGGAGCTTTGTCGGACTGCACGGGGTGCTGACGACGGTAGAACTTCCACATTTTGGACCAGCGATCTTCTTCCCACAAAGCACAAAGACCACATTTGTGGTCCGACGCACATCCCGAGCAAGGCAGGCAGCACGGATGTAAATCACTAGGCCACTGGAAATTTTTACAGGTGGGGCACGTTTTAAGAAGAAAACTGCAACAGTGAACAGAGTGTAAAGGAAACGCGCGTAGCCCAGAGGCTATGTAACCGAGCAGACGACCGTTATAACCGACAATCGGAGACGAAGTCGAAACGAACAGCAAAACGCCGCAAATCCACGGAAATTGCCCCAATTCGCCACAATCTTTGAGTGAGGCAATGTCCGAGGCCTTACCTGGCCATGTTAAGATAAACAAGGCCTAAGGATGGACACAGAAGATGATGATAACGGGAAGACTGATAAAGAAGGATCTAAACAAAATGGTAAGCTAAGTATAGAACTGGTAATAACGGACTCTCGCGAGATTGAGAAGGGAGGCTATCCGGAGGATAGGGGGGCCACTCAGGGGATTGGGTAGCTGCTTGCTAGAGTTACGTCCCTGGTTGTGTAGCAACACACAACAATTTTGGAGGCTAAAATTGACAGGCTAAGTATGTCTTCCTATCAGTAATACCATCGGTAACGTGTTTGAAGAAACAAATCGCGAGGAACAGGGTGGCCATGTTCCGTCCGTTTCCGAGGGCGACCACGAAATTGAACGTCCTGGGAGGAAGATGAATCCATCAGACGAGAATGGCGAGAGCGGCGCTGAGAGGGCTGCTCATCTGATCGATGGATGTGCGGTGACCGGCTCCGAGCCGGTGCGCAAGGGGGACACCGGAAGCCCTGCAGTGCCGAGTAAAGAGTCGTGGTGTCACGACCTATGGCGACGCTGAGGCGCAAAAGTGCAGGTGGGCAAGGCCACACCTGGCTGATCGGTAACCACGCCAGGGCCTGTCGGGTGCTGGTGTCCCGTCCCCCGAGGGAGAGGGGAAAGTCGCCGCGAGGGACCCGTCTCCGTAGAGCGGGTGCGCGGGACTGATATGAAATGGAGCTCCATAGAGCGAGAGCGTATTGAATCAGTAATGAAGACGAAAAAACGCGGAGGCTGAAAACAACGGAACCGAACAAAAAGGAAGCTAAGTATAGAACTGGCAATAATGGACTCTCGCGAGATTAGGAAGGGAGGTTATCCAGAGGGGTTTAGGTAACTGCTTGCTAGAGTTACGTCCCTGGTTGTGTAGGCTGAAATTGACAGGCTAATTGGAGGCTGAAATTGACAGGCTAAGTATGTCTTCCTGTCAGTAATGCCATCGGTAAAGTTTTTGAAGAAATAACTAAGAAACCGAACAAAATGGAAGCTAAGCATAGAACTGGCACTAACGGACTCTCGCAAGATTAGGAAGGGAGGCTACCCGGAGGATAGGGAGGCCACTCAGGGTTACGTCCCTGGTTGTGTAGCAACACACAACAAATTTGGAGGCTGAAATTGACAAGCTAAGTATATCTTCCTATCAGTAATGCCATCGGTAACGTTTTTGAAGAAATAAAGACGTCAAAAACAGGTTCTACAGTAATAGAAAAGAGAGGGAAAGGAAAGCGGACGGACAGGAAAGAGATTGAAGGAAAGGAGTAAAGACACTCCACCAGTACCTCAATTTGTATGATGTAGGTAGTGAAAGCCATGTCAGTGTCGAGATCCCCCTCATAGTCACGCTTGGCCACCCGTCGTGCAGTCAGCAGATCAATGTCCCACAGTTTGAGTTTCATAACATCCAGCAGACAACAGTATCTTCCTTCCCCCTCCTCCTCGCTCATCTCCTGGTTGCCACTGCTGCTGGGTGTGGGATGGCCGCTGGTAGAGGATCAGACAATTAGTTTCTTCTCAACTCGTTCAACCCGACACACGTATTTCCCAAATTTTGGAGGCATCATCTAACGACTATGCACCAGATACAGGAGATGGATCCACCATGATAATTCAAGGGTACTGGCACTACCCTTGAATTATCATGGTTGATCCATCTCCTGCTGTAGTGCATCAGGGCTGAATGGGTTAATGACAAGTTATAATTATGCCGCACCCCAGGAGCAAAACGTCTTCGGGTCTGCGATGGCCACAGTGGGCCTGCGCATAACTGCGCAGGCCCACTGCGGCCGTCGTGGGCCCGAAAACCTTTTGCTTACTGGCCATGTTATCTGCATCATCAGTCTTAACAAGGGGGCATGTACAAGGGGGTTAAAGCAATGTTACAACAAATCATGTAAAATTGACTTTGATTGTAATAGAGCTGGATGTAACTGAAGTTGTAACAGAAGTTGAAAGCACACACACATGCACCCACACCCACTCCAGTCCACAAACACACAGGAAATAATACAAATAGAAAGACATGCTTTGGAAGCTTTTCTCTTTCATTCTTTGTTGTTTGTTTCCTTGCATTTTTATTGGTGACAGCACAGAAACTTGAAATTACCCAACTATTCCCCATAATCCATAGGCAGCAAGAGACATAAATTCTCATGAGCCGTTTATGCCTCTTGCAGATGAAACAGGGCTTGGCTGAAGGGCAGTTCTGTCTGAACCGAACAGCTGAAATTACCTAACTATTCCCCATAATCCATAGGCAGCAAGAGACATAACTTCTCATGAGCCGTTTATGCCTCTTGCAGATGAAACAGGCTGGCTGAAGGGCAGTTCTGTCTGAACCGAACAGCTGAAATTACCTAACTATTCCCCATAATCCATAGGCAGCAAGAGACATAACTTCTCATGAGCCGTTTATGCCTCTTGCAGATGAAACAGGGCTTGGCTGAAGGGCAGTTCTGTCTGAACCAAACAGCTGGAATTCAGCTTTTTGGGATCTTGCTCAATCAGTCTCCAGGACTAAAGACTGTCACCCATGCATTGTACACACTTGGCAGTCACAATTTGGGCCTGGATCAGTAACACACAAACCTGGTACTACCAGTTACTTCCAGGTTTGTGTTACAGATACTACCAGCTTTTGTGTGTTACAGATCCAGATCAACATTGTGACTGCCAAGTGTGCAAACACGCATACACACACCTGGCTGTACCTTAA
Organism: Semisulcospira habei; assembly: GCA_036245525.1. NCBI lineage: Eukaryota > Metazoa > Mollusca > Gastropoda > Semisulcospiridae > Semisulcospira > Semisulcospira habei. The sequence goes on along the minus strand of BTPG01000006.1, from coordinate 177,952,338 downwards.
TCTATGAATGCACACACCTAATAGCACCTTACACACATACACACACCTGGTAGTACCTTACATACATACACACGCCTTACAAGCATACACATGCCTGGCAGTACCTTACACGCATACACACACCTGGTAGTACCCTACACGCATACACACACCTTTCAAGCATACACACACCTGGTAGTACCTTACACGCATACACACACCTGGTAGTATCTTGCACGCATACACACCTGGTAGTACCTTACACGCATACACACAGCTGGTAAGTACCCTGCAAACATACACACACCTGGTAGTACCTTACACGCATACACACACCTGGTAGAGGAGCAAGTGCTAGTGGAGACATGGGTATCACTGTGACTGCCACGCTGCACCGCCGCCAACTTATTGGACATGGTCACCGCACTTGGATCTACACTAGACCCTCGCTCCGGTGAGAACAAGATATCCGAGTCTGAAGCCAAAATATTGCTGACCACTTCAAGTCCCTCGTACCTCACATCCTCATCCAGACTCCCATAGACACTTGACGTCATGGGATCGCCTTTGACTTGCGGGTAGGAGTGCTCAAAAATGCTTTCCGTCATGTCGCGGACGTTTCGAAGCCCAGCTCTGCCTTTTTTGGACAGTGATTTCCCTGCGTCCGCCTTCCCTCTTGCCTGGGCTGTCTCCACATACCTGAAGAATTAAAACATTAAACATTTTGGGCAAAACCTCGTTATAACAGCGAAAAACCAAACAAGATCAAACTGCATGAGACACTGCAGAAGCACATGGGAGTCTATGTCTCTTGCGGATGCCACTGTACATACATGTTCCTTTGGTGGCTAGGGCTCTTTAGCGCAGAATTAACAAGGATTTCTGAAACCCCATCTGCAACCGCTGGCAGTTGAGTGGCCAGAAGCTTCAAAATTGTACACTGCCATATGCAAGCTACATTATAGTACTTACGGATAAGGATATAGACCAACGGCTTTAGTTCAAGGGCAGTGCCAGAATAGCTTGGTGCCTAGAGGCAACAAGCTATTCTGACACTACCCTTGAACTAATTAAGTCAAACTTATTTCACACACTAGTGTATTCAAAATGATAAGGGTTAATGACTTTTGGCCAAAACAAAGGTGATTTCAAAGACGACAACAAAAAGGGTGCTGAAAAAACACCCCCTTTTGGGTTAAAACCTGCAATACAGAATCAAACGCTTACCTTAGGGTCCCGCTTTCACCATCGACTATGAACTGGTTGGAAATGCGAAGTCGACCCAAGTTGGCCACGAGAACCTTGTCTGTTCTGGAGCTGAGCGGGATCAGAAGGATTGGGGAGTCTGCTTCAACGTCCAGCAGGATGCGAGGCCCTCTAGTGGCCTTGTCTGTGATCTAAAAAAAAGCACAAGTTGCTCAACTTCAACGTACATGTCCCAGCAACTCATAAAGCCCTAACATGCTACGACAGGATGTGTATCAACCACGACAGTTCAAGGGTGGTGTCAGAATAGCTTGGCACCTGTAGGTGCCAAGCTATTTTGACACCACCCTTGAAGTATCATGGTCGATCTGTCTTGAGAACTGTGATGTAGCCTCAAAGGACATCTGAAAAGGTGGATAATTTCATCCTAAGGATGTAATGAGTTACAGAAAAGGTCATCTGGCCAATGTCAGCAGCAGTTGGTCCGCACACAACTGTACGCAAGATGACTGTGGCCAACATCAGCCTGATAAAAGGTGGATAATTTCATCCTGAGTATGTAATGAGTTACAGAAAAGGTCATCTGGCCAATGTCAGCAGCAGTTGGCCCGCACACAACTGTGCGCAAGCTGACTGTGGCCAACATCAGCCTGATGACCTTTTGATCAATGGGATGCAAAACAACATAACAATGACAACTTTCTGGAATCTCCGAAGCATGTAAACTAGCAATTGTCTCTCAAAGTATTACAAGTAGGATTTGGAATACAATTTCTACCTTCTGGCCAGCGGAGGCAGCTCGCATACGTCCAAGCACATCTTGCAGCTGTAGAAAGTGTTGACAGAATGCTACAAGCTCAGCCTGGAAGCGATTGGTGTGCACGTAGCGAATGGATGACATCTTCAGCAAGAGGGACATGTCAAACTCACGTGTCATCCCGAAGTCTGGAAGACCATACCTAGAGACCCAAAAAGAAATCGTTGGGTTTTTTTTTTCCAACGGTTTTGGTGAAAGTTTCTAAGTCTAACTAACGGATCATTTCCTTGGTTTGGATGCAATTGATGGATTCATGGACATTTTCTTGGTCTAACTACAGTATTAGATCTTCAAGCTGGTGCCAACATTTCAGCTGATTGATGGACAATTTCTTGCTCTATTTGTTTATTTCTTGTTATCAATGTAAACCAGTAAAAACAAGAAAGGCAAAGCCATTATGACTCGCATGTATGACTTACTTACATATGTGTGATCTTTGTAACAATCAGGGATGGGAATTGGCCATGGGAAAAAACTCTGAAAACTTCGGCACCAAGACGCTCTACTCAGGTCAACTTTTTGAAAGTTTGTGCCCACACGTTCTTTCTGAACTTTCTCGCCCACTTTACAGTCTTAGGTCCAATGCCACCCGAGTCCCTGAAATTTCAGGGAAATCTGATACCCCCTGACCACAGGGTGAGGTCACAAAACTCATCAAGCTGGTGCCATCAGCCCAATGTTTATCTTATGCAGTTGACTGTCACCCACGCAACACTTCCCCTTCCTTTTCTGTCCCCTCTTCATTTTGCCTCGACACAGTGTCTAAGTCAGACCAGTACAACTGGACACAGTGTCTAAGTCAGACGAGTACAACTGGACACAGTGTCTAAGTCAGACGAGTACAACTGGACACAGTGTCTAAGTCAGACAAGTACAACTGGAAACAGTAAGTCAGACCAGTACAACTGGACACAGTGTCTAAGTCAGACGAGTACAACTGGACACAGTGTCTAAGTCAGACAAGTACAACTGGAAACAGTAAGTCAGACCAGTACAGCAATACACAGTGTCTAAGTCAGACCAGTACAACTGGAAACAGTGTCCAAGTCAGACCAGTACAACTGGAAACAGTGTCCAAGTCAGACCAGTACAACTGGAAACAGTTTCCAAGTCAGAACAGTACAACTGGAAACAGTGTCCGTCAAACCAGTACAACTGGAAAGAGTGTTTAAGTCAGACCAGTACAACTGCAATTGACATAGATCACCATGAACCCCCAGAGATTGAATCGGCTGATGGGAATCTGTGCGTTTTGCAGGCCTACTTTACACCCTTATTACTTAGATTCCCTGGATGAGTAAGGCACTGCGGAATTTCTTGTTTATCCAGGACTTTCCACCTACAAGAGGCATAGATTTTCATAAGCTCATGCATGTTGTAAAGGCTGCTGAGAATCAAAAGGCTCCGTTTTATCATCTGTATGGATCGGCCTAGTTTGTATCGGTCTAAAGTTAGGACGTTATTACTGGTTAAAGTGTGGACTGAAAGAAGTAGAGTTGCACATACTAAATGAAACTGTGTGGGCATATAAATGTGGAGTTCTGATAGGTTTGTAGTGTACATATTAAAATTCATGATCTCTCAAAATATTGTTTCAAAATTTGGTGTCGCATTGTGAACCGTCATCAAATCTATCGGTTGAGTTAGCCTAGATTTTTCATTAAAAAAATTATTAGTTCAGATATCTCAATGCACTACCTGCAGTTTGCCAGCTGAGTAATATAACAACAAAAAAAAAGACGGAGCTGGCTCTCAGGGACGGACAGTGCCGCTGGACTGCTGGCTGGTGCTAAAGAGTGAAAAAGGAGGGTCCTGAACAAACATGATGCCGTAATCAGGCGCTGGGCCAGAAATTAGTTTTTCAGACAGCTTGGCACTCACCCACCCACCACTACGCAGCCCTCTCCCTCCCACTGGCGTTGGACCTATGACTGTTTTACTTCGGTTAATATCCAGTCCCATCTCCACTTCGTAGCACTGCTTGAATCGTCAAATTTGCCACCACGATTCACAACACCAGTCATGCAAGCCATGCTGATCAACACAATGAAATAATGTACTCGACCGGAAGAATGGCTTCTTTCAGAGCACGTGTCTGCCCACCTAGGTTACTGCGCAGCGCACAGAGCACCGAGTGGATGACCAGTGGGTGCTGCGAACGGCAGCCTGCCGCATCATATCCTGCTCGTAGAATAAAACTGGTGCTTTGCTCGTTTTGCTACCCATGATGTTTTCTTCACAGAGACGCCTTTTCAATTTTGCGGACGAATTTTTTCCCCAGCGGAATCCCGCGTTTACACGGACAATTCCCATCCCTGAACAATAAGTAAAGGGCTGGCTTCTGCACCAGCAAAATCCATGTTTTCTCAAAATGTAAGCATTTTTCACACATCTGTCAACCCCCCGTGATCCTTAACCTTTGCGGTGAGTCAACTAAATTAGTATGCATAGGAAGGTCTTATCATCAACTACCTTTGTGCCAAATTTGATTGAAAAATTTGCAAAATTCTTGATAATACCTACAATTTTATAAAAAAAATGGCATTTTACACACATTTGCCAGCCTCGTGACCCTTGACCTTTCCGAGGTCTTATCCAAATTAGTATGCATAGATAGGTCTTACCATCAGGTAACTCTGTAGCAAGTTTGGGTTTGAAGTTAGGAATAGTATTGAGAAAAAAACATCTTTTGTCAAAATATGGCTATTTTGGACCTATTTTCTGAGCTCTTGTGACCCTTGACTTTTCCGAGGGATAAACCAAATTAGTATGCATAGAAAGGTCTTACCATCAGGTATCTTTGTACCAAGTTTGGGTTTGAAGTTGTGAATAGTATTTGAGAAAAAATAAATTATGTCAAAATAAAGCTAAATTTGACCTATTTTCTGATCCCCTGTAACCATGTCCTTTGTGAGAGGTCACTGAAATTGGTATGTCAAAAAAGGTCTTGCCACAAAGAATCCTTGGACCAAGTTTGAAGACTGGCTTGAATAGTCTCTGAGAAAATGCCAATGTTAAAGTTTACCATGGTCGACTTCAGACGGACGACGGACAGACGACCAATACCCCAGAACACACTCACTTTTGCTTTGCATGTGAGCCAAAAATGTAGTTTTCTCTAAAATGTATTTTTCTCTAAAATATATTTTTTTGAGAGAATACTTACCAATGGCATTACTGTATGGAAGTAGCACTTAGCCTAACAATTTCAGCCCAGGGATCGTTGTGTACAGCAATGCCACCGGGGAACCCCCAAGTGAGCTGTACCAACATCCCTGAATAGCTTCCCTTGACTGAGTAGCCTCCCTTACCTTATAAGGCACATGCGCAGCCATTACCAGTTTCGCTCTTAGCTTACTGGCGGCGAGCGGGGCAGGTGGGAGGGTCCTCCGAGTAATGCCATCGGTAAATATTTTCTCGAAAAAATATATTTTAGAGAAAAATACATTTGTTTCATCAAAAAACATTACCGATGGCATTACTGTATGGAAGAATGTCGAATAGGAGGAGGGCGCCGCCAACTACCCCGCTACTGCAGACGCATTAGTGAAAAAGGCTGGGATCAACACCTCACAATTTCAGCTAAGCGTACCTAATGCGCATGGCGCGCCGGCAGGGAGTGTTGAGCCGCTGAGACGTCACCCACCAGGGCCAGATTGTCCCGCTGGCCGGAGAGGTCACGTAGATAGAAACGTGCAAAGGTGGATTCAGCTCTCCAGCCGACTGAACAACAATGTCCCGGACTGCGCAGTTGCGGTCAAAGGCGAGGCTGGTCGATACAGCTCTGATTTCGTGCGCCCGAATTCGCATCCGCTTGGCCCCGATGGGGGAAAGGTCCTCGTAAGCGAAGCATATGACCCACCGCAACCATGAAGAGATAGTCTGCGCAGTAATGTCCGTCTTGCCACGATATAAGGGCAGAAAAAGGTGGGAGCGACTTCTCCGGAAAGGTTTTGTTCGTCGGAGGTATATCTTCAAGGCCCGAACAGGGTCCTGTTGGCGGGAGTCCTGGGACTGGGAGGTATCCCGCAGCGGCCGGATGGTGATCACCTGTGCCTGGGCTGAGGGGAGCCTGTTCTTGGCGAGAAAGGCCGGATTAGTGAGCAGCTTCACTGTGCCATCTGCCCGGAACTGAAGGCAAGCGGGCTCTGTGGAAAGGGCATGGAGCTCGCTAACCCGCGTTGCGGTGGCGAGAGCAAGGAGAAAACAAGTTTTCCTGGTAAGGTCGGCCAGAGAGGCCAGAGGGAGGGGCTCAAAGCGTGCGGAATTGAGCCACGTTAGTACCCAGGGAAGGTCCCAGTGGGGCACCAGCGAGCGCGGAACCGGACAACGGAGCTCAAAGTGGGCCATCAGGTCCGAAAGATCTTTACACGCGCCTGGGTCTTCACGCCCCAAATGTCTGTAAGTGTCAGCAATCATAGCCAAGTATCCCCATATGGTAATGGGCACCAAGTGTTGGTCCTCAAAAAGCCATAAGAAAAAATCGGCGAGGAGTGGCATAGTCAGTGTCGTTGGGGAAAGGCGTCGAGCCGTGCACCGGGACTGGTAGACGCGCCATTTCCCTTCGTACACCCTGCGGGTGGAGGATCTGTGGGCTGCAGAGATAGCTTCCATGGCTGCATGCGAGTAACCTCGTGCTGCGAGGGCCGCCCGCACAACCGCCAGGCGTGTAAGGCGAGCCTCTCCGGGCACGGGTGGAAAAGGGCCTGTCGGGGCTGTTTCAACATCATGCGAGGCATCGGTAGCGTCACGGGGGGCTCCGTGGTGAGGCACAACAGGTCGGTCATCCAGCTCTTGGTCCAGTGGAACGGGGCGACCAGGAGGAGGACCGTGTTGCACCCCCGGAGCTTCTGAATGATCTTGGGAATCAGAACCGTGTGGGGATAGGCGTAGGCCACGAGGCCGTCCCAAGGAAGAGACAGGGCATCCACTCCCCACGTGAGGGGGTCTGGAATGGGAGACACAAAGACTGGCAGTTGTCTGTTCCACCTCGTCGCAAAGAGATCGATGGAGGGAGTCTCCCAGTGGGCACATATCATCTTGAAAATCTCCGGACCGAGGGACCATTCGGTGTGGAGAGGTTGGCCCCGACAGGACAAGGAGTCCGCTAACACATTTAGATGTCCAGGAATGTGGCGAGCCCGGATAGAAATCCCGCGATCCCGACACCAAAGCATCATCTGGTACAGGAGCATGCAGAGAGGAGGAGATCGTGTCCCTCCCAACTTCTGGATGTAAGAGACTACTGTCAAGTTGTCGGACAGCACTAACATGTCCTGGCCCTGGAGACGAAGTTCCCAATGATGGAGTGCCAACCAGACAGCCTGTAGCTCTAGCCAATTTATGTGCTTGTCCGAGAGGTTCGGCGGCCACTGTCCCGAAATCGAAGCAAAGCTCGGTAGGAGATGCGCGGCCCAACCCAAGCGGCTGGCGTCGGTGCATAGGGAAAGCCGAGGAGGGGGCGAGGACAGAGGAACACCCATCCGAAGCCACTCCGGGTCCATCCAACGGAGGAGGTGGGACCTGATCAAGGGGGGGACTGGTACCAATGCGTGTAGGTCGCCCGAGGAGGGGCGCCAGTGTAATAGCAGATGAAGCTGGAGAGGTCACGTAAACAGTCTGCCGAGGGGCAAGAGATCCGACGCCGCATTCAGGAGACCGAGCAGCTGGAGCCAGGTCCAGGCTGACACCGCGTCGGCAATGTACACCATCCAAAAAAGATCCATCAACTTGTGGACGCGAGGCTCGGGCAAACGCACGGTGTTGAGGTCGCTTAGAAATTCCATGCCCAGGTGTATAAACCGACGAGACGGCAAGAGGTCCGACTTTCCTTCGTTGACCTGGAAGCCTAGGCGTCGAAGGAGATCCCGCAGCGAGTCTCTGTCCGTCGCGAGGGCGATGGAGTCCTGATTCCGAAGCAGGAGGTCGTCCAGGTAGTTGGACGAGGGGCTGGAGGCTGACCGACAAGCCCTGGCCAATACGGCATCCATAAGTTGCGTGAATACCCAGGGGCTGAGGTTGAGTCCGAAGGGTAGTGCGCGGAACTGAAAAACCTGTCCTACGAAGGCGAAGCGGAGAAAGCGCCATGATGACGAGTGGATCGGGACATGGAAGTAAGCGTCCGTGAGATCGAGACTGATAGCAAAGTCGAGAGGTTGGACGGCGGCCCGAAGCGCCCGCACCGTCTCCATGCAGAAGGGGGGAGGGGGGGCCCGAAATAAACTTGTTGAGCGCCGACAATTCGATGATTGGACGCCACCTCCATGGCGGATTTCTGAAGCAATGCTTCCACCTCTCCCTGCAAAGCCTCTGCTTTGACCCGACCGCTCGGCACCCGAGTCCAAAGCGGGAAACACCGAAGAGGCGGAGGATGTTGAAAAGTGAGTTGGAGACCCACCGAGATGGTAGAGAGGATCCAAGGGACATCCGGCAACAGCGACCGCCAAGCATCGCTGTGCTGGGAGAGACGCCCGCCAACCAGTGACCCGAGAGATGTTGGCATGGGCAGTCCGGGAGGGGAGTCATCGGGCCCTCGCCCGCCTGGGCTGCCGGCCCCTACCAGGCCAGGTGGAGGCGGAGGCCGGGGCCAGGAGGGCGCGGGAGCGGCCAAAATGGGGGGGACGGGCGGTGCCAAGGGGCACTCTGGAAGCTGGGCGTGAGGCGGGGCTGAAGGACCGCAGGGCGCGACCCACGGCCTTGCGGGCTGCATGAAAGTGAGAGAAGTCGGTCGAGACGTAGGCCAGATGTCCTTGTTGGTCTCCTTAACTGCCTGCCAGGTGGTGCCAAACAGCAAAGGGACCGCCGATGGGAGCCTGGCGGAGCTAAGACTTGACCGACGAAGGCAATCCCGAACAAGCATCTAACACCACATCCCGCCGGATCAAATCAGAGTTGATTGCGGCAGCCATTGAGTTGGTAGAGGCGTGGTAAGACACCCAGTTCGCCACAACTGCCAGAGAATGCACCTCACGTAGCAGAGCAGTAGACTGTGGGTCCCAATTCTCCTCGAGAGCTCTAACAATCACCTGGGTCGCGAGGTCCAGGAAAACCCGAGCAGGACAGGTTGTTGCGGATCACCCTGTCCCACCTGAAAATCTGCGGTGGCGTCCAGCGAAGGCAAAGGGCACGAAAACGCCTGTGAGTGACCCGCGTACCAGCTCTGGCGAAACCGTATGTCGATGCCCTCTGGCCACCTGGCATCGGAAAAGAAAACAGGGTCTTTTGAGTTCCCGAGAGGCAGCTGCGCCGAGAAGGCGTCCGCGAGATCCCGGAAGCCGGGTGGTTGCGGTAGGGATTTCAGTCACATAGGCTGTAGGGTAGCATCCACGGAGGCCGAAGCCTTTCTCTTAAGAGGAAGGGTGGGTGGACAAGCCTCCGGTGGAAGAAAACACAAAAATGTATTTTTCTTTAAAATAAATTTTTTCGAAAAATACTTACCGATGGTATTACTGAGAGGAAGATATACTTAACTGACAATTTCAGTCTCAAAAATTGTTGTGTGTTGCCACACAACCAGGGACGTACCTCTAGCAAGCAGTTACCTAATCCCCCCCGAGTGTCCTCCCTATCCTTGGAGTAACCTCCCTTCCAAATCTCGCGAGAGGCCGTTATTTCCAGTTCTATTTGAGCTGACATGCGGCAAGCGGGGAAGGTGGGAGGGAAATTTGAGTAATACCATCGGTAAGTATTTTTCGAAAAAATTTATTTTAAAGAAAAATACATTTATTTCTTCAAAATCGTTACCGATGGTATTACTGAGAGGAAGAATTAAAAAGAGGGGGAGGGTGCCGCTCTAGGGTCAATACCCCCAGGTAAATGTTTAGCTAGACCCCTGGCCGGGGCACACTCCCGACAATTTCAGTCAAGTGTTACCTACGGCGCCGCCAGTGCCGGGAGGGAGTGTTGAGCCACGGCAACGTCAACCACCAGAGCCAGGTTGTGCCGCTGGCTGGAGAGGTCACGCAAGTAAAAACGGGCGAAAGTAGATTCGGCCCGCCAGCCCACAGCTGCCACAATGTCCTGTATGGCGCAGTTACGGTTGAAATCGACACTCGCGGAGACAGCCCGGATCTCGTGTGCCCGAATCCGCAGCCTCGTCGCTCCCGCAGGCGAGAGGTAATTGTAAGCAGAACGGATAACTCCACGCAGCCAAGTGGAGATCGTTTGGGCGGATATATCGTGCCGGTTCGGAACCAAAGGCAAGAAAAGGCGGGAAATACCCCGCCATAAGGGCTTTGACCGGCGGAAATAGATTTTTGAACGCCCGAACCGGATCCTGCTGTCTGTTGAACCGAGCCGTAAGCCCGGAGCTGTAGGCAAGACGGAAGTAGCTGTACAGAGAGAGCGTGGAGCTCACTCACACGAGAAGCTGTGGCTAGGGCCCGCAGGAAGCAGGTCCTCCTCGTCAAGTCCGAGAACCAAGCCAAGTGCAGCAGTTCAAAACGAGCAGAGTTGAGCCATGTTAACACCCACGCAAGGTCCCAACGTGGAAGAAGTGATCGGGTCACTGGTCGCCGGAGATCAAAATGAGCCATGAGGTCCGCGAGGTCATTGCAAGATCCCGGATCGGGTCGACCCAAATGGCGGTAAGTGTCAGCCACCATAGAAAGATAACCTCGAATGGTGATGGGTGCCAAGCCCTGATCCTCGAAGAGCCACAAGAAGAACTCCGCGAGTTGGGGCATAGTCAGAGTTGTGGGGGAGAGGTGTCGCGGCCCACACCACGATAGAAAAACCCGCCATTTACCCTCATAAACTTTCCTGGTGGAAGGCCGCCGAGCTGAAGCGATAGCCACCACTGCTGCATCCGAGAAACCTCGAGCGGTGAAGGCGCGCCGCACAATCGCCAAGTGTGTAAGAGGAGGCTCTCCTGGCAAGGTTGAAAAAGATCCTGCCAGGGTTGTTTCAGCAACGTGGTAAGCATTGGAAGCCATAGCGGGGGTCCATGGCGAGACTCAGGAGATCTGTGGTCCAGTTCTAGTTCCAAGAGAACGTTGCCACCAGAAACAGGACTGCATGGCAGCCTCTGAGCTTGAGAAGAATCCTGGGTACCAGGACAGACGGATAGGCCAAGAGACCCTCCCGGGTGATAGAGAGAGCATCCACCGCCCATGCAAGAGAATCTGGAACAGGGGAGAGGAAGAGGGGAAGTTGTGCGTTCCACCTCGTCGCAAACAGGTCGATCATGGGTGTCTCCCAGTGCCGGCAAATCATCTGAAAAAGGTCGGGGCGAAGAGCTCACTCGGTATGGAGACACTGGCCATGATGAGATAAGGAATCTGCCAGCACATACGGCCGTCCCGGAATGTGATGTGCCTGTAGCAAAATGCCCCAATCCCGACATCACACCAGAATATGGAACAGAAGAATGCAAAGGGAGGGAGAACGGGTCCCGCCCTGCTTCTGAATATAGGAGACAACTGTCGTGTTGTCGGAGAGAACCAAGACTGCCTGGTTGGTCACGCGTGGTTCCCAAGAGATAAGGGCGAGCCACACCGCATTCAGCTCCAACCAATTGATGTGTCTGCCCACCAAATCCGGTGACCAAACATCCACTGTCGTGTTGAAGTCCTGGAGCAGGTGAGTGCCCCAACCGGAAAGACTGGCATCCATGCAGATCGACAGGGAAGGAAGCGGGGACGCGAGGGGAACCCCCGACGCCAACCACACGGAATCCGTCCACTGAAGGAGATGCGGCCGAACTAAGTGCGACACCGGAACGCAAACCTCCAAATCTCCCGAAGACAGACGCCAAAGAAGGAGGAGATGAAGTTGAATTGGATGCGAGTAGAGCCGGCCAAGGGGAAGCAAGTCCGCCGCAGCACTCATGAGACCCAAAACTGTAACCACCGTCTCGCCGGAGCCGCAGAAGCAAGCTACATCCGACGGGCCAAAAGAACCAACTTGTCGAACCGAGCTTGGGGTAGGCGCACCAAGTTCAAGTCGGTCTGAAACTTCATTTCAAGGTGGAGAAAATGGCGAGATGGCGATAGGTCCGACTTGCCGAAGTTGACTAGAAAACCGAGGCGATGGAGAAGGGAAAGCAGGGTGTCAAGCAGGTCGCAACCTGATTCCGGAGAAGATCGTCGAGGCAGTGGGAGGACGGACTGAGAGATGACCTCCGTGCGTGGGAAATCACCGCATCCATAATCCTGGTAAAAACCCAGGGACTGAGAGTGAGGCCGAAGGGCATCGCCCGGAATGATACACCACTCCGTGGAAGGCGAAGCGAAGGTATCGGTGAGCCGAAGGGTGTATAGGAACATGAAGGTATGTATCGGCAAGATCCAGACCGACAGCCAAATCCATCGGTTGGACGGCAGCCTGCAGGGCGCGGGTCATTTCCATACGAAAGGACAGAGCAGGCAAATTTTTTTTTTTTTTTTTTTTTTTTGAGAGCGGAAAGGTCTATCACCGGACGCCAACCCCCGTCCAACTTGGGGACGATGAAGAGACGACTGTAGAAAGCCAGAGAATCTTGTCGCCGGACGAATTCCGTGGCGGATGTGAGAAGCATGGAAGCCACTTCGTCAGGTAAAGCCGCCACCTGGACGGGATCGTTCGGAACCCGAGTCCAAAGCGGGGAGCGGCGAAGAGGAGGAGGGCGAAGAAGCGAGAGGTGAAGACGCTCCGAAATGGTAGAAAGGAGCCATGGGTCGTCGGGAACAGAGAGAAGAAAGTTGGTGAGCCATGGGCGTATATGCGTATCCTTCACGGCTTGCCAAGTGGAGTCAAACAGCAAAGTACCGCCGATGGGCACCTGGCGGAGCTGAGCCTTGACTGTCGAAGAAAACCCAGAACAACCAGCAAGAACTGCATCCCGTCTAATTAAATCACAGTTGATGGTGGCAGCCATCGCATTTGCAGAAGCATGGTATGAAGCCCGATTAGCCACCACCGAAAGAGAATGTAACTCTCGCAGCGGCGCAGTAGAGTGTGGATCCCAATGGTCTTCAAGAGCGCGTACCATCGCCTTGGTAGCGAGATCGCGGAAGCTGGAGCAGACCAGCGTGTTGCGGATCATGACAGCAGTTTTATCAAAACTGCGAGGGACCCGGGCAAAGGCGAAGCGGCGTTCACCCACCTGTAAATCCGCCGCATCATCGAGCTAAGGCAAAGGGCACGCAAAAGCCTGAGAGTGACCTGCGTACCAACGGTGGCGGAAGCAAATGTCTACGCCTTCAGGCCACCTAGTATCGGAAAAGAAGAGAGGCTCTTTGAAAGTGCCAATAGGCAATTGCGCCGAGAACGCCTCCGCCAGATCTCGAAAGCCAGATGGTGGCGGAAGAGATCGGAAATGCTTAGGTTGAAGGGAAACATCCACCGAAGTCGACGCCTTTCGCTTCAGAGGAGGTGTAGGGAGGCAATTCGGCCCATCAGCCCATAAATCCGCCGCATCATCGGCGTCTGGGGGAAGAGAGCGAAGAATGAGGTCAGAGGCCTCGTCCAAGGACCGTAGAGTCTCGACACCCGGAGTGAAACAGTCCGAGGACGGAGAACAGCTATGCTGAGTGTCCACGGGTAAAGGACTCTAGACGGAGAAAGGTGTGGCAAAACCCCAAGGTCGAAAGCAGAATCCACCGGATGAAGGCGAAGAACATCCTCTTGAACCAGCATTGCCAAGCGCCAGGGGAAACAGGACCCTTGGAAAGAGTAACGATCGCGCGGTGGCCGGAGAGAAGATCGCCGAGGGATGGATGAGGAATCCAGGTGTCCAGTTCGCCGAGAACTCCTACAGTCATATGAAGAAAAATAAGAAGAAGAACGACGCTGTAAGGAAGAGGGGAGATGCGGACAGCTCTCAGGCAAAAGCGGGCGACGAGCAGGAGAACGGGAACGGGACCAGGACTGTCCCCCCTCTGGAGCACGATGAAGGTGGCGTCGACAGCACTGCGAAGGACGTTCGAAGCGAATGGGATCCAGGGGACAGACGATGGTGTAGGATCCCGAAGGGAAACGTCTGCAATAGGAGAATAAAACCGACGGGAGGGGTGAGAAATACGCCGAGAGGACGTACCAAGTGTGGCACGAGTGCGCAGTGACTGGCTTTTAGCTAGGGCGCGAGGAGACAGTGGTTGAGACGAAGCGCCGAGCAACTAGTCGTGATGTGACAACAATTGTTGAAGTTGCGACGGAAAAGTGCAATTGGGTAAAGTCACGTCTGGCTGGAGAGGGCACGTGCCAGGGACTGCCGATGGTCCAATCTCCTCTCCCCAAAACGATGGGCTTGACTCCGTCGGAGACCCGTCTTAGAAGGCCGAGTCTGCGGAGCTGGCTGAGTTGCGCGGTGACTGGCTTTTAACCAGGGCGCAAGGAGACAGTGGTTGAGCCGAAGCGCCGAGCAACAAGTCGTGATGTGATGACAATTGTTGATTTTTTTTTTTTTTTTTTTTGACGGAAAAGTGCAATTGAGTAAATTCACGTCTGGCTGGAGAGGGCACGCGCCAGGGACTGCCGATGGTCGCTGTCTCCTCCCCCAAATGATGGGGTTGCCTCTGTTGGAGACCCGTCTTAGAAGGCCGGGTCTGCGGGGCTGGCTGCGAAATACGCTCATATGAGCGGGGGCGTACATTCTCATCATTCATTCAGTCCTCTCTGCGCCGTCTGGTGCTTGAGGCGACGGCAAGGGAGCGCCACTTTTGTCTGTCAGCTGCTATTTTGGGTGCTGTTTGCAGAGTAAGGCCTCTGTTCTTGAGCTCTCGCTCCACGGTTCGGCGCCACGTCTCCTTTGGTCGCCCACGGTTTCTCTTCCCCTGTGGTGTCCATCTCAGTGCCACCCTTGGTAATGAGTCAGGTGACATTCTGCAAACGTGGCCTAGCCATCTCCATCTCCGTGTGGCGATGGTTTCAGCGATGCTGTCTGCGCCTGCTCTCTTCCGTAGTTCCTCGTTTGTAATCATGTTTGGCCAGAAGACCTTCATGATCCGTCGCAGGCACTTGTTCTGGAAGACATCCAGCTTGCGTTCCGTAGCGGTAGTGGATTTCCAGCATTCTGACCCATATAGAAGGACACTCAGCACGTTGCTCTTAAAAATACGGAGCTTGGTGTGGATGCTCAGGCTTGTGGTCCTCCAGATGGGTTTCAGCATTGCGAAGGCTTGGTTGGCTTTGCTGATTCTTGTGGTGATCTCCCTTGTGCAGTCTCCATCTGTGGTAACCTTGCTGCCCAGGTACGTGAACTCGTCCACCTCTTGCAGAGGTTGGTCATTGATGGTGATTGGGTCGCCCACTATGGTGTTCTTCCTCATGACTTGAGTCTTCCTAATTGGCGTACATTCTCACCTGGTGTAAAACCACCCGCAGCGGGAGGGAAGGTGTCCGACACCCGCGCCTGAGTGGCAAAGAGCTGCAGAGAAGAAACACTGATAGCGGCAGAGCTGGTGGTGATAGGGCAAAGAGGAGTTTCGTCGGACTGTACAGGGTGCTGACGACGGTAGAATTGCCACATGTCGGACCAGCGATCTTCTTCCCACGAAGCACAAAAATCACAAGTGTGGTCCGATGCACATCCCGAGCAAGGCAGGCAGCACGGATGTAAGTTACTAGGCCACTGGAAATTTTAACAGTTGGGGCACGTTGTTTTAAGAAGAAAACTGCAACAGTGAACAGAGCGGAAATGAAACGCGCGTAGCCCAGAGGCTACGTAACCGAGCAGACGACCGTTAAAACCGACAATTGAAGACGAAGTCGAAACGAACAGCAAAATGCCGCAAATCCACGGAAATTGCCCAATTCACCACAATCATCGCGTGAGGCAATGTCCGAGGCCTTACCTGGCCTTGTTACGACAAACAAGGCCGAAGAATGGACAAAAAAGACGATGATAACGGGAGACTGAGAAAGAAGGATCTAAACAAAATGGCAGTCAAGTATGAACTGGAAATAACGGCCTCTCGTGAGATTTGGAAGGGAGGTTACTCCAAGGATAGGGAGGACACTCAGGGGGGATTAGGTAACTGCTTGCTAGAGATACGTCCCTGGTTGTGAGGCAACACACAACAATTTTTGGAGACTGAAATTGCCAGTTAAGTATATCTTCCTCTCAGTAATACCATCGGTAACGATTTTGAAGAAATAATGAGCCCTGTGGCCTCCTCTAGCGACTGCTACGTCTCGGTGCCCGGAGCAAAGCATGAAGAACACAAAGAACAGCTGTGCTGGGAGTCGGCATTCAGGGAACTCAGGGACGCGGAAGGGTGCTCCAAAACTCCGAAGGCGGAGGTGGAATCCTCTGGATGTAGGCTGAGAACTTCTTCGTTGACAGCCGCTGCCAAGCGCCGGGGTGGGGAGAGTGGAGATCGGAGAGTGGGCGACCGTCGCATGGCGCATGACTGTCCACTCAGCGGGGAAGGGCCAGAGGAACAAGATCGAAACGGGAGCGAGGTGAACTCAGCTGAAGGACGGGAGAGGACTGCTGGCGCCAATGCCCCCCGAGTGCTCCAACTTCCAACAAAAGAAGAGGAAGAAATGGAGACACCTTGCGCCAGTCAAGTGCGTGGGGGGTGCCGGAGTGAGGGTCTCTCGCACATGAAGAGGGAAAGACCGACGCCTCACGGGGGAGGGACTGTGCCATCTGCTCTCGCGAAGAAGTGGTCAGCAGCGAGAACCGTGGCGGGAAGAAACCCGCGAACAGGACCACCTCCTGCCCGGTATGTGATGATGTAGTCTGTGACGCGGAGGAGAAAGTCGCGCGGGGTGACGCTCCGCTTCTTCGCCAGAGCAGATGGCACAGTCCCTCCCCCGTAAGGCATCGGTCTTCCCCCCTTCATGCGCGAGAGACCCTCACTCTGGCACCCTAGGAGCCGGTCTCCGTGCGCCCGTCTATCGCAGAGCAGAAGAGGAGTGCCATGAACGAAGAAAGATAGAAGAAGCGCGGCGATCATGGTGGCTATGCTCCGTCTGTGTCCCTAGCCGGGGCGCGACAAGACACCGGAAGCCCCAAGGCGCTGTGCAAAGAGTCGTGAGGTGATGACCAATGGTGATGTGCAGGCTCGAAGGTGCATGGGGGGGGGGGGGGGGGGGGGGGGCAAGGCCACGCCTGGCTGGTCGGGAACCACGCCAGTGACAGTTGGGGACCGGTGTCTCCTCCCCCGAAGGAGAGGGGGGTACCGCCGCGAGAGACCCGTCTCTGTAGAGTGAGTGCACAGGGCTGACAGTAAACTGCGCTTGAGGCCCGCGGCAGAAGGGACAGTGTCCGTCACCTTGGCCGGGGGGGGGGGGGGGGGGGGGGGGGGGGTAAATTGCCGCAAGAATCCCATCTCAGTGGAGCGGGAGTGCAGGGTTAGTAGGCAACCAGGAGTGACGAGTAGACGCACCAACTGTGTCCGAGTTGGGAGGGGCCGGGTCGACTGGTGCCTCAGTGGAAGGCATGGGGCGCTTGCATCGATAGAAATGCCAAAGCTTCGACCAACGGTCCTCCTCCTAGGCGGTGCAGGGGAGGCAGCAAATGTGTGCATCACTGTGCCACTGGAAGTCTGCACAGACGGTGCAAGTCTTAAGCTGAGCACTGCAACAGGAACGGAAAAATAAGAGAATCACGCGAGGCCTGGAGGCTACGTCACCGAGCACACAACCGGTGTAACCAACAGTCGAAGTCGAAACGAACGGCAAAACGCCGTAATTCCATGGAAATTGCCCCAGTCAGCCACAATCACCGGGCGAGGCAATGTCCAAGGCCTTACCTGGCCATGTCTAGAAGAGCTAAACCACAGGAAGAAAGAAACAGATGAAGAAAATGCGGAGACTGAAAACCAGTAAACCAAACAAAATGGAAGCTAAGCATAGAACTGGCACTAATGGACTCTCGCGAGATTAGGAAAGGAGGCTACTCGGAGGATAGGGAGGCCACTCAGGGGACTAGGTAACTGCTTGCTAGAGTCACATCCCTTGTGGTGTAGCAACACACAACAATTTTGGAGGCTGAAATTGATAAGCTAAGTATATCTTCCTATCAGTAATGCCATCAGTAAGAAATGAAAGTAAGATCTGACAGTCGCACACACAAAAAATCTGCAAAACCCTGTAAAGAATGCATACATTCAAACCATATTGCCTGGACAGAGAAACCTGGTGGACACACATGCACACAGACAGACAAATGTCTGCCTGTCTGTGTGCATGTGCCTAAAAACATCCCAAAGGACTTACTTGAAAAACTTGAACTCCATGACCTGCTTGCCGACGGAGACAAATCGCTGAGTGTACTTGATGCCATGAGGAGACTGGTCCAGCAACGACAAACTCCCGAGTTGTCCTGTCGCCGACATGTTCCCCTCGCGGAGAGATATCTGCGTGTTCAGGTTGGCAGCTGTGGCTTGAGCCAGTTCATATTCCGGCTTGTTCAGGATGAGGGTGAAGCTTTCCACTCTGAACTTGATTTCTGAGTTGACCTCTTCCTTTACATCACCTGTTGCCACAAAGAAAGCAAAAACTGATTGATCAAAAGTTTCACCCACATTAACATAACCAGTTTAGAAACAAAAACGCTAGATTTTTTTAAAGTAAGAAACAGAAAGACACCAACCCTTTACTCTCTAAGACAACAGACTTTGCTTTGGTGCCCAGTCCAGTGGACTTTTCAGTAAAAAAAAAGGCTAGCAGGACAAGCCAGATGACAGTCAGTCCACGCACTTTTGTTTGCGGGCCCACTGCAGACAAGATCAGCCCGATGATCTCTTGGGTACATGGCTGTTCCCTCCCTGAGGGCTGCATTTGGAAGTTGACAACCAAGACAATGCTTTTGTACCTTGAGTTTGTGCAGGAGATCTGGCCTCATTTTTGGCCTCCTCCCCTGGGTCTTCCATAATGTCAGTGGGATCATCATGGACTTTGGCACCCATGCCCAGAAAGTCTAGCAGCACAACCCAAGTCTGTAGGTTGATGGTGGTGTCCAAGCAGCTGAACTCGACATCAATGAAGCGGTTTGTCTGAAAAGAAAGATGACAATATTAAACTTTTTAAGCCACCTAAATGATGTTCTTTAACCCTTTTCATCCTGATACACCCTTTGCTTGAAATAAATTTGACTATGATAGTTCAAGGGTGGTGCCAGAATAGCTTGGCGACTCAGGCGCCAAGCTATTCTGGCACCACCCTTAAACTAAAACAGTTGATCTATCTCCTGATCTGTAATGTAGGCCTTCATAGGACAAGCACATTTTACAAAATCGACCTCAGGATGTAATGGGTTAAAGACAGGTAGTCACTCAAAAGGGTGAAAGAAAAACAGAAGATAGTGGTAGAAAACCCTTTAAAATAGAAACAAGGAATGACGTTTCAGATCAAAGATCCTTCTTCAGGTGACATGGAAACAAACGTAGAACAGAAAAGGTACTCAGAAAGGGTGGTCACTCAGCTGTAACATCCTCATGGTATTATTTAGGTTGTTGAAAATGGATGGAGAGTCTCTGACGCCATCAAGACTCGGTCAGCATGATACAATCTGTCCAACGTATACATGCACACACACACAAATAGAAACACTCACCCTGTTGTACTTGGTGACAAACTCTGGCTGTTTCTTGTCCACCAGGATGATGTCAATGTGAACCAGGTCATCCACATGATCTTCTGACTTGCCCACCAGCTCCAAAAGTTGGGGTGTTGGGGGCGGGGTGTGAGGGTAATGGTCCGAGCTGTAGCTAAAGTGAGGAGATCACCAAGAAGGGGTGAAGATTCTCGTGAGTCTTCAATGCGACGAATAAAAGCTTGCGTGATAAGCTCCAGAAAACCCCCACAGGCCAAGGTGTTCCGTACTAGGGACGCCGTCTTATCCAAACCACGCGGGAAAGTGTAACGTAGCTTAGAGTTGCCGCCAAGTTGCGCCACAACTGGAGGGTCCAACGTGGGAAGTGTGCACTGAAAAGACTGTGAATGGCCCGCGTACCAAGATTGGCGGAACGCGATGTCAAGGTCAGTCGGCCACTTGCGATCCGTAAAAAAGGAGGAGTCTTGTGAATCCGTGTGTAGATGAGCGGAGAATGAATCCCGCATATCTTGAAATCCAGGCGGGTGAGGCAGCGACTTGAAGCTCTTCTGTTGCCGGTCCGAATCAACAAAGGCGGACACCTTCCGTTTGAGCGGGGGGGGGGGACGGAGGACACTCGTCTTTCGGTAGGGCGGCCACGACAATACGAGCCGCTTTATTAATGCAAAGAAGCGTTTCCGTGCGCGACGACGAAGGGAGTGTAGTCGACACAGGCGCATCCGATACATCAGAGCGCGGCGAAAGGGAACGGCCGCCAAAGTCGAGGAGATTAGAGACCGAATCCTCAGGAAGTAGACTAAGGGTGTCCTCCTCGCGTGTAGGGAGGGAGATCCGATGGAGGGTCTGTGAGGGAGAAATGGCGCGGAGCCCGTCCGGATGAGAAATTGTAGCCACCGGCGAACGTCGTACCGCGGGAAGATGGCGAAGCGGGTGCAGGGGAAAGGTATAAACGGGAGGGGGGGACCTAGAGGGAACCGTGTGACGTGAACGGGGAGAACGACTGCGATGACGGGAGCGGCTGCGATGACGGGAGTGGTGGTCACGGTGAACTTTACCAGTGGAGGTCCGACTACGGGGCCGAGGAGGGGAAGGGGACGGGTGACGGGACGGGAGGGGAGGGGCAGACCGAGACAAGCTGGAAGCCGAACGGGGAACCGAAGCGGGAGAAGGAGATGAAAGGGAAGATGATGATGAATGCCGAGGACGGCGGCGATCGGAACGGACAGTAGAACGATGCTCCTGACGGTAGTCACCCGACGCGTGAGTGTGTGGAGTATTGGAGGTCACGTGAGAAAGAGAAACACGGTCATCAAACCGATGACGCCGGGACCGGGATCTCTCGCCAGTCTCTGTACGGCGGGTACGTTGTCGCATAGGCGGCTCTCCGTAAGAGCACGCAGACTTGTGTAAATGAGATCGCATACGACGATTTTCGGACAATGGACTGCGCGAAGCATGTCGTGTAATGCGTGCCCCCGGAAGGCAAACGCTACGCCCTAAGGCGGACTCCCCGTAAGAGCCAGCAGGCGTTGTCCGTTTAGAAATCTTTGTGGATGAGCCAATGTGCAGCGGCCGATAGCGCAGGTGATCGTCACGGTCCATTAGAACGCGACTAGTTGCGGACAACGTACGACGCGAATTATGTCGCGGTATGCGCGCCCCCGTAAGGCAAACGCTAAGCCCTAAGGCGGACTCCCCGTAAGAGTCAGCAGGCTGTGTCCGGTTAGAGAGTTTGGAGGATGAGGAAATCGCAAGGGAGAACGATTCAGCTGATCCTCACGGTCTCCAGAAATTCGATTAATTTTGGACAACGTACTACGCGAGGGTAGTCGCGGTATGCGTGCCCCCGTAAGGCAAACGCTGCGCCCTAAGGCGGACTCCCCGTAAGAGTCAGCAGGCGGTGTCCGATGAGAAGGGAGGGAAGATGAGCGAAGCTCAAGCGGCCGACGGCTCCGTGGATCCTCGACACGGTCCGCGCCCACGCGTTTGGAAACAGCGCCAAGCACTGATGTGGGCTCTAGGAAAGAAGCCCTGTCACTAGGCGAATGCGGACGCTCGCGTCTGTAAAAACTCCAAAGCTGCGACCATTGCTGCTCGGGCCAGGCGGCGCAGACGGTGCAAGTATGGTCCGAATTGCATCCCGTACAAGGAAGGCAAAAATCATGATCATCACACGGCCACCGGAAAGATCCACACTTGTCGCAGGTACGCACGGGGTTACTGCAACATACAAACAGAAAGAGCAGGCGACTAGGCGCAAGCACTCGGAATGCGCGAAAACGAGAACGAAAGCGATGCGCGATCCGACGAAACCAACGGAAACAGGCACCCGGGCCAGGGCCTTGTGAGGGAGGGGCCAAGACCTTACCTCTCCTGCGACGTGGCGACGGGTGGAGGAATCTCCATATCCGGAGCAGTAAACACCACAGGGAGTACCTTCCTTTGTTTGTTGGTTTTTTTTTTTTTTTTTTTTTTTTTTTTTTTTTTTTTTTTTTCCCCGTTATCACCAGAACGAAGAAAAACACAGTTCACTCGAAGCACAATCCTTGAAAAAACACACACAGGCACATAAATCCAAGCACACAAATCTGAAGGAACACAGTAATCCACAAAAAGAAGAGCAGGGAAAAACCGTTAGCAACGGTCGGTGGAGCGATAGGCTAACACGTCTAAACTTCAGAGCTAAGTAGAAACGACTGATTTGTGATTGGGCCACGTAGTGGACGCCTGATTGGACTGGGACGGGAGGCTACTCTCAGCCCTAATGAGGGTTCCCCGAGTGCCTCCCGGGTGGTGAAGGAACACAACAAGTTCTTAGGCTAAAATTGAGTAAGTAGTAGACACTTCCAGACAGTAATGTCATCGGTAATGTTTTTGAGGAAACAATAGAGACTACATGATGAGGAAGGATAAAACAAACTCAGTATCACTGCCCATCACATTTAGAAGCTGGAGGCTTGGGGCAGGGTGCGGGTAGTAAGCTGAGCTTAAAACAAAATAAACAATACATAAGATTAACCCATTTAGCCCCAAGACCCTAATGCAAGGAGATGGATGGACCGTGATAATTCAAGGGTAGTGCCAGATTAGCTTAATCTGGCACTACCCTTGAATTACCCGGCAACTGGTACATAGTTGTCAGGTGACAACTCCAAAATTTGGGAAATGGGATCTTGGGGTTAAGAGGGTTAAGAAGGAAAGATAAAGAACAGTCAGCATTAAAACAAACATGTACACAAGTATACTGTGTGACAGCAGGCCCTAACAGCTCAGGTGGCAAAACATTGGACTGGGTAGTGAAAGAGAGCACTGGGAACAGCCTGGTCAAGTGTATGAGCCCAGTATGGGCTCACAATCCTGGGAAAAAGCTGGGCTTGTTCTACCGAACATCTGTTGAAAGGTAAATCAAAGTGTCTTGGTTTCAATATGCCAGAATTACAACTCGTTTCAAGTTGATTTTGGCTACACAGGGTATATGATAGTCTTGTTCTTTACCTGCATATTTTTTGTGGGCTGGCGATTGGGTGCCTGACAGGAGGGGGCAGGGGATCTGTGCGTATGTCCAACGATGAGTAATTCCCCTTGGTATGTGTACGGCTACGTTATACAGGGAACTTCAGAAATAGCAAAATGTCAGGGGACCAACATATTCTGGTTATATCCAAAGTTTGTCATAAGTGAAGTGATTTAACTCATTCAGCCTGACGACCGTATTTCCCATATTTTGGTTAGCGTCATCTAATGATATGCACCAGTTGCAGGTGATGGATTGACCATGATAATTTAAGGGCAGTGCCAGATTAGCTTGGCGCCAACAGGTGCCAAGCTAATCTGGCACTACCCTTGAATTATCATGGTCGACCCATCTCCTGCTGTAGTGCGTCAGGGCTGAATGGGTTAATAGAAAAAAAAAATGGATTGGAATCTGAAAAGTGTTGTACGCGTTGTATAATCATCATTATATGCAAAAGACAATCATACAACTGTACATCCTGTTTTATTCCTGCATTACAACTTGTTTAGCTTGTTACTTGGAAACAATGTGTAACAAAGACAAGTGTTTTTTTTTTAAATGAGTAAAAACAAAAAAAACGAAAATAGTTGAATAAACTGTCATTTTTCCTTATAACTTGTTTCCGATTGTTTCTGGCTGTATAATCTGTATACTCACCTTTTTTCTGGTCGTCTAAGTGGTGTCTTGCCCACCTTGTGATGAGCAGTGGGGGAGACAGACTCATGGAAGCTGGATGGCAGAGAGCGGGGCATCTGGGGCACGGGGACCACGATAGTGCAGTCCGGACAGGACGTGGACAAAAAGCGACCAGCCCCTCCCCGCAGCCGATCACGCCTGCGATTCTGGGTCGAATTCCTAGAGATCATGATTTGGCGGTGCTTGGAGTCTGGCGCCTCCAGCAAGTCATGCATGTGTAGGGACTTGAGGCGAAGCTTCATGTGCGTGGCAACTCGGTCGTTCTTTTCAAAGTCCATGGTAAAGTCATAGAGCTGGAGGTTGACTAGTCCCTGCTCCCCTTCACCAAAGTCGCCGCGAAGTTCAATCTCAAACAAGGGAACCTGGAACTGTATGTGTTTGGCCAGGAAGGACTCACCATCCACTTTGGATCCTGCGGTGACGGAGGACCCCTCACTCAGACGCTTGTCCAGCAGCTTTTTGTCTTGCCCAACTGCAGAAGAATTGTCATGCGTGTCTCCATTGCCACCACCACCACCACCTGCGTTCCCGATCCTTTCTGGGTATGGAGTATCAGGCTTAGTGTCCCCCTCCGCCCGATCACCATCACCCATCTGCATGTCCTTCACGTCCACCTCATAGGTCAAATGATCCGTCGTCTGCAGAATCTGTTCATACACTTCCTTGGAGAGCCCTAGCTTGATGGGGGAGGAGATTTTGATGTTGATGTCTAGTACTGAGGACGGCAGCAGCTGCTGACTAGGCTGCTGGTGAATCGTATTTGTAAAAGAGCCAAAATCAGGGAAACCCTCCCGTCCCAAATCATCCACACTAGAACTGTCATTGGCACCAGCTCCTTCGAAACTGTGCTTGCAGATGGTAAGGTCCACAGCTGTGTCATACAGAATTGGGACTCCTAGCTCATGTGTCATGCCTGAAAACGAGGAGGATGACAAGCTGCGACCGAGTTTTTTGTGTTTGTCAAAATCGACGGAGTAGAGGTTCATGTTGGTGAGGGAGATGTAGATTTTGTCACGCACTTCACGAGCTGGCGCATCGACGGGCGTGAAGAGGTAGTCATCCATGTCTACATCATGGTCCTGCATGTCATGGCTGCCGGTGTTGTCCACAACGATCTCACCCAGGTGAGCCAGCAACACCTGTTACCAGGTAAAAGAAAACAATATAAGTTATTGGTCGCAGGAGTTTGCTACATGGACCTTTGTAGGCCTGAGGGAGGTCAAAGGAACCACTGTACCCCGAAGGCCTGAGGGGTACAATGATTCCTTTGACCTCCCGAAGGCCTACAAGAGTCTGTGCAGCAAGCCCCTGCTACCAATAACGTATTTGTTTTCGTTCATCCACTATTTTCGTAAAAGAAATCAAGAAGACATCTTCCGACCTGGATCATGCCAGACATGACTGACGTCAAAGGAATATACATTTATACATAACAGACTTATGTTTCGAACAACACTAACTAACTTTTTACTTTATAACATTTTGGTGATCTTTTATAGAACAAAACTTGCATCCAAGATGTGTCACAAAGAGGGCTACAAGAAGTCTGCCATTTGTCGCTACAGGGGTTTTTGTATTATGGTCACATGGTACAGTTTGCGCTAAGGAGACTGGTCATGTGACGTAGGGATGAAAACAATAGTTCTACGTCACCCTTGTGCATACAGACACTGGTAATGTTACTGGTCACACTGCCAGAGTCTGCATACACAAGGGGTTATAATACAGGTATTGGCATAAGGTAGTTAACACCTTCACTGCTGAGAAAAAGGAACATGATCCAACTGCAAGAGATACAGATCATCATGAGCCCCCGCAGTTGCGGGGGTCTCATGATGATCTTTGTTTCCTCAAAAACATTACCGATGGCATTACTGATAGGAAGATACGTCTAGCTACCGATTTCAGCCTAAGTCTCCGTTGTGTCAGCAACACAACCGGGGAGGTGACTCGGGGAGTCGTCGTTTTATATAACTCCCAGAGTGACCTCCCCTCCCTTCCCACAAGGCCCTTTGGGCCTAGCGACCAGTCATATGCTTAGCTGCGACGCGAACGGCTGTTCCAGTTTCAGCTTATGTTTATCTTGTGTTCTCCGCGTGTTTTCTCGACTTCATTTGTGTTTTTCTGGATTTCTTCGTGTGTGCGATTATCCATCCTGCGTTGATTCTTATCCTTACGACATCTGGTGGGAGTTGAACGGCGATCTTTTCCCTTTTCATAGCGGACATGAGGTAAGGTCTCGGATTATAGTTTTACATGAGCCGGCCATTTTTAACGGTTTCGATCTGACTCGAAGCGGTTCCCGTTTGGCACAGTTTTTTATTCGCGCATAGGGCGGCGTTAGGCTGCTTTCGATTTTCTTGTCCGCCCTTTGTCGTTTTGTTTTTGGGTTCTCTCCCGGTTGTTTTCCGTTTTTTGCTTTTAGTGCAACTAACGGCATAAAATGAGACGGACGGGAAGCGGCCTATGTTTTCACGGTTCCCGTTTTTGTTGCAGTTCACAATTACGTACATGCCCACGCTGCTCGAGTTTTCAGTACCTGATTCACATGTTTTATGTTTACCATGCTCGGGATTTCCCAACCGTGCCATGTCTGCTCTTCGTGGAAAGAGCGACGTTGGTCACAACTCTGGGATTTTTATAATCGCGACCTCCCTGCGGCTCCTCGCTTACTTAGCCGCTCGCCGGCCACTTTGCGCCCCTCTGCCGCCAGAGCGACATCCCTTCCCATAACTTCCAACCATTTCGGAACCCACAAACGAGCATCGTCGGATATTGTGGGCTTTTCTTCGAACCGGATATTTCCTACCTCGACCTCAGCGCTCGCCCGTCGCTAGTCCCCTCCCACTCTACTGGGAGTCGGGATTTACCACGATCGGGATGGCCCCTCCCTACTGCCTCTATCCCACTTGGGACCCAGGCCATTTCACCAAACCAGAGGCATTCCCAGGCGCGGCACGGGGTCCCACCTGCGGCCTCAAAAGAGTCGCACCCCATGAGTAGTAAGACTCTGGGGCCCTTGACTCAATCATCTGTGACCTCTACCGAGTCGCACCCCATGAGTAGTAAGACTCTGGGGCCCTTGACTCACTCATCCGTGAACTCTCCCGAGTCTCACCCCATGAGTAGTAAAATTAATTTTTCTCTAAAATATATTTTTTCGAAAAATACTTACCGATGACATTACTGTCTGGAAGTGTCAACTACTTACCCAATTTTAGCCTAAGAACTTGTGTTCCTTCACAACCCGGGAGGCACTCGGGGAACCCTCATTAGGGCTGAGAGTAGCCTCCCGTCCCAGTCCATCTGGGCACCCACTACGTGGCTCAATCACAAATCAGTCGTGATACTTAGCTTACCAGCGGCAAGCGGGGCAGGTGGGAGGGTCCTTCTAGTAATGTCATCGGTAAGTATTTTTCGAAAAAAATATATTTTAGAGAAAAATTAATTTGTTTCCTCAAAAACATTACCGATGACATTACTGTCTGGAAGAATGTCGAAAAGGTGGAGGGTGCCGCGCCCAAGTTACCACCATAAAGGGCATACGACAGAGCCACACACCAATTCGCCAAACTCCCGACAGTGCACACTACGGTGCTTCCGGCGCCGGGAGGGAGTTTTGTGCTGCGGCAATGTCCCCCACCAGAGTGAGATTGCCTCACTGGCCCGACAGATCCCTGAGGTAGAAGCGGGCGAATGTTGATTCGGCCCGCCAGCCCACCGCTGCCACGACGTCTCGAACAGCACAGTTGCTAGCGAAGGTGACGCACGCGGCCATGGCGCGAACTGCATGTGCGCGGATTTTGAACCTCTTCACACCATCTTTCTGAAAAAGTGTCCTCTCTGTCCTTGTTAGCCCGGGGGAGTCAATCACCCGCGGACTGTATGTCCGGTTCCCGCGGACGTGGAGCTTGCATTTCGATTGCCCAGAGCGCATCATTAATCACATCGTATAATGACCGTAGCCAAAACCAAACTTAGTTCAGATTGTTCGCCATGACAGGCCGGATATTTAGGCAGAATTCCGACCCATTTGGGAAAGGACCTGGTAGGCGAACCATACGACCCAACGTAGCCAGGAAGATATCGTCTGAGCTAAAAGGTCAGTGCTGCCGGGGCCAAAGGCAGAAAGAGGCGTGACTGTCTGCGACGGAGGACGGGCTTGAATCTGCGTATGTAAACGCGAAAGACGCGCACAGGATCTTGGTGCCGGGTCTCCCGAGAAAATTTGCGGGTTTCAACGGCCGAATAGTGATGATCGGGGGGTGCGGTCAAGGAAGACCTGTTCGTGGCTAGGAAGGCATGGTCTGTGAGCAATCGCACAGAGCCATCCGCACGGAACTGGAGGCAGGTAGAACTCGCCGACAGAGCGTGGAGCTCGCCAACTGTGGCCGCCGTGGCCAGGACCAAAAGGAAGCATGTCTTCCGCGACACATCAGCGAAATGAGACAGGGCAAGGGGTTCGAACCTGTCCAAATTAAGCTACGTCAGGACCCAGGGAAGGTCCCAGCGAGGAATCAGCGGGGAACCGGGCGATGCAGGCCAAAATGTGCCATCAGGTCTGTGAGAGCTTTACATGTGCCAGGGTCGGGGTGGCCGATATGACGGTAATTGTCAGCAATCATGGACAGGTAACCTCGGAGCCCGAGATAAGGAGTCCGCCAACCCGTTCAGGTGAACTGGGATGTGTTGAGCTCGGAGGGATAGGTGGCGGTCCACGCCCCAGCGCATCAATCTATAGAGGAGAATGCACTGCTCAGGAGAGTGCGTACCACCCAGCTTCTGAATGGAAGAGACCACAGTGGCGTTGTCCGAAATGACTAAGAGCTCCTGGTGGCGAAGGTGCGATTCCCATTTGATGAGGGCTTGCCAAATCGCTGGTAGCTCGCGCCAGTTGATGTGTCTGTCTACTATTGCCGGAGACCAAAGGCCGGACGTCAAGAGGAAACTCCGTAGCAGATGTGCCCCCCAGCCGGGGAGACTTGTGTCCCCGCCTAGCGGGAGAGATGAGGAGGCGGAGAGTCTAGAGGAACTCCTAATGCGAGCCGTGAGGTGTCCGTCCAGCGCTGTCGATATGAGCGAAGTAATAGAGTCACAGGTACCGGTGCGTCTAAGTCGCCGGAGGACGGACGCCAATGAAGCAGAAGGGGCAGTTGAAGAGGCCGGGAGTAAAGACGACCGAGGGGAAGGAGATCCGCCACTCCATTCATCAAGCCGAGGAGCTGAAGCCAAACTCTGGTGGGGACTGACACCGCCTGTGCTACCTGGGTGGCCCAGGAGGCAAATTTGTGGATCCGAGGCACCGGCAAACTCACTATGTTGAGGGTGGTTGTAAATTTCATGTCTAGATGAGTAACCGGCGAGATAGGGAGATGTCTGGTAGATCGATAACGGGACGCCACCTGTCGCCCGGCTTAGGAACCACATAAACAGGCGGCTGTAAAATGCTGGCGAGTCGGAATGAGACACTACCTCTGTGGCGGCCGTCGGTAGAAGCCAGACGACCTCTCCGCGCAGTGTGAAGGCTTTCAGACCGTCCGACGGAATATCTGTCCAATAGGGTGAGCTTCTCAGCGGCGGGGGAGAACGAAAAGAAAACGAGAGTCCCACGGGAAATGAGTCAGGGGGCCCGCCAGTCACGGGCAGACCTGGGCCAGGCGGGGACAGAGGTCCTAACGAGTCTAGCGCGGTTGAAGGCGGGGACCCGCCGGGGAGCCTTGGCGGGAGCGGGAGTGAAGGATGAAGCGGGTCTGGAGGTCCTCAGGGCGCAAGCCAAGGTATTCCGTAAAAGTGACGCCGTCGTCTCCCAACCATGAGGGAGGGTGTGGTTCAGCTGATTGGGACCACCAAGCCGGGAAATCGATTGAGGGTCCAACGATGGAAGCTGACAGCTACAGGACGGGGAATGTCCCGCATACCAGGAATGGCGGAAGGAGATGTCTAGGACAGTTGGCCTCTAGCGATCCGCGAAGAAAGGATACTTCGGGAAATCAGCCGGGAGTAAAGATGAAAAGGAATCCCTCAGATCCTTAAAGCCCGGGAGCGGAGGTAAAGACCTGCGGACACCTTCCTCTGGAGCGGGGGGGGGGGGGGGGGGGGGGGGGGGGGGGGGACACGCGTCCTTCGGTAGTGCAGCCACGATGAGCCGAGCTGCGGCATCAAAGTCGAGAAGCGTGTCCGCGCGTGACGCATCCTAGGCGATGCAATATCATCCAACACAGCAGAGCAAGACGAGGGACTGTCCACACCAAGCAGGGCCGGAACCGAAACCGCCGGGAAAAGACGAAGAGTGTCATCAACCCGCGTAGAGAGCGAAGACTGGTGAGGTGTGCCATTGGTGGAGATCGTTCGAGCCACGTCCCGACGAGAGAAGTTAGCAGCCAGCGGGCGTCATGTCCGATGGTGCGGATGTGTAGTCGTCGGTGATTGTCGCGCCGACTGGTGCGGGTGAGGCGGGGGTTGCGAATGAGGACAGCAGTCCTATCAACACCTCAAGGAACTCGAGCAAAGGCGGCAAGGCGCCCATCCGCCTGAAAAGCTGCAACAGTATCCAGCAAAGGCAAAGGGCACTAAAACGCCTGAGAGTGGCCTGCATACCAGCTCTGGGGAAAATGTATATCGATGCCTGCCGGCCACTTGGCATCAGAAAAGAAAACCGACTCCATCGAAGTGGCGAGAGGTAACTGGGCCGAAAAGGCGTCGAAGAGATTGCAAAAAGCAGGTGGTTGTGGGAGAGATCTAATTCGCTTGGTGGGAAGGAGAGCATCCACAGAAGCGGAAGCTTTGTGCTTGAGTGGAGGAGCGGAAGGACAAACATCCGGGGAAAAGAAAAACGGAGAATAAGTTCCGAGGCCGCCTCAATCGACCGCCTGGTCGCGATACCCGGAGCGACGCGGGAGGAAGAGTCCGAATCATCGCAAGGAGAGTCCGCTGAGAGGGAAAGCAGGGACACGGGATGGTCACCCCAAACTGCAAAAGTGGAGGTCGAAACACCAGGGTGGAGACTGAGGACGTCGATGGCAATAGACTCCTGGACCTGTAGAGGAGAACGCTGAATATCCCGGGAGGAAGGTGAATGCAGCAAACTGGAGAGGCAAGAGCAGCGCCGAGAGGACTGCTCGCCTGAACGATGTACGCGCTGTGACCGGATACTAGCCGGGGCGCTAGGGGACACCGTAATACCTGCCGCGCCGAGCAAAGGGTCAAAAAGTGACGAGCTATGGTGACGCTTAGGCGGAAGAGTGTCTGAACGGTGTATGCGCGGTGACCGGCTACCCGCCGGGGCGCTATGGGACACCGCAAGTCCCGCCGCACCGAGCAAAGGGTCATGAAGTGACGCGCGAAGGCGACGCTTAGGCGGAAAAGTTTCTGAACGTTATATGCGCGGTGACCGGCTACGAGCCAGGGCGCTGTGCCGTGACCGGTTACAAACCGGGGCGCTAGGGAACACCGGGAGCCTTGCCGCGCCGTGTAAAGTGTCATGAAGTGACGATCGATAGCGACGCTTAGGCGGAGAAGTATCTGATCAGTGTATGCGCGGTGACCGGGTAATAGCCGGGGCGCTAGTGGACATGGATGTCGAGTGAAAAAGTTGCATCAAACCGATGACGCCAGGACCTGGATCTCGCCTGCCTCCGTAAGGCGGGCACGTTGCCACATAAGCGTCTCTCCGTAAGAGTACGCAGGCTTTTGCAAATGAGATCTCTTATGATGATTGTCGGACAATTTACTGAACGAAGTATGTCGCGGTATGCGTGCCCCCATAAGGCAAACGCTACGCCCTAAGGCGGACTCCCCGTAAGAGTCAGCAGGCGGTGTCCGTTTAGAAATCTTGCGGGATGAGCAATCTCAAGTGGCCGACAGCTCAGATGATCCCCACGGTCCATGCTAACTCGACTAGTTTCGGACAACTTACTGCGCGAAGTATGTCGCGGCATGCGTTTCCCCCGTAAGGCAAACGCTAAGCCCTAAGAGTCAGCAGGCTGTGTCCGGTTAGAAATTTTGGAGGATATGGAAATCTCAAGCGACCGACGGCTCAGTTGATCCTCACGGTGAACACCAATTCGATTATGTTAGGACAACTTACTGCGCGAGTATGTCGCGGTATGCGTGCCCCCGTAAGGCAAACGCTAAGCCCTAAGGCGGACTCCCCGTAAGAGTCAGCAGGCTGTGTCCGGTTAGAAATTGTGGAGGATATGGAAATCTCAAGCGGCCGACGGCTCAGTTGATCCTCACGGTTAACCCAAGTCGACTATGTTTTGACAACTTACTGCGCGAAGTATGTCGCGGTATGCGTGCCCCCATAAGGCAAACGCTGCGCCCTAAGGCGGACTCCCCGTAAGAGTCAGCAGGCGGTGTCCGATTAGAAGTGAGGAAGGATGAGTGAAGCTCAAGCGGCCGACGGCTCAGTGGATCCTCACGGTCCGCGTCCACCCACCTGGGAACAGTGCCAAGTACTGATGTGGGCTTCAGGAAGGAAGCCTTGTCACTAGGCGTATGTGGACGCTCGCGCCTGTAAAAACTCCAAAGCTGCGACCATTGCTGCTCGGGCCAGGCGGCGCAGACGGTGCAAGTATGGTCCGAGTTGCAGCCCGCACAAGGAAGGCATAAATCATGGTCATCACACGGCCACTGGAAAGATCCACACTTTTGGCAGGATGCTCAGGGGTACTGCAACATAAAAACAGAAAGAGTAGGCGACCGGGCGCAAGCACTCTGAGGTTGCGAAAATGAGAACGAAGGCTCTGTGCGATCCGACGAAACAAACCAACCAAAACAGGCACCCGGGCCGGGGACGTCT
This sequence comes from Semisulcospira habei, assembly GCA_036245525.1. Lineage (NCBI taxonomy): Eukaryota > Metazoa > Mollusca > Gastropoda > Semisulcospiridae > Semisulcospira > Semisulcospira habei. Next base: position 177,919,841 of record BTPG01000006.1, on the reverse strand, counting down.
GAGGGAGGGGCCGAGACCTTACCTCTCCTGTGACGTGGCAACGGGTGGAGGAAGCTCCATAGTAGGAACAGTAAACACCACTGAGAGGAATCTCTCTTTTTATTATTATTTTTATTATTATTTTTTTTTTTTTTTTTCGTGTTCACCAGAACGAAGAAAAACACAGTTCACCCGAAGCACAATCCTTGAAAAACACACACAGGCACATAAATCCAAGCACACAAGACGGAAGGAACACAGTAATCCACAAAAAGTAGTCCAGTGAAAAACCGTTAGCAACGGTCTGTGGAGCGATAGGCTAACACGTGTGAACTTTAGAGCTAAGTAGAAACGACTGATTTGTGATTGGGCCACGTAGTGGGTGCCCAGATGGACTGGGACGGGAGGTGGGACGCTTGAGCAGGTGTCTCTGGAGTGTCTCTCAGCCCTAATGAGGGTTCCCCGAGTGCCTCCCGGGTTGTGAAGGAACACAACAAGTTCTTAGGCTAAAATTGGGTAAGTAGTTGACACTTCCAGACAGTAATGTCATCGGTAATGTTTTTGAGGAAACAAACTCTGGGGCCCTTGACTCATATGAGCACTTCCCGCCCGGCGTTACAGCCACCGGCGGCGGGTGACTCTCTCACTGTTTCTTTCAGAAGCTCTCGCGTGGATGATCGCACATGGCGCACACATCCTTCTCAACTTTTCTCCGCTAGTCCGCTTCAGACAGTGACGTTATGCGGTCGTTCTTTCAGCCGCAGCCCTCTCTCCAGCGACACCTGCTCAAGCGCGTTACAATCACGTTCTCCGGACCATCGCCGCTTTGTTCCCCCACGTGGCTCCTCCCCCAATCGCCAGTCTCGAGACCAATCGAGACTGCCTCTCGATTCCTCTTCCTGTCGATCTTCTTCTCAGGTGAGCGCTCGTTCTGCCCCCCACCATTCGGGTCTTCCGGCCCTGAGAGTGGTCCGTGTGCCCGCTTCTAGCTTTCCAGTCGCGCCTGTTCGATCCCTCTCTACCCATGGAGTTCTGATTCCCCCCCCCCCCTCGCCTGGCGGATCCTTGTGGAGGGATCGAGACGAGGTGCCCAGCCCCCACAGATTCTGCTTCTGTGTTCCTCGAGCCGCAGTCTCCGCTTTCGAGTCGCCCAGCTCTCCCTCTCTCCCCTGCAGCTCCCTCGCCCACCCCTGCGGTGGCTTCCCCCTCCTCTCCTCATAGCTTATCGCCCTCTTCCCCCCACCTTGCCTTGGGCATAGATTACTGCCGAGCCCTCGATGAAGCGGCCGACCTGATTTCGGCTGCTCTTCCTCCGGAAGCTTGCCCCCCCTCTCCTCCCTTGAAACGGAAGGCTTCAGCTTCAGTCGACGCTTTGCATCAGTCCAAACGTTTTAAGACCCTCCCTCAGCCCACCTGATTTCGGGACATCTCTGATGCTTTTAACGCTCATTTACAACAGGGCAATTTGTCGGACATTGGCTTTTTTTCCGACCGCCGCTGGCCTGCGGATGTGGAGATTAAGTTCCGACAGCACTGGTACACCGGACAGAACCAGTCCTTCCTGTGCCCCCTCCCGACGGTGGATCCCGCTGCAAAGGCGCAGATTGGTGGTAAGGCTGCTGTGGGTCGGTCTACTCCCGCGGGCCTAGACAAGATGGCTACCCTAATTCGGAATTCTCTAGCCGTGTTTTTTTTTTTTTAGTTAGCCACACAGGCTGTGGTACGACGTATTGAAGACTTCTGGGATTCTCCTGAGGCCTCTGACCCCCTGAGCGGTTTACACTCCATTGTGGTGACGGCTAATCGGGCAGTGTACCACGCTTCGACAAACGCTTTAGCGGCAGCCTCCAACTGTGACCTTATGCGGCGGGACGGCGTCCTCCAGCGATGTGTCGGCATTCCCACTTCTGTGAAGTCCCAGCTGCGACAGGCCTCCCTCAGCGGTGCTCTTCTGTTTGGCCCTACCTGGCAGTCGGTGAAGGAGTCTACCAAAGACCTTTGGCCTCGCACCCCCCCTCCCCCCTGTGGCTTCCCACGCTTTCAGTCTTCCCGCAGGGCCGTGGGTCATCCTCTGCGGACCTTCAGACCCACCCCGCGACCCTCCCGGGGAACCTCTAGACCTGGACGTCCTGTCTTCTCCGGCCGTTCTCATGCTCCCCCCTCTTCGGCCCCCTCGTTTCCCCGCCCCTACCGGAGGTTCGGGCGGGGACGGGCCCAGTGACTATCACCCTCTACCTTCCCCGCGGACGACCATGGAGCATTGATTGATTGATTGATTGTACATTGCTTAACGTCCCGACAGCAACAAGGCTTTCTCAGGACGTGCCTGCACTGCTTGTGAAAAAAAACAACTAAACAGAACATTGAATGTATGTCGCCAGCCGGTCAAATACGTTAAATAAACCTAAAACATGGGGCCTAAATAAAGCTAAGACCATTTAACAACACACATCCAATATCAAGAGCTACAGGCAGTGCAGACAGTAGGGAGAGTTTTAAAAAGGCAAATACAGGTGAATGGATCTCGGGTAGACAGAAACACATGCCCCAGAATAGAGAGGAAAACTCACCCTGTGGGGCTGACCAGGGTGACCCTGGGAACTAAAAAGTACCTAACCCCACCCAAGTCCCCCAGGGCAGACCCGGGTGGGGGACCATGGAGCACCCCGTCGGCGGGAGGCTAGCCCGGCACATCAACGAGTGGTGGTCGCTGCTGCCGGACGATACTTGGGTGCTCTCTACTATCTCAGATGGACTCCATATTTCGTTTCTCCAACCACCCCCTCTCCGCCGCTCGCCTGTGTGGACTTGTGTCTCATCCGACCCGATCAAGGCTTTGGCTCTGCGTCGGGAGATTGCGTCTCTACTTCAGAAGGCTGCGACGGAGGTGGTCTCTCGGCTCGACTCGCCGGCATTCCAAAGCCGCCTCTTCCAATCAGTAGCTAGACGTAGTCATACACTTAGCTGCGACACGAACGACTGTTCTGGTTTCGGCTTATGTTTATCTTGTGTTCTCCGTGTGTTTTCTCAAACGACCTTTCGGCCCTAGTACCGGCGTGTCTCCCTTGACAGGGTTTTGCAAGATTAGCTTGAAGGTTGGGCCAGATTAGCTGGCTGCCTTTCCAGATGCCAAGCTAATCTGACACTATACTTGAACTACCATGACCAATTCACCTCTTGATGGAGGTATTAGGTGTGTAGGGCTGTTGACTGTTGGTAGAAACTTTTGTCATAATTTCATCAGGAATCGTCGTGACAATACAATACAATACTTTATAGTCGAGGGGAAATTTTGGCGCAGCGGTATAACATACATAATAGAGACAAGAATTTTACAAAAATTACATGTTCATGTCATCTACAATACTCTGCCCCCCTCCCCCACTCCCCGCCCCCTCCATACCCTTCCGCATATATACACACACTTAAAAACACCTGACCTCACTTACACACATAAAAAACAAAGACTAAGACTAAACGACTAAAATTACAAGTGTAAGTTGTAAAATTATAGCATGAGTTATGGAAGGTATCACAGCCAACTAAGAAGAAATATGTATTTTTCTTTAAAATAATTTTTTTCGAAAAATACTTACCGATGGTATTACTGAGAGGAAGATATACTTAACTAACAATTTCAGTCTCCAAAAAAACCCACAAAAAACACAATAGAGCAAAAGGAAGACACCAACCTGAGGACTGTTAGGTTTTCGCGGTATGACCAAGATGGGTGTCTCCATCCTAGCGGTGAGAATGATGGTGTTCTTCAGCGCTTCATTTACCATGGGGCTGGTTGTTATGTTGAGGGTTCTGCTCATGTCAAAGTCATGCAAGAGTATTGTGTTGGTCATGTCACCTGATAACACAAAAGAAAAGCGCATTGAATAATTTATGTATTGTCTGTTAGTTTTATTGTCAGAGCCAAATGATTAAGATATATCAAGCAATACAGAGCAGTATAGATCAAGGGAAAGGTATAAAACTTGTTGGGCACTGCTTGTATGCAAGAGTTATATCCTTTATAATAGGCTCACAAGACTGTGGAGTGGTGCCACCGAGTGCCGACTTCAGAATAATGCCTGTTGAAGCTGCGGAAGCCTAAGGAGTGGCAGTTTCTGCCGCACTTTGTGATGGTACAGTGGCACCTGTTCTGAGCAATCACCTTTTTTGCAACAAAAAAAAGGGTCTTAAAATGTATTTTTCTCTAAATGTATTTTTTTCGAAAAATACTTACTATACAGTTACTATTAGGAAGGTACACTTAGCTTACCGATTTTAGCCTAAAAACTTGTGTGTTGCTAAACCAGGGAAGTAACTCTCGCAAGTAGCTACCCCGTCACCTGAGTAGTTTAACTGTCCCCTGAGTAGCCTCCCCTCCTCATTATGTGAGTGGTGCCTTCCCATTAGTCTTACACTTAGTGACTGGCGGCAAACGGGTGTGGGTGGGAGGGCGCTTTGAGTAATGCCATCAGTAAGTATTTTTCGAAAAAATACATTTTAGAGAAAAATACATTTGTTTCTTCAAAAACATTACCGATTACATTACTATTAGGAAGAATAGCGAAGAGGAGGCGGGTGCCAACTAGTAACTACCCCAGCGTTAACACTTAGCCAAGGCCCCTTAGGCGCAAACTCCCGACAATTTCAGCTAAGTGTTACCTATGACGCCTTCGGCGCCGGGAGGGAGTGTTGCGTCGCAGCAATATCCCCTACTAGTGCCAGGTTTGCCTGTTGGCCATAGAGGTCTCGTAAGTAAAACCGTGCAAAGGTAGATTCTGTCCACCAGCCCACGGTCGCCACAATGTCCTTGACAGCGCAGTTGTAGTTGAAGGCGGTGCTGGCTGCTACGGCTCTGACCTCATGTGCCCTGATCCGCAGCCTCTTAGCTCCCCGTGGGGAGAGGTCTTTGTATGTGGAACGTATAACTCCGCAGAGCCATGCGGAGATAGTCTGGGTGGAGATGTCTTCCCTGCCCGGTGCCAAGGGCAGGAAGAGGCAGGAACGTCCCCTCTAACGGGGCTTTGACCGACGAAGGTAGATCTTCAACGCCCTGACCGGGTCCTGGAGTCAGCATTCCCGGGACTGGTCATGGCCACTGAGTGGCCCGAAGAGTTATCAGCTGAGGTGCAGCTGAAGGGGGTCTATTTTTTGCCAAAAATGTATGTTCCAACACAACCCAGGAAGCACTCGGAGAACCCCCAAGTGGGGCCAAGAGTAGCCTTCCATTCCTGCCCATGCAGTTCCGAGTCACGTGGTGACCAACCAGTTGGAATACTTAGCTCACCAACGGCAAGCGGGGCAGGTGGGAGGGTCCTCCAAGTCATGTCATCGGTAAGTATTTTTCCCCAAAATACATTTTAGAGGAAAAATTCATTTTTCCTCAAAATACATTACTGATGACATGACTATGTGGATGAATTGTGAGAAGGAGGAGGGTGCCGCGCCCAAAACACCGCCGCAGATGGGTTATAGTCAGAGCCGACCTCCCTGCCGCAAACTCCCGACAATTTTAGCTAAGTGCGTATCTACGGCGCCTGTGGCGCCGGGAGGGAGTGTTGCACTGCGGTGATGTCCCCCCATCAGAGAGAGGATGTCTCGCTGGCCTGCCAGATCCCGGAGGTAGGAGAGGGCGAAGGTCGATCTGCCCGCCAGCCTGCAGCTGCCACAATGTCTGTGACAGCGCAGTTCCTGTCGAACGCGACGCTCGTGGCCATGGCTCGTACGTTGTTGTGCGTATCTTCAGCCTCTTGCTCCCTCTGGGGAGAGGTCCCGGTAGACGGACCGCATGACGCAGCGTAGCCAGGAAGAAATCGCCTGGGCTGTTGAGTCAGTTCTGCCTGGATTCAACGGCAGAAAGAGGCGTGAGAGTCCTCTCCGGACAGCTTAGGATCTGCGTAGCTAAACGCGTAGGGCGCGCATGGGATCTTGTCGCCTGGTCTCCTGGGAAAGTTCACATCTCTCAGCGGCCGTAAGGTAAACAAGTGGCACGCGGTCAAGGAGACCTAGTCTTGGCAAAGAAAGGCCGGGTCCATGAGAAGCTGCACAGAACCATCCGTCCGGAACTGCAGGCATGCAGGGTGCGCTGAAGTAGCTCGCTTACCCGGGCCGCCGTGGCAAGGGCCAGCAGGAAGCACGTCTGACGCGTCACATCCGTGAAGCTGGCCAAGGAAAGCAGTTCGAACCTGTCAGAGGTAAGCCACATTAGTACCCACGGGAGGTCCCAGCGATGAATGAACGAGTGGGGGACTGGATGCCGCAAGCCGAAGTGAGTCAGAAGATCGGCAAGGTCTTTGCAGTCGCTGGGGTCCAGGCGGTCGAGGTGACGGTAGGTGTCAGCAATCATGGCGTGGTAACCCTTGATCGTGAAGGGGGCCAACCCCTGGTCCCCGAAGAGCCAGAGGAAGAAGTCAGCGAGCAGGGGGGTTCGACAGGTCGGCGTTCCTGCCCATCCTGGGGGAGAGTTGTTGGTCAGCGCACCAGGATCACAGTGCTCGCCATTTCCCCTCGTAGACACGCCTGGTCGAGGGTCTGCGGGCTGTAGCGATCGCTTCCACTGTTGCACTCGAGAAGCCTCCAGCGGCGAGGGCTTGCCGCACAATTTCCAGGCATGAAGGAGGAGACGCTCCGGTCATGGGTGGAACAGTGGCTGGTGGGGCTGCCTGAGCATCGTGCTCGGCGTGGGCAGCAGCAGGGGGCGTGGGCCCGTGGTGAGGTTGAGGAATCGGGGCGACGAAGAGGGGAAGCTGGCGATTCCCCCTCGTGGCGAACAGGTCGATCATAGGCGTCTCCCAGTGAGTGCAGATCAACTGAAAGATGGCCTTGCATAGCGTCCACTCCGTGCGTAGCAGCTGGCCGAGCCGGGAGAGAAAGTCGGTCAAGACATTCAGGCAGCCGGGGATGTGTTGAGCTTGGAGGGAAAAGCTGCGGACCTCGCACCAGCGCATCACCCGGCAGAGGAGCATGCACAGGTCGGGTGAGCGCGTACCGCCCTGCTTCTGAATGTAAGGAAACCACCGTCGCGTTGTCTGAGAGGATGCGCACCTCCTGGTGCCGGAGGTGTGCTTCCCACGCGATAAGGCTCGCCAGACCACTTGCAGCTCCAACCAGTTGATGTGTCCATCCAAGGCCGCACAAGCATCTGAGTCACGGGCACCGAGGCAGCTATGTCTCCGGAGGACGACGCCAAGGAGCAGGAGGTGCAGCTGTAGCGGGCGGGCGTGAAGACGACCGAGTGAGAGTAGATCCGCCATTGCATTCATCAAGCCGGGAAGCTGACACCAACTCTGGCAGGGGCTGCTTCCACCTGGGCTATCAGCCAGCAAGGGCAGCTATCTCCTGTATTCAAGGCTCTGGCAAAAGCACCCCATTGAGGTTGGTAGCGAGTTCCATGCTGAGATGGACAAACCGGCGGGAGGGAGTGAGGTCTGACTGCCCGCGTTGACCAGGAACCCCAACCGCGACAACAGCCGAAGCTGCGCATCCCTGTCCGTCACAAGGTCGGTCTCCAACTGGTTCCTCAGGAGAAGGTCGTCCAGGCAGCTCGAGGTCTGACTGGATGGCGAACGTCTGGCCTAGGCAATAACGATGACCATGCGGTGAACACCCAAGGGCTGTGGCTGAGACCGAACAGGAGGGCCCGAACTGGTAGATCACGCCGACGAGCGCGGAGCGGAGATACCTCCTAGAAGCGAGGTGCACGAATAGACGGCCGTAGAGGGCTGGGGAGTTGGGGCGCAAGACGACCTCTGTGGCGGCCTTCTGCAGAAGCGCGGCGACCTCTCTGCGAAGGGCGCTGGCCGTGAGCTCGTCGGACGGGGTCTCGGTCCACAGCGGGGAGCGCCGTAGCGGATGGGCGATGACCGATGAAGCTACGCCGCCCGGTAGGGCACTTCCGCGAGGACGAGGAGGTCTCCTAGGAGGGGCGCCAGACATCCTCGATGCGGTGGACAAGGCTCGGGTGAGAAGCTCCAGGAACCCGAGCAAGCCAAGAGTTCCGGACGAGCGACGCAATCTTGTTCAAGCCGCGGGGCAGGGCGGCACAGCCTGCACTAGCGCTGGAGGGTCCAAGGTGGGAAGAGGGCAGGTGAACAGCTGGTAGAGGCCCGCATACCAGTCCTGGCGAAAGGCAAGTGGGGTACAGCTGGCCAGCGATGGTCAGTGGCGAAGTTGTAGCCCCGGCAACGGACTGATGGAGCTGGGCGGAGAAGGTGTCCCTAAGGTCCCAAACCGGGGGGCTGTGGAGGCGACTAGAAACTACCTACCTGCCGTCCCGCGTCGACGAAGGCGGAACCGTCCTCTTGAGTGGGGGGGAGGTCACAGCGGGGAGTGCGACGGTGAACAGACGAGGCGCCTCAAGGGTGGGAAGAGCCTCCGCACGCAAGGATGAGGGGACCTAGAGGAAGCGAGAACACCGAGCGGGGGCGAGGGCTGCGTCTGCTTTAGTGACGCGCACCGCGGTCCTTCCTGCGCTTATCAACGGGTGAGCGCGAGCGTCGGGAGCTGCTGGAGGAGCGGGAGGGCTCCAAACTGCCCGAAGCCCTCGGACGAGTGGACACTGGTCTCTGCGAGCCGGGCTCAGTGAGGCAGGCTCTTTGCCGGCTAAATGACTCCCTGTAAGAGTCAGCGAGCTTACCGAGTAGAGACAATTAGGACTGACAGTGGACACTGGACGGCGCGTGGTGCGTCTCAGGAGGCCGGGCTCAGAGAGGCGGGTGCTCTGCCAACTATATGGCTCCCCATAAGAACCAGCGGGCTGTGTCCGGGCGGGCTCCCTCCAGGGAGCTGTTGCGTTGAATGCAGTCCTGCTAGGAGTGCTGGGCTCCCCAAGATCGGTGCGGTCGCATGCTTCTCTCTAGACACTGGTCTCTGCAAGCCGGGCTCAGTGAGGCGGGATCTCTGCCGGCTAACGACTCCCCATAAGAGTCAGCGAGCTGACCAAGTAGAGACAATGAGGACTGACAGTGGACACTGGATGGCGCGCGGCGCGTCCCAGAAGGCCGGGCTCAGTGAGGCGGGCGCTCTGCCGGCTACATGGCTCCCCATAAGAACCAGCGGGCTTTGTCCGGGTGGGCTCCATCTGGGGAGCTGTCGCGTTGAATCCAGTCCTGCTAGGAGCACTGGGCTCACGTGTCCGGCACGGCGTCCATTCCCCAAGGTTGGTGTGGTCGCGTGCAGCCACTGCTTAGGGTATGGAGGGGGCGCCACGAAGAAAGAAGGTCCACCCACTGGTGTCAGGCGGTCGCGCATGTAAAGCTCCATAACTGTGACCAACTTCGCTCGGGCCAGGTGGAGCAGACATCGCAAGCGTGGTCGGAGGCACAGCCAGCGCAGGGGAGACAGACCTTAAGGAAGTAGGTCGGCCATGGAATTCGCCGCATCGCGTGCAGGTAAGCGCCTGGCGGCTGCAACACATATCAGACATGATAGGCGACCAAGCGTGGGCCTGAGAGGCCCCACCAATGAAGTCAAGAGCTCGACGCAAAAGCATAAAACGAGCGAAGGAGCAGCTGCAACACATGTCCGACACGACACGTGATGGGCGAGGGCACAAGGGGCCCCACCAAGCTAAGACGAGCGTCGGACGCGAAATGGTACAACGAAGGTACGAGCGAAACTAGGTGCCACAGATCGAAGCTGGTGCCCGGCCCGGGGGCCACCCAAGGGCTGTTACCGCTACCTAACCTCTCAGTCGAAGCGGGGACAGGGGGAGGAACCTCCATAACACCCTCAACGCGTGAAGGCGGCGGGGAGTCCCAACCAATTTAGCGCTGCGTAGACCAAGCAAGCCCAGGAAGGCGCAGAAGAGGCAAGGCCGGTAGAACAGGCAACGAAGCCCTCCCAGAAGGCAGAACAGGCAGCGACGAAGGTGAAGCGCCAAGGTCCGAAGTCACAAGGTAAGACGACCGAGCAAGGCCAGTCGCACCATACACAGTCAGGGTCCGAAGGCTAATGCTGAAACACGTCTGCACAGCGTGAGCTAAGTAGAACGACTGGTTGGTCAACACGTGACTCAGAACCAGATGGTCAGGAACGGGAGGCTACTCTCGGCCCCACTTGGAACACAACGGGTTCTTAGGCTAAAACTGAGTAAGTAGTAGACACTTCCACATAGTCATATGGACTATGTGGAAGTGTCTACTACATAGTCATGTCATCGGTAATATATTTTGAGGAAACAAATACTTACCGATGGCATTACTGATAGAAAGATATACTTAGCTTATCAATTTCAGCCTCCAAAATTGTTGTGTGTTGCTACACAACCAGGGACGTAACTCTAGCAAGCAGTTACCTAATCCTCTGAGTGGCCTCCCTATCCTCTGGGTAGCCTCCCTTCCTAATCTCGCAAGAGTCCGTTAGTGCCAGTTCTGTCTTAGCATACTGGCAGCAAGCGGGGAAGGTGGGAGGGAAGTTTGAGTAAGTATTTTTCGAAAATACATTTTAGAGAAAAATACATTTATTTCTTCAAAAACGTTACCGATGGAATTACTGATAGGAAGAACTGCAAAGAGGAGGAGGGTGCCGCCCAAAGCTCTACCCCTGTGTAACTGCTTAGCTATGCTCCCTGTAGGTGCACACTCCCGACAATTTCAGCTAAGCGTTACCTACAGCACATCCAGCGCCAAGAGGGAGTGTTGCGCCGCAGCAATGTCCCCCACTAGGGCCATGTTTTGTCGCTGGCCTGAGAGGTCTCTAAAGTAGAAGCGTGCGAAAGTAGATTCGGCCCGCCAGCCCACAGCCACCACAATGTCCCTCACAGCGCACTTGCCGTCGAACGCGACGCTCGTGGAGACAGCCCGGACCTCGTGCGCCCGAATCCGCAGCCTCCTCACTCCCTCTGTCGAGAGGTCTTCATAAGCGGATCGCATGACTCCGCGCAGCCAAACGGAGATCATCTGGGCGGATATGTCGTTCCTGCCCGGAGCCAAGGGCAGGAAGAGGCAAGAATGTCCCCGTCGTAGGGGCTTTGACTGGCGAAGGTAGATTTTTAACGCCCTGACGGATCCTGCTGTCGCACTTCCCGGGACTGGTCACGGCCCCGCAGTGGACGAAGAGTGATCAGCTGAGGGGAGCCTGTTTTTGGCCAAAAAGGAAGGACTAGTGAGGAGTTGAACCGAGCCGTCGGCCGGAGCTGCAGACAGGACGGGTGCACTGAGAGAGTGTGGAGCTCATTCACTCGAGAGGCTGTGGCGAGAGGCTGTGGCGAGAGCCAGCAGGAAGCAAGTCTTCCTCATCAAGTCGGAGAACCGCCCCAAGGGCAGAGGTTCAAAACGATCAGTGTTGTGCCAGGTTAACACCCATGCGAGGTCCCAAAGTTCGAAGTGTGCCATGAGGTCGGCGAGGTCCTTGCAAGCCCCAGGATCTGGTCGGCCCAAATGGCGGTAAGTGTCAGCCACCATAGACAGATATCCCTTAATGGTGATAGGCGCCAGATTCTGATCTGCGAAGAGCCACAGGAAGAACTCGGTGAGCTGGGGCATAGTCAAAGCTGTGGGGGAGAGGTGTTGAGTCCCGCACCATGACTGTAATACCCGCCATTTGCCCTCATAGACTTTCCGGGTTGAAGGTCTTTGTGCTGTAGCGATAGCCGCCACTCCCGCATCCGAGAAACCTTGACCGGTGAGGGCACGCCGCACAATCTCCAGGCGTGTAAGAAGAGACTCTCTGGGCAAGGGTGAAAAAGATCCTGCCGTAGCTGCTTCAGCATCGTGCGCGGCGTGGGAAGCCGCAGAGGGGGATCTGTGGCGAGACTCATGAGATCTGTGGTCCAAGCTCTTGGCCCAAGAGAACGGGGCTACCAGGAACAGCACCGCATTGCAGCCCCTGAGCTTCAGTAGTATCTTGGGTACCAGCATGGAGGGAGGGTACGCATATGCTAGTAGACCCTCCCAGGGAATGGAGAGAGCGTCTACCGCCCACGCAAGGGGGTCCAGAACGGGTGAGACGAAGAGAGGCAGTTCTGTTTTCCACCTCGTCATGAACAGGTCGATCATGGGCGTCTCCCAGAGCACGCAAATCAGCCGAAAGAGGACGGGGTGAAGAGCCCACTCGGTATGGAGGAGCTGGCCGTGACAGGACAGAGAATCCACTAGCACATTCAGCCTTCCCAAGATGTGACATGCCCGCAGCGAGATGCCCCGATCCCGGCACCACACCAGTAGCTGGAACAGAAGGATGCACAGCGAAGGAGAATGTGTCCCACCCTGTTTTTGAATGTAAGCCACAACCGTCATGTTGTCCGAGAGGACCAAGACCTCCTGTGTCACACGCGTCTCCCAGGCGATGAGGGCGAGCCAAACTGCCTTCAACTCCAACCAGTTGATGTGCTTGCCCACTAGATCCGGCGGCCAAAGACCTGCTGTCTCGCGGAAGTCCGGGAGCAGGTGCGCCCCCCAACCGGAGAGACTTGCATCCGTGCAGATTGACAGGTAGGGTAGCAGGGAGGCGAGGTGAACTCCCAACGCTAACCAAGAGGGGTCTGTCCACTGGAGAAGATGTGGCTGAACCAGCAGAGATACAGGCACATGGGCTTCCAAATCCCCCGAAGACGGCCGCCAGAGAAGGAGGGGATGTAGTTGAATCAGCCGCGAGTAGAGCCAGCCGAGCGGAAGCAAGTCCGCCGCTGTGCTCATGAGTCCTAACAACTGCAACCACATCTGCGCTGGAGCATCCTTGGTGTGATACACTTGCAGGGCCAAAGTCGCTAACTTCTCGATCCAGGCCTGGGGGAGGCGGACCAAGTTCAAGTCGGTCTGAAAATCCATACCAAGGTGGATAAATCTGCGGGACGGCGAGATGTCCGACTTTCTGAAGTTGACCAGGAAGCAGAGCTGGTGAAGTAGGGAGAGCAGTGCGTCCCTGTTGGGACAAGCAGGTCTCGTCCTGGTTCCGGAGGAGTTAGTTATTTGGGTTTAACGCCGAGCAGGCGACTAAGGCCATCTCATGGCGGGATGGGTAAAAATCTGGTCAGCCAGACTAAAAGCAAGGTCTTAAGACAAGATGTAAATATAGATTAAAAATCTCAGGCTAAAATGTCGCACATGTCTTTAAAAGAAACGTCTACAGACTCTCAAAAAGGGCAAATAAAAAGTTCACATAGTCTATGAATGCTCAGATCTTGTTAAAAATATTGCATTCTCTCAAAAAATTGAAGATTTTGTCCGGGGGAACATCCCGGAACAAAACCTTCAAGGAGTCTGCTGTGAAGTGTTTATATCTGGTGTCAATTAGGTCAGCACAATACAGCAAAAAGTGTCGAACAGAAAACTGCTCATCACAGGCAAAACACCATGGACGCTCATCCTGTTTAAGTAAGTAAGAGTGCGTAACATACGTGTGCCTGATGTGGAGCCGAGCAAGGACAGTCTCCTCACGGCGGCTGCCGCAGCGGAAAGGTAGACTGTCAGACAACTTAGGAAGAGCTTCATGAAGCTTGTTCCCTTCCTCTTTGTCCCACTCGGACTGCCACTCGCGGGCTATGTACGCACTAATCACAGGTTTAAAATCACTATAGACAGTCTGTGTGTCAGGGACAGGGTCACTGCGGGCACTGTTGGCAGCAGAATCTGCGATTCTGTTGCCTTCGATGCCCACATGGCCTGGGACCCAAATAAAAATGATGTCATAATATTCCTTCATCAAGTCTGCGTAGAGCTCTCTAATCTGCACCAGCAGTGGATGGTCTGTTCCCGCGCCCTGAAGGGCCTGCAGGGCAGAAAGAGAGTCGGACAGAATCAGGAAGTTCCTTTCCCGAGACTGATAGGCATGCTTGAGTGCCAGCAAAATTGCCTGCAGTTCTGCACTAAATACAGAGGAATGGTCAGGGAGACGGAGCTTAAATGGGCGTTTAGGATGGCGAGAGGCATGCTTGAGTGCCAGCAAAATTACCTGCAGTTCTGCACTAAATACAGAGGAATGGTCAGGGAGACGGAGCTTAAATGGGCGTTTAGGATGGCGAGAGGACACTGCAGCCGCAGCCACCCTCCCATCCTCAGACTTGGACCCAGCCGTATAAAGACGACAATAGCCAGGAAAAATTGAAAGGAGTTCATTGAGGCTCTGTTGGTATATGGCTGGTGGAGTACAATCCTTCTTGTGGGCGGTCAAGTCCAGCAAGATGTCAGGAACTGGTAGTAGCCAGGGTGGAGTGACGTGTTGCAGAGATTCCGAAACTTTGTCCAGGTCCACTCCGGCCACCTGCAGATGAGGTCGGACACGGAAGGAAAGTGGATGGACAGCTCCCGGATGGGCATCGTAAATCTCTGCAAACGACGGGTTAAAAACACAATCATAGGCAGGATTGTCTGGATGGGCCTTCAGCTTCAGAACGTAGCTGAGCATGAGGCGGCGGCGGAGCCTGAGAGAAGGTTCCCCTGCCTCTGCATACAGACTAGGAACTGGAGATGTCCTGAAGGCTCCCAGACATATGCGCAGACCTTGATGGTGAATTGTGTTCAGACGCTGTAGAACAGACTTTGAAGCCGAGCCATATACCACAGAGCCATAATCCAGTTTGGACCGAACAAGGGCCCGGTACAGTCGAAGTAAGACAATGCGGTCTGCACCCCAGTCAGTACGACCAACGACACGAAGAATGTCGAGGGTCTTCTGACAAGAGGTTCTAAGGTAGTTAACATGGTTGCAGAAGGTCAATCTTTTGTCAAAGATGACCCCCCAAAATTTTGCCTCTTCGGCCACCTTAATTGGCACTCCAGCAATGCTCAGGCTAGGTTCTGGAAAAAATTTCGTCTGGTTAGTAAAATGCACACAGACTGTCTTGGAGGGCGAGAACCTGAATCCATTGAGAGGCACCCACCCCTGGATGCGATCAACGCACAGCTGCAAGTGTCTCTCAAGGGATGCAAGTCCTCGACCTCGTGCACACAGCGCAAAGTCGTCCACAAACAAAGAGCATTCAGAATCATCCTTGACGGCCTTTACAATGTTATTTATTTTAATGCTAAATAAAACAGGATAGAATACTGCCCTGCGGGACACCAATCTCCTGTTCAAAGGAGTCGGAGAGGGTGGAGCCCACACGGACATGGAACGACCTGTTGGACAAAAAATTGTGAATAAAAACGGGCAGATGCCCTTTAAAACCCATGTCCGACAAATCAGACATTATACCATGCTTACAGGTAGTGTCATATGCCTTTTCAAGATCAAAGAAAATTGCATAGACATGCAGCTTGTTGACAAAAGCATCTCGGATAAAAGACTCAAAGCGGACTAGATGGTCAGTTGTACTACGGAAGCGCTGGAAACCGCACTGGAGGTCTGTGATGAGACCCTGTGACTCAAGATGCCACACCAGTCGGGCGTTGACCAAGCGTTCCATAGTTTTACATAAACATGATGTCAAAGCTATTGGCCGGTAGTTGCCCGGGTCGGAAGGATCCTTACCTGGCTTGGGAATTGGCACAACTACAGCCTGGCGCCAAGATGGCGGAAAAAAAAAACGGTTATCCAAATATGGTTAAAGGCCTTGAGAAGTACAAGGAGTGAATCCTCAGACAGATGTGTTAGGAGCTGATAGTGGATGGTATCTAATCCAGCAGCAGAGTCAGTACATTTCTGCATGGCTTGCTGCAATTCTGAAAACGTAAAAGGGGCATTATAGTCTTCCGAGTTGTCCGATATAAAATCACAAGTACAAGATTCTCGCTTCTCCTTCTCTCTCTGGAAGAAAGGTGAATAATGCTCTGTTGAAGAATTATGGGCAATGGTGGAGGCAAGCAAACTGGCCACAGCCTTTTTATCTGTGACCAAACTGGCACCATCTCTAAGATGGCCGACAGAAGCCGAGCCACCCCTGCCCCTAATTCTTCGAACAGCCTTCCAGACTTTTTGGGATGGAGTCCTAGAAGATAAAGATGAGACAAAGCATCTCCAGGAAGCACAGCGTTCGCGTTTAAAAATGTAACGGGCTTTCGCCCGCTGTCTTTTAAATGTTAAAATATTTGCTTGCGACGGATTACGAAAAGCACGTCGCTGAGCAGATTTGCGCATTTGGGCCTTGCAGCACTCTTCATTGAACCATGGTACTCTCGGCTTCCGATGGAGTGATGTGGAAGTTCTAGGGATGGTTTCACCTGCAACCTCCAACAAAATAGAAGTAAAACAAGAAACAGGTTCTTCAGCTGACATGACCACCTCCTCTGTAAGACGAGACTGACAGAGAGAGGCGAACAGAGACCAGTTAGCTTTCTTGAGATTCCAGCGCCCGGCGAATCCTCCTCACAGCTGACCGATGACAGGACTACTGGGAAGTGGTCACTACCACACAGGTCGTCGTGAACCTTCCAGTCAAAGTCCAGCATGAGAGAAGGATCACACACAGTGAGGTCTAGAACAGAACTAGATCCGGAACCTGAGTTAGAGTATGTAGGTGAGCCATCGTTAAAGACACATAGGTTAAGTTGAGAAAAAACATCTTCTAACATCTGACCTCTGCCATCATAGTGGTCACTACCCCAAAGGTGAGCGTGGCCGTTAAAATCCCCCATGATAATAAAGGGAGGGGGCAGTTGATCTACTAAGTAAAAAATATCATTGCTACAGACCCGCAGTGATGGTTTTAATTGATTGATTGTACATTGCTTAACGTCCCGACAGCAACAAGGCTTTCTCAGGACGTGCCTGCACTGCTTGTGAAAAAAAAATAATAAACAGAACATTGAATGTATGTCGCCAGCCGGTCAAATACATTAAATAAACCTAACACATGGGGCCTAAATAAAGCTAAGACCATTTAGCAACACACATCCAATATCAAGAGCTACAGGCAGTGCAGACAGTAGGGAGAGTTTTAAAAAGGCAAATACAGGTGAATGGACCAAGGGTAGACAGAAACACATGCCCCAGAATAGAGAGAAAAACTCACCCTGTGGGGCTGACCAGGGTGACCCTGGGAACTAAAAAGTACCTAACCCCACCCAAGTCCCCCAGGGCACACCCGGGTGGGGGTGCAGTGATGGTGGCAGGTAAATACTGCATATGGTTATGGTCTTCTTTAAGGTAACCCGAGCTGCGACAGCCTGAAGACAGGTGTCGATGCTAACGGGGCTACATAAAATTTGGCTACTAATGAGAAGAGCCGCTCCACCCGAGCGCCTCTCCGAATCAGAGCCTTTATGTATAACATTAAAACCATTAAAGGACACAGGGTCAGAAGTCTTCAGGTAAGTCTCCTGAAGAGATATTACTGAGGGGTTATAGAACTTGACTAAAAGACGTATTTCCTCAAAGTTAGCTTGACACCCACGACAATTATACTGAAACAAAGAGTACATGATTAAGTCTTATCTGGGGGTAAGGAGTATTCCACCCCCCCCCCCCCCCTTTTCCTTTACCTTGGAAGGAGTTGAAGAAACAGAGGGGGGGCCGGCTCCCGGGCCTCCTCTGGTTCTTCGGAGATGAAGGAGGTGGAGCCGCCGCAGCATCAGCAACGACAACCTCCACTCCCTCCATCTGCTCCTCCAGTGCAGCATATTTGTTTTGAAGGGGGACATCAGTGTTCCCCTTCTGGGCCCGTGCGCACAGCGGTCCCATAGATTTCTTAGACCCCTGGTCCTGGGCAGCGTTCCTGCCACTAGAGTTAGCGGCCTTAGAAGGCTGACCAGAGCCAGAAGCCTTTGGAGTTGACTAACAGGTTTGGGTGGGGGCTGAGGCTTAGGGGCAACAGAAGGCGGCACAACCGGACCGGCAGTGTCCGCCTTCTGCGTTCCCTGGCTCCTCTTCAACACCGGAGGAGGGTTACTCTACAGGGGCGAGATGAGCCGAGGCTCCGCCCCCAACCAAGAAGTTGGGGTCTGACATGAAAAGTCTTTGGTGGGGCGCTTGGCTGCCACCGCTGCACTGAATGTATATACTGAGGTGTTAGAGGGTGGGGCAGCCGCAGCTGCACCAGGACCGTCAACCAGTTTTTTGGCATCCAGAAAGGACAGCCCCTTCTCCACACGCACCTGCTGAATCTTGCACTCGGATATCCAACGAGGGCATTTCTTATCCGAAGCCATATGCGCCCCCTGGCAATTCACACACAGGGGGGGTGGTTGTGCAGGACTCAGCAGAGTGTCCAGGCTTAGTGCAACGGGCGCATGAAGCCTCCGCCTGACGGCAGGTCTTCTGCCCATGGCCATACTTTTGGCACTTAAAGCACCGGAGGGGGAGAGGGACGTACTTTTTCACTCTCAAGGAGTAGTAACCAGATGGTAGTAGGAGGGGTGGGGGTGCCAAACGTCAGGATGATGGTAGGGAGACGGATCTCCCCACCACCTCGCTTGGAAGCGAAGCACCGACGTAAGTCACCCCCTGAGACTTAAGGTTCCGTACAAGTTCATCTTCTGACAGTTCTGCCAAAGCTTGATCTTTGATTACGCCTCTTGACGAATTCATAGTCTTGTGGGGTGTGACCTCCACCGGAGTGTCTCCGATGGAAGAGAGCCTCAGTAGCCCGCTGGAGTGTGCACGGGTACGGCACTCCACCAGCAAGTCACCAGACCTGAGGCGCTGGGCATCAGGCCTGCCAACACGGCTCCTGAGGGTCTCCCCCACCAGAAAAGGATGTAGCTTGGTAACAGGTTTCTCCTTCACCTTGCTATGGACAATGAGGAAGCGAGGCCATACGGCTGACGCCTGAGGCGTCGCTTCCTCACAGTCCGAGTCACTGTCATGTTCAATGTTGGTGGCTATGTGCCGCTTCTGTGCAAGTTTGGTTTTTTTTTTTGTTTTATCCATATTATAATAGTAGAGATATTCATCCCCCGGGGGTCCCCGCCCACCACCGAGCCCAACAAGGGAAAGTGCAAATGTCGGCGGGTCTCCAGCCGACGCACAATGGAGACTGCCCGAAAGATATACTCAAGGGGGTAAGCCCGATTGAACCATTTGAGCCACCGCCTTCTATCACACTGTTGAATGCAGGGGAATACTGGCGTAAAGCACCTAATCAGCAGCAGAAGCTATAGCATGGTGCTCCGTATATCAACCCGCATGTCAACAGTGGGATAGGGCTCAACGTGACAAGAGCCGATTGACTAGGCCGGTACGACTAGCCTCCCGTTTAGGTAGAAGTCAAGGCCGAAGTGGAGTGTTGGCACCAGTGAGCCGCAGCCCAAAGGGAACCTCAGCCACCAGGATCCTCTTTTCCCCCGACACGGGTCTCCAAGCACGGCAAACACTTGGGATCCAAAGGACCAAAAAGTCACGAGTATTTTTAAGGACCAATCCAACATGGTACGACCTGGGTTAGCACAGCTCCTTAAAAACCGGACCAGTGAAAAGGCTGAACAACATATCTGCTGACATCAAGTCCTAGTCCTGGACAAAGATGGCACCCGTCTGCTAGCCCACTCAGTCAGGGACTGAGTGGACTACCCACCCACGCCACGTGGAGGCCGGTGCCGGGTAGGCTGGTTCCGGAGGAGCAAGTCGTCGAGGTAGTTGGAGGTCAGACTGAGAGACGACCGCCGAGCGCGTGCGACCACCACGTCCATGATCCTGGTGAAGACCCAGGGACTGAGCTTGAGACCAAAGGGCATGGCTCGGAACTGATAACCACCCCACGGAAGGCGAAGCGTATGTAATGGCAAGCCGAAGGGTGCATGAAGGTATGCATCTGCCAGATCGAGACTGACTGCGAAATCCATGGGCTGGACCATGGCACGGAGGGCTCTGGTTGTTTCCATACAGAAGGAAGAGGCAGCGATGAACTTGTTTAAAACCGAGAGATCTATAACTGGGTGCCAACCTCCGTCCGACTTCGGTACAACGAAGAGACGACTGTAGAAGGCCTGAGAGTCGTGTCGCAGTATGACCTCCGTGGCGGATTTCCGTAGCAACGCTTCCACTCTCCCTGCAATGCCGCTGCCTTGACCCGATCGCTCGGAACCCGAGTCCAAAGAGGGAAATGCTGAAGAGGCGGAGGACATTGAAAAGTGAGTTGGAGACCCGCCGAGATGGTAGAGAGGATAAAAGGGTCGTTCGGCAACAGTGACTGACAAGCGTCAATGTGCTGGGAGAGCCGCCTGCCGACCGGTGACCCAAGAGATGTCGGCGGAGGCAGAGCGAGAGGAGTCATCGGGCCCTCCCCTGCCTGGGCCCCTACCAGGCCAGGCAGAGGTCGGGGACGGGAGGGCGCGGGAGTGGCCAAAATGGGGGGGGGGGGGACAGGTGGGGCCAAGGGGCACGTGTACACGACCAGTCAAGTTCCGAATGAACCGAACCTCAAGTCGAAATTCATCTCCACATAAAATGCCAGAGCCAAATCTCAATTCCTGCCGGCTGGTGGCATTATCTGAGGCCTTACCTCGACATGATGATGCAGCCAAGGTAGGTAAACTGGTGAGGGCGTTTCCTAAAGCCTGCGCGGTGGAGCTTTTTGGTGGAGTACAGTGTGCGCAGTACTGGCCCCACCCTTTAAACCCTTGGTTCGTTTGTCATGGCCTAGCAAGCTGGGACGGTGGCATCGAGGTCCTCGGGTCGTAGGTTTTATATCAGACTGTCCTTGTCTTAGTCTCTGGCTCAAAAGCCTTCCCCGGAGACACGGGGGCTTTGATGTCAGGGGTTTCCTCCCTTAGCCTTTCCGCAGCCAAGCGGCCAGGCCTGCAAGGCAGCAGGGGACTCGTGGGGGCCGGGGTCGTCTATGTCCCGTGCAGATGTGAACATCTGCCCACTGCCCAGACGGTGACACCAGAGGAGAAAAATCCAACGCCGGAACCCGGTATCGAACCTCGCACCTTTGGCATTGGAGGCAGACGCCTTAACCACTGCGCCACTTCCCCGTCAGACGCCAAGCTGGACAAGGAGCTGGACAACAGGCTGGCAAAAGCGAACAGTGCTTTCGGGCGACTATTCAAGCGGGTGTGGCACAATCAACAGCTGAAAAAAGGCACCAAGATCAGCGTCTACAGAGCTGTCTTCCTCACCACCCTGCTGTACGGTTCCGAGTCCTGGGCCCTCTACCGCAGCCAACTACGACTCCTCGAACGCTTTCACCAGCGCTGCCTGCGTACCATCCTCAGCATTCACTGGAGTGACTATGTCACCAACGTCGAGGTCCTTGAACAGGCGGAAACTGTGAGCATCGAGGCTTTGCTGCTGCGGACACAGCTTCGCTGGGCGGGGCACGTCTCCAGGATGGAGGATCATCGCCTACCCAAGATCACTCTGTTCGGTGAGCTCGCCACTGGACACCGAGACAGAGGGGCACCAAAGAAGAGATACAAAGACGGTCTCAAGAAGTCATTTAGTGCCTGCCAAATCGACCACCGCCAGTGGTCTTCGCTTGCTGCGGACCGTGACACCTGGCGCTCCACCATTCACAAGGCAGCCGTCTCCTTTGAGGACTCTCGCAGAGCTAACCTTAAGGACAAGCGGCTCAGAAGAAAAAACAGAGTTGTCGTAACTCAGAACCCTGACCAGACCTTCCCCTGCAGCCACTGCGGTCGAACCTGCCTGTCCCGGATTGGCCTCTGCAGCCACGAAAATGCCTGCAGACGACGTGGGCAAGCCCTATAGAATCTTCGTTCGCGAAGTCAAGCCAAGACCTCGACATAGTGTAGTGAAGACTTACCAAAATCCAAGAGAAACTTAATCCAATCCTAAAGTATGCTTGCAGACTGAAACTGGTAAAACCGTTCCATCGGAAGCTAAGTGTAAGACTGATGGGAAGGTACCACTCACGTGATGAGGAGGGGAGGGTACTCAGGGGACAGGGAGACTACTCAGGTGACAGGGTAACTACTTGCGAGAGTTACTTCCCTGGTTGTGCAGCAACACATAACAAAATTTTAGATTGAAATCAGTAAGCTAAGTGTACCTTCCTAACAGTAATGCCATCGGTAATGTTTTTGAAGAAACAAATATAGGCGCTCCCCCAACATGTCTTTAACCCATTACACCTGAGGCTGAACTTTTTACAACTTTGCTTGTTATCTTATGAAGACTACATTACAGATTAGGAGATAGGTCAACCATTTCAGTTTAAGGGTGGTGTCAGAGTAGTTTGGTGACTCAGGCGCCAAGCTATTCTGGCACCATCCTTGAACTATCATAGTCAAATTAATTTCAAGCAGTAGTGTATCAGGATGAAAAGGGTTAAAGGCAAGGAGTGTCACCTGTCATTAAAGACCATTTAGGTGGCAGCATTCCTTACCTAAGGACTGTTCCCGGCGCAGTGAAGTAGCTGACAGACCTTCTGTGATGTCTTTGTCTAATCGTCCTCCCACCATTCCCATGGCAACCTCCGTGGCTGCTGTTTTTATGGAGGTGGCGACAGAGGTCATGTAGTCCCTACAAATTAAAGCCTGAAGCTGCGTGAAAACTAATTTTTGGTGTTTAGAAAGGTAAAAGAAAACTTTGGGGGCGTGGGTAGGGGTTGGGGGGTGGGGGATCTCCAGGCACTGCCATGAAGTATAACTACATGAAAACTGTGATCTTATAGTTTAACTCATTCCGACCCGACACACCTAGACAAGACATGGATTGAGCATGATAGTTCAAGGGTGGTGCCAGAATAGCTTGGTGACCGGTGCCCATAGGTGCTAAGTTATTCTGACACCACCCTTGAACTATCATGCTCAATCCATGTCTTGTCTAGGTGTGTCGGGTCGGCTCAATCTGTCTCTAGAATTGTAATACAGCCCTTTGGAGGACAACTTCAAAATTTGTTGATTTTGTTCCTGGGGCAGAATGTGTTAAAACTAACTACCAATATGTGAAGCACATCTCTACTTAATATCTCTGCAATGATTTGTCTGAATGCTAAAGTGATCATAACAAAAATATATCAGGAATGTCTGCACATGGTTTGAGACCATTAGACAGAACTCACAAAGTGTGAGATTTACTTTGTGAGGCAAAGTACAAAATGCTATATAAAAAGCAAAGCGCACACACATGCACACAACGCCCCTACCTGAACTCTGACACACAGTCGACGAGCTCGTCCAGAAATTTAGGGCAGTGAATGTAACACAGCGAGGCCATGTCGAAAGATGCCTCCACCACTTCTGTCTGCTCTCTTTTCTCGAAGGAAACATCAACATCGCTACCTTCCATATTGTAGCCGTTGGAGGTGCTACCCCCTCCACCAGTGCTGGTCATCACCTTGCTGATGTTAAAACGACAGGCCACTCGGCTGGCAGCCTTCACAGGGAAGACTTCATTGAAAATGCGTTCATCCATGGCAGTCTTGTACATGTCCACCTGAAACATTTAACCCAATCAACCCCAAGGCTATATTTCCGAAATTTTGGAAGCGTCTTCTAACAAATATGTAACGTGCAGGAGATGGACAGACCATGATAATTCAAGGGTAGTGCCAGATTAGCTTGGCGCCTGCAGGCGCCAAGCAAATCTGGCACTACCCTTGAATTATCAAGGTAAATACAAGCTTATCTGGACCTACCCCTGAATTATCATGGTCGATCCATCTCCTGCTGTAGTGTATTGAGACTACATTGTGGGTTTAACCTTGTGGCTGTTGGTTGCGCTTTTTGGGAGGATTTAAGTGACAATTACCTAAATGATAATTTTATTACAGAACTAAAACCACATAAAACTGACTCCGTGTCAGTGCTTTAAAGTGGTGTTTAGACGAGGGAGGAGTGATAAACATATTTTAAACGGAGGGAAAGAGGACTGAATGCGTGGGTGGGGGGCGGTGTCCGGTAGCGGAAGTACTGAGTAGGTGGGGGAATTTCCTGATTGTGGAATGCTATGATGAGAGATGGAGATTGAGAGAGAGAGAGGGAGGGTGGGAAAGCCTGTAGGGGGTGAGTGCGTAGGCGAGTATAAGAGGTGTGAAAGTGTGTGGGAGGTGAATGCGTGGGCGGTTACAGGAGTGATAAGGGAGGGTACCGACCGAATACGCCAGTCAGCAGCAGCAGTCAGGCGACAGCTAGAAATTGAAAGTGTTTTTTGCCTACAACACCAAGAAAACTTATCAGACTCACTTGCGCTCTTATCTCAGATTTTGTGACCAATTGAACATCCAGCCGGTACCGGTGTGTGAGAGAACAGTGGCGCAGTACGCAGCCTTTTCGGCCAGGACACTTCAGCCCAGTTCCGTGGCACAATACCTCAACATTGTTCGCCTATTGCATTTAGAATGCGGGGAACCGCACCCATACCAGGATTCATGGATGGTGAAAAGCACATTGCGGGGAATTGAGCGAACAAAAGGCTGCCCTCCTAACCGCAAGACGCCGATGAGCCCGCAACTTCTTCTTCAGATTAAACAAAAAATGAATTTTTTTTCTAAAATGTATTTTTTTGAAAAATACTTACCGATGGCATTACTATCTGGAATACACTCTATTGCCTATAGATTTCAGCAAAAGTTGTGTATAGCACACAACTGGGGAGGAGACACCGGGGATCCAAGCACTAGAGCCCCGGGTGGCCTCCCCTTACTACCCTATCCCGGCGATCACAGGGCGACCTCGTCAGTTTCACACTTAGCCACAAGAGGCAAGCGGGGCAGGTGGGAGGGCCATCCGAGTAATGCCATCGGTAAGTATTTTTCAAAAAAATACATTTTAGAAAAAAAATTCATTTGTTTTTTCAAAATACATTACCGATGGCATTACTATCTGGAAGAATGGCGAACAGGTGGAGGGTGCCGTACCTAAACCGTAACCCAACCACTCCGCCGGCCCCATCGAGAGAGAACTCCCGACGATTTCAGCTATGACATACCTAAGACGCCAGCGGCGCTCGGAGGGAGTGCTGGGCCGCGGAGATGTCGCCCACTCGTGCCAGGGAGTCACGTTGGCCGGATAGGTCTCTAAGGTAGAAGCGTGCGAAAGTGGAGTCTGAGCGCCAGCCACCCGCTGTAACAATATCTTTGACCGAGCAGTTGCGGTCCAGGGCTAGACTGGTGGCTACTGCTCTCACTTCATGCGCCCGGATTTGTAAGAGCTTAGCGCCGCGTGGGGAGAGGTCCTGGTAGGCTGACCTAATCACCCACCGCAGCCAGGATGACACGGTCTGGGCCGAGATGTTGTGTCTGCCCGCGGACAAAGGTAGGAAGAGGCGCGAGCGCCCCCGGCGCCGAGGCTTAGAGCGGCGCAGGTAAATCCTTAGCACCCGCACTGGGTCCTGTTGCCGCGATCCAAGGGAGAGGTCTGCTCCATGGAGGGGCCGTATAGTCAGCATCTGAGGGGCCGCCGCGGGGCGGCGGTTCTTGGCCAGGAAAGACGAATCGGGGAGAAGCTGTGCAGAGCCGTCGGACTGAAACTGCAAACAGGCTGGGAGCATCGAGAGCGCGTGAAGCTCGCCGACTCGGGACGCTGTAGCGAGAGCCAGAAGGAAACAGGTTTTCCGGGTCAAATCTGAGAACCGAGCCAAGGGGAGGGGTTCAAACCGGTCCGTATTTAACCACGTCAGTACCCACCGGGGTACTAGGGAACATGAAACAGGACGTCGGAGTTCAAAGTGTGCCAGTAAATCCGACAGATCCTTGCAGGCGCCTGGGTCCGGTAGACTCAGGTGGCGGTAGGTGTCCGCGATCATAGCGCGGTAGCCCTTGATGGTGACCGGGGCTAAGCCTTGGTCGTCGAAGAGCCACAGGAAGAACTCCGCCAGTTGGTGGGAGGCTAGGTTAGTGGGAGGGAGTCCATGGGAGGCGCACCAGGTCTGAAAGACCCTCCACTTGCCTTCGTACACCTTTCTTGTAGAGTCTGCGGGCTGCTGCAATTGCCGCCACTGCAGCATCCGAGAAACCTCTAGCGGCGAGGGCTTGCCGGACAACCTTCAAGCGTGTAGGCGGAGGCGTTCCGGGCACGGATGGAAGAGCTGCTGACGGGGCTGCTTGAGCATCGTGGGAGGGGTAGGAAGCTCCAGGGGAGGGTCCGTCGCAAGCGCGAGGAGGTCCGTGGTCCAGCTCTTGGTCCAGTTGAAGGGGGCCACCAGCAAAAGGACCGCCGAGCATCCTAGAAGCTTCCGCAGCACCTTCGGAACAAGGACTGACGGGGGGTAGGCGTAAGCAATCAGGCCGTCCCAAGGGATGGCGAGCGCGTCCACTGCCCAAGCGAGCGGATCCAGGACTGGAGAGACGTAGACCGGGAGCTGGTTGTTCCATCTGGTGGCAAACAGATCCACTAGCGGCGTTTCCCAGTGAGAGCAGATCAGGTGAAAAATATCCGGGCGTAGGGACCACTCCGTGTGGAGCAACTGTCCGCGGCGAGACAGGGCGTCCGCAATCACGTTGAGGTGGCCGGGGATGTGGCGGGCTCGTAGAGTAATGCCCCGATCCCTGCACCAGAGGAGAAGGTGGTACAGTAGAATGCACAGGGAGGGCGAGTGAGTGCCCCCCTGATTCTGTATGTAAGCCACCACCGTCGAGTTGTCGGAGAGCACGAGGACTTCCTGATTGGCCAAGGTCTCCTGCCAAAAGTCGAGTGCCAACCCAACTGCCTTCAGCTCCAGCCAGTTGATGTGTTTCCCTAACAGCTCCCGAGGCCAAACGCCCGAGGCCGAGAGAAAATCCGGTAACAGGTGCGCGCCCCAGCCGGCCTGGCTCGCATCTGTACAGAGAGACCACCGTGGCGGCGGGGAGTGAAGGGGCACCCCCGAAGCCAGCCAAGCGAGGTCCGCCCACCTCTCGAGGTGAGGACGAGCCAGAGGAGTGACTGGTACTAGATCCGACAGAGCGCCCGAGGAGGGTCGCCAGTGAAGAAGAAGATGTAGCTGGAGAGGCCGAGCATAAAGTCTGCCCAAGGGAAGCAGGTCCGCAGCCGCACTGAGGAGGCCCAGGAGTTGAAGCCAGACCCTGGCGGTGAAGGGAGGATCCCATCTCCATCGAAGTCGCTAAGTCGACGATCTTCTGCCGCCTGGCCAGAGGCAGGCGGACAAGGTTGAGGTCGGTCAGGAATTCCATCCCCAGATGTAGAAACCGTCGAGAGGGAGAAAGATCTGATTTCCCCAAATTGAGTAGGAAACCGAGACGACGCAGAAGGGAAAGCTGGGCATCTCTGTCCGTCTGGAGCGCTGTGGAAACCAAGTTGCGCAGTAGAAGGTCGTCCAAGTAACTGGAGGCTGGGCTCAGGGAACGCTGGCGGAAGTAGGCCATCACGGCGTCAAGCAGTCTCGTAAATACCCACGGACTGATGTTGAGGCCGAAAGGAAGGGCGCAGAACTGGTAGACGATCCCCCCAAAGGCAAACCGAAGGTACCGGCGAGACGATGGATGAATCGGGACGTGCAGATAGGCGTCTGACAGATCGAGGCCGGACGGCCACACGGAGTGTCCTGGCCGTCTCCATCCTGAAACGAGGGGCCAAAATGAACTTGTTTCGCGCTTTCGATAACTGGACGCCACTTGCCGCCTAGTTTGGGGACTAGAAAGAGGCGGCTGTAGAACGCCGGTGAGTCTTGCTGCGAAACCACCTCTGTCGCCGCTTTGGTGAGGAGGGCCGCCACTTCCCCGCGCAGAGCGTCTGCCTGTGTGCCGTCGAGCGGTTCCTGGGTCCACATGGGTGACCTGCGAAGAGGCGGAGGAGACAGGAACGAAAGTTGCAGGCCTGAGGTAACCGTGGAAAGAATCTTGGGGTCGTCCAGGAACAGCGATCTCCAAAGATCGCTGAAGAGCAACAGCCGCCCGCCGACAGGAGACCCGAGGACTGAGGGCGGGGGCGGTGGTGGGGGCGAGTCAATGAGCCCAGCCGCGGCCTGATATACGGGCGCTGCGGGGCCAAGAAGGGCGAGGGGCGGGGCCGGCTGAAAAGCCTGGAATGGACGGGCCCGACCTCGCGAAGATCCGACTGGGAGTACGGAGGGCCTGAAAGACCGCCGGGCACGACCCCCGGCCGGGCGGGGGGCGCGAAAGCGGGTCGAGGCTGGGGTAGATGCCGGCTTGGGCCACAAGTCCTTGGAAGATTCCTTTACGGTTTGCCAAGTGTCGCCGAACAGCTGAGGACCACCTAAGGGGGCTTGACGGAGCTGGGTCTTCACTGACAAGGGAAGGTCCGAGCAGAGGTGCAAAAGGGTATCCCGCCTCCAGAGGTCGCAATTGGCAGCTGCTGCCATGGCGTTGGCGGAGGAATGGTAGGCGGCCTGGTTGGCCGCTATCAGGATGGACTGCACGTCACGGAGCGGGGACTGAACCTCCAGGTCCCAAGTATCCTGTAGGCACTGCAGGGCTGCCTGGGTAGCCAGTTCCAAGAATCCCGAACACGCCAGCGAGTTCCGCGCTAAGGAGGCGATCCTGTCGAGAGGCCGAGGCCAAGAGTTCTGGACCAGTCTGCGGCCGCCCGCCTGCACTAAGGCCGCTGCATCCACCGCTGGAAGAGGGATGGCGAAGGCTTGGGAGTGTCCAGCGTACCAGGCCTGGCGGAAGCTCAAGTTGATTCCCACAGGCCATTGAGCGGCGGTAAAGAATCCCGTGTCGCTGAAAGCGTCGTTTCGCAGCTGGGCGGAGAAAGCATCGGTGAGGTCCCGGAAGCTGGCTGGCTGTGGGAGGGACTTGTGGCGCTTGACTTGCCTCTGCGCGTCGACCATGGCCGAAGCCTGTCTCTTCGGAGGAGGCGAAGGCGGACAGAAGTCGGGAGGTAGGTACTTGGCGATAAGCCGGGATGCCTCACCCAGGGCATGGACCGTCTGCGATCCGAGCGAGGGGCCGGCGACGTCTGACGAGGCGGAGGCCGACGAGACAGCGGAAAGGCGGGACGGAGATCCAGCCGCCGAGTCCTGCAAGAAGATCGCCGAGGCCGAGTCCGTCGGATGAAGGCTGAGGACGTCCGGTTCCAAAAACCGATCCTCTCGCGGAAAAGACGAAAGGGGCGAGCGGCTACGAGAGCGCCGCACCGCCGCGCGGTAGACGTAGCCGCCCGCGACGCACGCAGAGAGGGGCGCCGCGGCGACGGAGGGACCGTGGCAAAACGACGGTCCACCTCGAAGTCGGGATCCGCATGCGGAAGCCGACGTGAGTGACATAACCACGATCGGAATATAGACGAAGTGGTCTGGTCACCCCTGGCCCGCCTGGGAGAACCGGTGCGGGGGGGGGGGGGACCGCAAAGTGTCTCTCCTAGCCCGCTCAGGAAAGGTGGAGCGGGGAGGGGACGAATACCGGGCACGCGGCCCCATGTCCGATGCCTCGGAGCGTGGAGGACGCGCGACGATGTCACACCGAGCCCGCCTGGTCGATACGGGGTGGGGACAGTCTAGGGTCACGCCAAGCCCGCTAAGGAAAGGCGGAGGGGGGAGGGGACGATTTATGAGCCCGCGGCCCCAGCTCCGAAGCCTCGGAGCGAGGGGGGCGAGGGTCCGAGTCACACCGGGCCCGTCTGGTCGATACGAGACGGGGAGGGGGGGGGGGGGGGGGCAGTCTAAGGTCACGCCAAGCCCGCTCAGGCGAAGCGAAGCGGGGAGGGGACAATTTATGCGCACGCAACCCCCGCTCCGACGCCTCGGAGTGTGGGGGGTGAGTGTCAACCTCACCCAGGGCCCGCCCAGGCGAGACGGGGCGGGTGGGGGGGGATGAAAGCGAAGCTTGCCGGGCCCGTTCGGAAAACACGGAGCGGGGAGGCAGCATTACTAAAGGTCTCGAGTCACGTTCCGAAGCCTCGGTGCGAGAGCGAGAGCTTTTCTTATCACGTTTTCTCTCTTTCTTATGTTTGCGTTCATTCACCCGCCCCCGCTCCGGAGACCTAGAGCCGGGGTTGGCTGACGAACGCTCAGCTCTCCCAGACCGCTCGCCCGAAGCAGAGCGGAGGGTGGGAAATGATATGGGGCTCAAGCCATGCGCTAACGAAGCAGAGCGTGGGGAGCGTGACTCCGAAACTCGCCTACCCTGCTCCGAAGACTCGGAGAGGGGAGGGAGAACCTGCGAGTAACGGTACAGGAAGGGGACTTACCTGTGGGCCGGACAGCCCGAATGATGGAGCGGAGAGGAGCCCGAAGAGCCGAGGGAATGACGTCCACCAGTGGAGGATCCCGGGGAGACAGAAGCGGGCGAGGGGGCTGGTCACGTCTGTAGAAGTCCCACATGCGCAACCACCGGTCTTCCGTTTGCGCGGCGCAAACGTCACACGTTCCGTCCGAAGAACAGCCCGAACACGGCAAGCAAGAGTCGTGGGCATCGTCCGGCCACTGGAAGTCCCCGCAAAGGAGGCAAGTCTTCAACACAGAAGAAGCCATAAGGCCGTAGGCCAACTACGCAGGCGAAGAACAGTCAACCGTGCACACTCACTACAGGGCACAAGTCACGTGCGTCGTCGAACCCCAAGGCCAAAGCCAAGGGTGAAGCTCACAAAGTCAGAGCCGGTAAAAACCGGTCAGCGCACAGTTCACAACTAGTCCAAGCAAAAAGAACAGCCACGAAGGTAGTGAGTCCAGGGCTGAACCGAACGACTCCAATTCAAGCCCAAAGTCAAAAAATCACTGAAGACAAAAAACCCGTAGAACGGAGAAAGGCAAAAATTCGACCGTCCCCAGTCGAGCTATGAGTGAAACTGACGAGGTCGCCCTGTGATCGCCGGGATAGGGTAGTAAGGGGAGGCCACCCGGGGCCCTGGTGCTTGGATCCCCGGTGTCTCCTCCCCAGTTGTGTGCTATACACATCTTTTGCTGAAATCTATAAGCAATAGAGTGTATTCCAGATAGTAATGCCATCGGTAATGTATTTTGAAAAAACAACTTGATTTGTGCAGCTCTAAGGACTGTGTCTTCTGGGCAGCGATTGTGGTTATGTTCTTCGGACTGCTTCGGCGATCCAATCTTTTCCAAGATGGTGCAGGATTTGATCCTGGGAAACAACTCACTAGAGACTGCTTTGTTGTGAATGACAACAGTAGTGTCAAGATACTGGTTAGGTGGAGAAAGACAATTCAGAAACGCGAAAAAACTCTAGTGATCGCGTTACCGGTCATGTTGCGTCACCCTCTGTGCCCCGTGACGGCAGTGATCAGTATGTTTAGAGCGCTAGGCCCAGCGCCTCCTAAGGCACCGGCCTTCCCCATTCGGGGATCAGAGTTCAACAAACGATTGCGAGAACTGACCTCTGCTGCTGAAGGGGTTTATACAAGCCACAGCTTGCGGCGTGGTGGGGCTACCTGGGCCCTGGCTTGTGTGGTGCCCGGCGAGGTGGTTAAGTGTTTGGGGGACTGGAAAAGCACTGCATACCTATCATACTTGGACCAAATACCTCAAAATTGTGAATATATTTCTACAGAAGTGTACTTATTCAGAAAATACCGACACCTTGAACACTCGACTTTTCTCTCAATTGGGTGAAAAAACTGGCGTTTTTCCCGTTAGGTTTGGGCAGGAAACAACTAGTAAACCTACTGGTTGGGTTAGATGTTGTCTTACATGTTTGACAAGAGAGAGTCACGGGAATAAAACGCCTACGTTATTTTTAGCCCAACTGACAGAAAAGTGTTGCCGCCGCGTGTTCAGTGTATAAGCGTGAGGAAGTAGTGTGGAGTTGAGCGTGAGACTGAGGTGTGATAGAGCGTGTGGTCGTGTGCGCTGTTCTGACAAAACCTCGCCCAAGTTCTGGTCCGGAACTCTGGCCAGCCATTTATTGGTCGAGAGGGGCGATGATGTCAGAACAGGGGCGCACTGAAGGGAAGGAGAGATTGAGATCGGGGAAAGGGGAGGGAGGGGGGAGGCATGAGAGTGACTGGAGTTTAAACACAAAACAATCTACCTGAGGTGAGAGTGATGTCTGAGGAACAGAGCTGGGCTGGCGTGGTGATAGAGTGAACGGTGATGGTGATGTGTTTGCGCCAGTTGTGATTGGTGGGGGTGAAGCAGCTGTTGGGATGGTGGTTCCTGGGGCCTGTAGCTGCGTCTGACCAATGCTGATGACTTGCTGGTACCTTGTGCCCTCCGGCACCACATCCAACAGGTGAAGACCACCCAGACTCCCCTCCACCTGCCATGAGCTGTCTGTAAACAGTCAAGAGACATCAACCCCTTTATTCTTGAGAAAGTCTGAACACTGTCCTACTGCAGAGGTACATGAGCCCCCACAGTAGTGGCGATTCATATGAATCTGGGCCTCTTGCTGAAACCACTTTGTATCCATGTTATTTTAGGTCTGCTGGCTGGGGATCTTTAGACGCTGAATACACAATGAGTTTAACTCGTTCAGGTTGATGGCTGTATTTCCCAAATTTTGGAGGCGTCATCTAATGACTATGCACCAGGTGCAGGAGATGGATCGACCATGATAATTCAAGGGCAGTGCCAGATTAGCTTGGCACCGACTGGCGCCAAGCTTATCTGGCACTGCCCTTGAATTATCATGGTCGACCCATCTCCTGCTGTAGTGCGTCAGGGCTGAATGGGTTAAAAACATAATCTGACATGTCCAATGGTAGTGAGGGGATTAAGGCTACCACAAATTAACAAGTTCTGAAAGAAATGAACCTGAATCAGGGGTAAATGTTTCATTCTGTAGGCCTGATAAATGTAGGACTGACAGCTGAAAGTAGTGCCCATTTTGATTTTGAACTGGAGAAGCTCCAAACTTAGGCTTTACCCTTACCACCAAAAATCTCAAGCTAGATTCCTCATTTGAGAGAAACGACAGCATATGAGGGGTTAACAGCAGTGCTGATTAACTCATTTGAGATGAACGGCATCCAGATATGCTGATACATTTTTGTGAAAAGCAAGATTTTTGCAGTATTATTATGAAAATCTTGCTTTTCACAAAAATGGACTTGCTGTCTCTTCTCTTCACATGACACGGCCCCATCAAAAGCTTCTGAAATCCTTCAGAAAACAGCGCAAGGTGTTCATGAACAGGACGTGCAACTTACCAAATGTTGCCTGTACTTTGGTCGATGACAAGGTGGCTGTGGCAACCTTCCTGGCGACATGACTTCCTTCCTCCTCAAGGAAGCGTAGCAGAAGCACATTCAGTCGTTTGAAGTCTGCGTTGATGTACAGGTTGCTGTGTGATTCCTGCACGTCAGCACATGCACCCTTAAGCCCCTAAAGCCCCAACACACTATGACAGGATGTGGATCGACCATGATAGTTTAAGGGTGGTGTCGGGATAGCTTGGCGCCTATAGGCGCCAAGCTATTCTGACCCCACCCTTAAACTATCATGGTTGGTCTGCCTCCAGAACTGTGATGCAAACCTGATAGGATATATGCAAAATTGTGTCTTCATGGCTTAATGAGTTAAGAAACCACAGTATAAATGACCTCAGAAGACATCTGCAAAATTTGATAAGTTTGTAATCAGGGCCTAACTTTTTTGCCTATAGATGGAGATTACTTTCCCTACAACATTATGGCTGGCGAGATCTGCCCACCCAAGATTTGCTTTCAGTGCATGTACTTGGCTATTTTTCACAAATACGCCATGCAGACATTCTTTGCCTTAGAAAACTATTTATTCTGGCTGCAAGTTTAATTTCCAGCAGCTTTGCTATGTACTGCACAGTTCTCTCTAGCACCCTATCCATTACTCTCCTTATTTTGGGTCTAAGCGCTTCTTCCTTCAAGTTTAATTTCTGATTCATAAAACATACGAACAGTGAAACACAAAGAATTCTCACTGACGTCGCTGGTGTACCCACCTTAGAAGGTTTGTCAACAAGGCTGCTATGACTGGCAGAGTAAAGACTGTCCTTTTGATACATTTTACCGCTTGGCTCTTTGTCAGGGAACGTTCGCTTCATGAAGCCGAGGATCTCAACCAGCGTTTCTTGGTTTGCTGAAAGTCAGAAATCAACCAATTCAGCCAAAATTTACTCAGAAAACTGAAGTTGTGCAAAACAGTGTCTACTATTGGCAAGAGGCATAGAGCCTCATGAGTCCCTGCAGCTGATAATTAGTGTTTGAGCATTTCTCACCATGAGAAATACTCAAACACTAATCATATTGTAAAGCATTATCAGGGGACCATAAAATCTAAAAAGTGTTGGACGTAATGACTATACTAGCTCTCTCTGTCTCTTTTTCTCAACCTAAAGATTCATTCTCCATTTGTAATCTTCATTTAAGGTCTGGATGCATGATATGGCAATGCCGTATAGCACTGCCTTATCATGCATTAAGGACTTTACTCACCAATGAAATCCAGACTGTTGAACTGCAGGTTGAGAATGTGCATCTCCGTATCGTTGGTCGACTTTTCTGAAGGTGAGGAGGGCGGACTGATGATTTCAAACTCCAGTGAAATCAGAGCTTCGGACTTGACCCCCTCCCCTGGTTCATCCTGAATGCCTGCAACTGCTGCTTTTTGGTACCCTGGCCCTGAAAAAGCACTGCACTTTAAAGATGGCTCTTGATTATACACATAAAACAAATAAGCTTTGCAACAATATAAGCAAGCTGCTCTTATATGAATAGCACAGACTGGGTGCATTCACAGAATCCACTAATAAGTAGACTTTATGCAGCAACCACCTTTATTGCAAGAAGAAAATCCAGTCTTAACCCATTACATCCTGAGGCCGGTTTTGTCAAATCTGCTTATTGTCCTGTGAAGGCTACATTACACATTAGGAGATGGATCAACTGCTTTACTTCAAGGGTGGTGCCAGAATAGCTTGGCACTTGAGGCACCAAGCTATTCTGGCACCACCCTTGAATTATCAGTCAAATTTATTTCAAGCAACGGGTGTATCAGGATGAAAAGGGTTAACAGAGAAGTGCTCTCGTAAGAGACAAAGTGCCACCTGCCTTTAACCCCTTCCTGCCACTGCAGGAATATTGTAATTCTGAAATCTTTGTTCATTTGATGACCAAAAGCCACAATCGTCCAAGAAACATAGATACAAATTGGTCTCAGCAAGAGACAAACATCCTCATTGTCATATAATGAAGCATATTGGTATATGGGAGACAACTCCTGTATAGTGGTTGTCTCTCTCTGGTGATTATGTCCCTTAGATCGTAGATGCCCAGTGAGTGAGTAATAAATAGCGTGTATGCTGCCAAGTTAAGAAATGGCTTCCCTGTATTTTGTGAATGCATCTGTGGTTTGAATCGAAGTCCATCCAGCCCACATAGAAGTGGTAACACGACAATCATGAGCCCCCGCAACTGCGGGGGCTCATGAGGATCTGTGTCTCTTGCAGATGGAGTGTGCTCAGTATTTCTCAGCACTGAAGGGGGTTAAAGACCATCACGTAGGTGGCTACACACATCTAAATAAAGGTCTACAATGACAGGTGATCTCCTATAAGGGAGGAAGCACAAAACAGGTTCTGCTGCGTCGTAGGGTCAGAGCTGATCCAAAACAAACAGAAAATCATTCTCACATTTGGGCAGGTACTGAAAGGCACTAGACAGAGCATCCTGAATGGCTTGAAAGCCGCTGAAGGAGCCTGGCTGCTGGAAGGAAACTGGTGACTGTGACCTTGGCGACCTCGGTGAGGCTGGAGACTGTGGAGACACTGGGGAGCTGACCTCTGAGCCCATGATGCTACCACTGCGGCTGTCCAGTCTGCAAAGTAGATGCAACAGTTAGCATCATACTATGTACCA
This sequence comes from Semisulcospira habei, assembly GCA_036245525.1. Classification (NCBI taxonomy): domain Eukaryota; kingdom Metazoa; phylum Mollusca; class Gastropoda; family Semisulcospiridae; genus Semisulcospira; species Semisulcospira habei. The sequence goes on along the minus strand of BTPG01000006.1, from coordinate 177,884,397 downwards.
ACTCCATAAAGTTTTCCCTTCTTTGACACATGTTTTGATAAATTGTATAACAAGCAAATTAATATGCATGAAGTGTGCGCCAAGAAGACTCGATCTTGATGATACTTGCATTTTCAAAACACAAAATATGCTCACACTGCAACATTAACAAGCTCCTTGTGTGTATTTGTAATGAAATACTTCTTAGTGTGTATGAACGCTCAAAATTTATATCCAATACACCCACACAAATGGAGAAAAGATGTCAGGAAACGTGTGAGTCGATGGACTGACAAGTGAAATTGATGAGATGTCAGCTGGCGACATCGACAACCTGAGGAAAGAACTAAATAAACATTTATTTTTCTCTAAAATATATTTTTTTGAGAAAATACTTACCGATGGCATTACTGTATGGAAGTAGCACTTAGCCTAACAATTTCAGCCCAGGGATCGTTGTGTACAGCAACGCCACCGGGGAACCCTCAAGTGAGCTGTACCAACGTCCCTGAATAGCTTCCCTTTACTGAGTAGTCTCCCTTACCTTATACGGCACATGCGCAGCCATTACCAGTTTTCGCTCTTAGCTTACTGGCAGCGAGCGGGGCAGGTGGGAGGGTCCTCCGAGTAATGCCATCGGTAAGTATTTTCTCGAAAAAATATATTTTAGAGAAAAATACATTTGTTTCATCAAAAAACATTACCGATGGCATTACTGTATGGAAGAATGTCGAATAGGAGGAGGGCGCCGCCAACTACCCCGCGACTGCGGACGCATTAGCGAAAAAGGCTGGGATCAACACCTCACAATTCAGCTAAGCGTACCTAATGCGCATGGCGCGCCAGTAGGGAGTGTTGAGCCGCTGAGACGTCACCCACCAGGGCCAGGTTGTCCCGCTGGCCGGAGAGGTCGCGTAGATAGAAACGTGCAAAGGTGGATTCAGCTCTCCAGCCGACTGCGGCAACAATGTCCCGGACTGCGCAGTTGCGGTCAAAGGCGAGGCCGGTCGATACAGCTCTGATTTCGTGCGCCCGAATTCACATCCGCTTGGCCCCTCAGGGGGAGAGGTCCTCGTAAGCAGAGCGTATGATCCACCGCAACCATGAAGAGATAGTCTGCGCAGTAATATCCGTCTTGCCACAATATAAGGGCAGAAAAAGGCAGGAGCGACGTCTCCGGAAAGGTTTTGTTCGTCGGAGGTTCAAGGCCCGAACAGGGTCCTGTTGGCGGGATTCCTGGGACTGGGAAGCAATCTGCAGCGGCCGGATGGTGATTACCTGTGCCCGGGCGGAGGGGAGCCTGTTCTTGGCGAGAAAGGCCGGATTAGTGAGGAGCTGCACTGTGCTATCCGCCCGGAACTGAAGGCAAGCGGGCTCTGTGGAAAAGGGCATGGAGCTCGCTAACCCGTGCTGAGGTGGCGAGAGCAAGGAGAAAACAAGTTTTCCTGGTAAGATTGGCCAGAGAGGCCAGAGGGAGGGGCTCAAAGCGTGCGGAATTGAGCCACATTAGTACCCAGGGAAGGTCCCAGCGGGGCACCAGCGAGCGCGAAACCGGACGACGGAGCTCAAAATTGGCCATCAGGTCCGAAAGATCTTTACACGCGCCTGTGTCCTCACGCCCCAAATGTCTGTAAGTGTCGGCAATCATAGCCAAGTATCCTCGTATGGTAATGGGCGCCAAGTGTTGGTCTTCAAAAAGCCATAAGAAAAAATCGGCGAGGAGTGGCATAGTCAGTGTCGTGGGGGAAAGGCGTCGAGCCGCGCACCAGGACTGGTAGATGCGCCACTTCCCTTTGTACACCCTGCGGGTGGATGGTCTGCGGGCTTCAGCGATAGCTTCCACCGCTGCATGCGAGTAACCTCGTGCTGCGAGGGCCACCCGCACAACCGCCAGGTGTGTAAGGCTAGCCTCTCCGGGCACGGGTGGAAAAGGGCTTGTCGGGGCTGTTTCAACATCGTGCGAGGCGTCAGTAGCATCACGGGGGGCTCCGTGGCGAGGCTCAACAGGTCAGTCATCCAGCTCTTGGTCCAGTGGAACGGGGCGACCAGGAGGAGGACCGCGTTGCACCCCCGGAGCCTCTGAATGATCTTGGGAATCAGAACCGTGGGGGGATAGGCATAGGCCACGAGGGGGTCCAGAATGGGAGACACAAAGACTGGCAGTTGTCTGTTCCACCTCGTCGCGAATAGATCGATGGAGGGAGTCTCCCAGCGGGCACATATCATCTTGAAAATCTCTGGACTGAGGGACCATTCGTTGTGGAGAGGTTGGCCCCGACGGGACAAGGAGTCCGCTAACACATTAAGATGTCCAGGAATGTGGCGAGCCCGGATAGAAATCCCGCGATCCCGACACCAAAGCATCATCTGGTACAGGAGTATGCAGAGAGGAGGAGATCGTGTCCCTCCCAACTTCTGGATGTAAGAGACTACTGTCGAGTTGTCAGACAGCACTAACACGTCCTGGCCCTGGAGACGAAGTTCCCAATGACGGAGCGCCAACCAGACAGCCTGTAGCTCCAGCCAATTTATGTGCTTGTCCGAGAGGGTCGGCGGCCACTGTCCCGAAATCGAAGCAAAACTCGGCAGGAGATGCGCGCCCCAACCCGAGCGGCTGGCGTCGGTGCAAAGGGAGCCGAAGCCACTCTGGGTCCATCCAACCGAGGAGGTGGGACCTGATCAATGGGGGGACGGGCACCAAGGCGTTGAGGTCGCCCGAGGAGGGGCGCCAGCGTAATAGCAGATGAAGCTGGAGAGGTCGCGTAAACAGTCTGCCGAGGGGCAAGAGATCCGACGCCGCATTCAGGAGGCCGAGCAGCTGGAGCCAGGTCCGGGCTAACACCGCGTCGGCAATGTACACTGTCCGAGAAAGATCCAGCAACTTCTGGACGCTAGGCTCGGGCAAACACACGGTGTTGAGGTCGGTCAGAAATTCCATGCTCAGGTGTATAAACCGATGAGACGGCAAGAGGTCCGACTTTCCTTCATTGACCTGGAAGCCTAGGCGTCGAAGGAGATCCCGCAGCGAGTCTCTGTCCGTCGCGAGGGCGATGGAGTCCTGATTCCGAAGCAGGATGTCGTCCAGGTAGTTGGAGGCCGACCGACGGGCTCTGGCCAATACGGCATCCATAAGTCTCGTGAACACCCATGGGCTGAGGTTGAGTCCAAAAGGTAGTGCGCCGAACTGAAAAACCTGTCCTTCGAAGGCGAAGCAGAGAAAGCGCCGCGACGACGAGTGGATCGGGACATGGAAGTAAGCGTCCGTGAGATCGAGACTGATAGCAAAGTCAAGAGGTTGGAAGGCAGCCCGAAGCGCCCGCGCCGTCAGAGAGATGAATAATAATAACTGCGACACCTAAATCAATAATGCCGTATCGATAGTTCTAAATCAGGGTAAATTAAATACGTAATTACGTTACGGTCCAGAATTTCTAATCTCCCGTTATCACAGTTGGCGTTCCTGAGAAATTGCGACTACACAATTTTCAGTGTAGCTGATTCACTCTAGGTAATATTATATGTCGGCTAAATGCGCAAAACAAACTGCGTCATTGACTTGAAACGATTAGAACACACACCCCACACCTCTCTCCCCCCCCCCCCACACACACACACATCCTATACACGCCGTCTCACCACCCACCCCTTACCCTATACACTCCCCCACATCCTGTACACGCCACCCCACCACCCACCCTTTACCCTATACACTCCCCCACATCCTGTACACTCCACCCCACCACCCACCCTTTACCCTATACCCCACATACACCTCACACCCAGCCCCCTACCTCCACCCTACAAAGCCCGACACACTCACACTTCACCCAGGCACCCACCCCAACCCCCACCAACCTCTCACACACAGGCACACACAAACATATCAGGCCAAATTATTCCGTTCTGTGTCAACGCTTCAAATTTATGTCACTAAGTCACTAGGACAGATTTTAAATGTAAGACAAACATTGAATATAGGTTTTTTTCCAAATATGGAGCACCAGGTCTTTCCTAAAATAATTAGGACTCGCCAAGTGAGGAGTTGTATATAGAAAAAGAATTTTGTTTTTCTGTTTCGACGTCTGTGTGGAGAAAGTTTCCACTCCACACATTGTGAGTCACAGCTGCGACGCATTTGAAATTAAAAGACAAAACCCATAATCTACTCCCAGTGAGAGACCTCAGTGATTCAAGTCACTATACACCCACCCTGTTTTACGAGTGTTTTAGATTAACAACTCACGCGAGGAGAATGGGTATGCCTGAGTGGTTTCGTATTTCAGGTAGTTTTATTACAGGCACACGATAACCTAATTACAAAAGGTTGGATAGGATACCTTTTAGTGAAGAGTATGATGATGAAATCAGGTGCCTGTATTCGTAACTACTGATTTTGCAACCCGATCAAAGCATGGACACCTGCTGTCGTGCCAGTAAGTTTATTACCTTGTTTACCTGACCAGAGCAGGTAGAGAATCAAGCCAGACAAGCTTTGCGTAGTCATTATATAACACCTGCCGTGTGTGTGAGTTTACTAGATTGCGTCCCTTTCATGACCAGAAAGGCATGCAAAGTGTTTTGTACACACAGTTTATATATTGTGCTTTAAAAATGAACTTAATGACGCTCGACCCACACTGTGGCTTATTTGTTGGTGCCACGGGCTGTGGAAAAACTGAATTTGTACTTAATCTATTACAAACAAGATACATTCATCATTTTGCAAACATTGTGATATTCTGCCCTACTGTCAAACACAACAAAGCTTATCACAACCGTTCATTCATTTGGACTGACAGCAACATTTACTTAGTTGACCCTGAGAAAAAACTGAACGACTACCTGCAGTATATTTACAAGCAATTTGAACGACAGACAACTTTGTTTATTGTTGATGACTGCTCTGCAGATAAGGATATTGTTAAAAAGAGAAACACACTGGCAGGACTGGCCTTCAGTGGCAGACATGCAAACATTAGTGTATGGATTCTCACTTAAAAATATAATGCTGTACTGAAAGGTTTTTGTGAGCAGTTAAAGTTTATCTGTTTTACTGTAAAGATCGTGACAGCTTTGAAGACTGTCTCAGAGAGAACGATGTTATACCAAATAAACATGAACGAGACTGTGTGAAAAATAAACTGAAATTGACTAAGCATCTAAAGCTTATTTTAAAGACAGATCAGCCCACAGGGTATGGATTAGTGAATTAATTTAACCTTTTGGTTTGTCTTTAAAAAATGACACAGACAAACCATTGATATCACAGACTGCTTCAAAGATGTTAAGTGCATTTTTGACTTTAAAACGCATGTTAAAAAGCCATTTGAGCTCGGTATAAAACTCTCAACACCAACACTGATAAGCATGGTATATAATGTGACTTTGGGGTATTCTGAATGTTTTCCATGTTATGAGTACGAGACTGTTGATCTTAGGACACATACCTTTAGAGTTAATGATGCTAACTGCGACTGGTTTGAGGCACTGTGTGAACACATATTCAGACAACTATGTAAACTACATGATTATATTGAAGACGTTACAGTCAATAAAGTGGTATTACACCTACAGCGCAAGCAGTAATATTTTTATATTATTATTTTGTCGGACAAATAAAAATGATGCTCAACATAATTGATGTTACAGACTGCTTTAGTTATATCCAGCACTTTGATCAGTTAAGAATAGATTTCAAACAACCGGACATAACACCAGTATCAAGACAGGAGATGATTTATGTGTCATATCAAATTACTTTAGAAATATTTGAGGAGTTACCATTTGTAGAGTACATGCCTGTTGATCTTAAGACACATACCTTTGAAGTTGATGATGACTGGTTTGAGTCAGTGTGTGAGCAAATATTCAGACAACTATGTGAACTGAATTTGTTTATTGTAGGTGTTACAGTCAATAAAGTGGTATTACACAAGGTGTAATTTTTTTATTTATTATTTTGTCGGACAAATAAAAATGACGGACAATGTCTAAAGCTTAAGAAACGTGTTTCACACAACAGATTTGCCTATATCTAACACTTACAGTGTCTATGAATCGATAGAAAGATCTTTTTTGGTCATACAAGATAACCTTCTTTCTGGTAGTGTAAAGATTCAGATTGTTGCTAAAATAGAATTTACCAGGGTAGATGGTGAAGTGATTGTTTCGTATATCTCGACAAGACAACACACAGTTAATTCAAAAGAGCAATTGGAAAAAAGTGTTTAGAGAAAGACTGTTGCCTGACTTTTTAGAAGCAATTGACAGAGCAAAAATGCAGGATCTGGTTGGCACAAAGGCCGTGTACATGAACTGCAACTGAAGCAGTCAAGATATCATCCTATATTAGGCAAATCATGGTTGCCACTACCAATTGAGGTTGCAGACAAAAAGGCTGTCGTCAATGTTCAGAACAAAGATAATTTCTGTTTCATGTGGTGTGTGCTTGCCAAACTGCATTTTGTAAAAACAAAACCTGAACGTGTATCTAACTATACCAAATTTGTAAATGAACTCAACTTCAGTGGCATAAATTTTCCTGTTAAGGTGGAGGATATAGATCTGTTTGAAAAACTAAATCCTGGGATATCTGTGAATGTGTATGTATGGGATAATGAGTCTGAGAACAAGTTACAACCAATTAGAGTGTCACCAATTGCCCCAACCTACGGTCAGTCAGAAGATAAGCATGTTGACTTGTTACTAATAAGCTCTGGCTCCGGTGATAACTTTCACTACACAATTATTAGGAGTATGTCATGACTAATTCACAACCATGTATCAAAACACAATGGCAAACAGGAAGTATGTAAAAGATGCTTACAAAGGTTCTCCTCTATAAAAGTGACCCAGACCAAAAAGGTGACTGCCAAGCGTGTGAAATGCAAAGAAGTACCCAACGGAGAAAGAAACACGCTTAGAAAAAACGGTACAACACAATTTATTAATATTTCGGGTAAATACCCTTTGTCAAAATAGACAAACAAACAGAGACATTATTTGCTACTTATCTTCAGATGCAGAAGGAATGTGGCAACTGAAGGTGACGTAAAAAGAAAAAGAAAAGAAAAGGAAAGGAAGAACAAAAGTAAAAATGACGTCAAAGAAAAAAATCGTAAGAGAAAGACTCCGAGAGAAACTAAACACGAGAGACAAGAGTGTGTGTAAGCGCGCGCAGGAGCAAGCAAAAGTAAATGCGCGTGTGTGAGGCAGGGGAGAGAGAGAGAGAAGAGAGACAGCGAGAGAGAGAGAGAGAGAGAGAGAGAGGGGGGGGGGGAGAGAGAAAGAGAAAGAGAGAGAGAGAGAGAGAGAGAGAACGAAAGGGGAGTACCCTTGGGCACGAAGTAGGCTGAGTGTCTAATACACAAAGCCAGCTAAACACCAACCCGAAGGCAAACCTTATATCACCATCGAGTTGAGGACTACCTATAAAAGTGGCACATAAACATACCCAGCACTGTAGGTCAGCTGATGACATTCAAACAATGCTTAGGGATCCAGATCCTGGTAGCAAGGTATATTTCAAGAACTATGTTAATCAGCAAAAGCTGTCGTTTGTAGTGTATGCTGATTTTGAATCACTGGTTGTGCCATATGAGGGTCCTGTTCCAGAATCATTACCAAAGACCGTAAAATTGAGTGATCAAGTGGTGTGTTCTTTTGGATATATTCTTGTTAGGTCAGACGGCCAGCATACAGAACCTGTTATCTACAGAGGTGAAAATGCAGCAGCTGAGTTTTTAACAGAAATGAGACAACTGTATAGTCAGGTAGTACATTATTTGGAAAAGTGTCAGATGCCTTTGGTGATGACAGAAGATTGATTGATTGTACATTGCTTAACGTCCCGACAGCAACAAGGCTTTCTCAGGACGTGCCTGCACTGCTTGTGAAAAAAAACAACCAACTAAACAGAACATTGAATGTATGTCGCCAGCCGGTCAAACACATTAAATAAACCTAACACATGGGGCCTAAATAAAGCTAAGACCATTTAGCAACACACATCCAATATCAAGAGCTACAGGCAGTGCAGACAGTAGGGAGAGTTTAAAAAAGGCAAATACAGGTGAATGGACCTCGGGTAGACAGAAACACATGCCCCAGAATAGAGAGAAAACCCCACCCTGTGGGGCTGACCAGGGTGACCCTGGGAACTAAAAAATACCTAACCCCACCCAAGTCCCCCAGGGCAGACCCGGGTGGGGTGATGACAGAAGAAGACAAACAGAATTTTGATGCAGCAGTGATGTGTTGGATTTGTGAACAACCTTTAGGAGGTTGTGATAAAGTTCGTGACCATGACCACATAACTGGGCATTACAGAGGTGCTGCCCATGGTGATTGTAACTTGAAATTAAAAATAGATCCCAAGGCATACAAACTGCCTATCTTTTTCCACAATCTCAAAGGGTATGATTCACATATTATCATGCAGGCTGTGGATGAGTCTTACAAAAAAATTAGTTGTATTGCCCAGACAACTGAAAAATACTTGACTTTTAGGCTGGACAACAAATTAGCATTTTATGACTCCATGCAACATTTGTCCTTAGGGCTTGCTAGTCTCGCAGAAGGACTGACTGAGTATCCAATAACAAGTAAATATTTTGAGCCAGACTTGATTAAGAAAGGAGTCTACCCCTATGAGTACATTGATGACTGGGTTGTGTTTGAGGAAACAAGACTGCCTCCAAAAGATAAATTTTATTCCACACTAAATGGAAAAGGTATTTCTGACTCTGATTACCAGCACGCACTTGACGCATGGGGTAAACTATGGTGTCAAACGATTGGTGACTACCATGACCAGTACTTGAAAGCTGATGTTTGCTTGCTAGCAGACGTATTTGAAAGTTATCGTGAAAAGGGTTTGTTACACTACAGTCTTGACCCTGCTTGCTACATAACTAGTCCTGGCATGACATGGGATGCATTTTTGAAATCCAGCAAGATATCTATAGACCTGTTGTCAGATCGTACGATGGGTGAAATGGTGGAACGTGGATTGAGGGGAGGCATTAGTATAGCCGCAAACAATTATGCCGGAGCCAACAATAAATATCTGGACGACCTTGGGTTTGACCCCTCAAGGTCAAGGTCATTCATTACGTACCTTGACGCTAATAACCTTTACGGATTCGCAATGTGTGAGTTATTGCCCTTGAAAAACTTTTGTCTGTATGATTTGTCACAGTATGACATAACAGAGTTAACAAACAATATTATGAGTCATGACCGGAATGATGCATTGATTGATTGATTGTACATTGCTTAACGTCCCGACAGCAACAAGGCTTTCTCAGGACGTGCCTGCACTGCTTGTGAAAAAAAAAAAATAAACAGAACATTGAATGTATGTCGCCAGCCGGTCAAATACGTTAAATAAACCTAACACAAGGGGCTAAATAAAGCTAAGACCATTTAGCAACACACATTCAATATCAAGAGCTACAGGCAGTGCAGACAGTAAGGAGAGTTTTAAAAAGGCAAATACAGGTGAATGGACAAAGGGTAGACAGAAACACATGCCCCAGAATAGAGAGAAAAACCCACCCTGTGGGTTTATTGATTGATTGATTGTACATTGCTTAACGTCCCGACAGCAACAAGGCTTTCTCAGGACGTGCCTGCACTGCTTGTGAAAAAAAAAAATAAACAGAACATTGAATGTATGTCGCCAGCCGGTCAAATACATTAAATAAACCTAACACATGGGGCCTAAATAAAGCTAAGACCATTTAGCAACACACATCCAATATCAAGAGCTACAGGCAGTGCAGACAGTAGGGAGAGTTTTAAAAAGGCAAATACAGGTGAATGGACAAAGGGTAGACAGAAACACATGCCCCAGAATAGAGAGAAAAACTCACCCTGTGGGGCTGACCAGGGTGACCCTGGGAACTAAAAAGTACCTAACCCCACCCAAGTCCCCCAGGGCAGACCCGGGTGGGGTCACCCTGTGGGGCTGACCAGGGTGACCCTGAGAACTAAAAAATACCTAACCCCACCCAAGTCCCCCAGGGCAGACCCGGGTGGGGGGACCGGAATGATGCAAAGGGTTGGATCTTTGAAGTAGACCTGGAGTACCCACACCACCTACATGATTACCATAATGATTATCCATCAGCAGCTGAGAAAATGAGTTTGACGGGGGAAAAAAGAAGACACCAAACTTGTGCCAAATTTGAATGACAAATTCAATTACGTTTGCCACTATCGCTTGTTACAGTTTTACATCAGACATGGGTTAGTACTAAAGAAAGTTCACAGAGGTATTCAATTTGACCAGAGTGCTTTTATGAAAGATTACATAATGAAGAACACAACATTGCGTGCCAGAGACGGCAACACTGCATTTGACAAAGACTTCTTTAAACTTATGAACAATGCCTGTTTTGGTAAGACGATGGAAAATCCTCATCACCGCAAAGATGTTAGACTAGTAACATCTGAATCAGGTGCAATTAAACTTACAGGTAAGCCACAGTACACAGGGTATAAAGAGTTTCATTCATCATTGTATGCTGTGTCACTCAAAAAAAAGATTGTCAAACTGGACAAGCCAGTATTCATTGGTATGGCAATTCTTGAGTTGTCAAAATTACTGATGCTTGAATTTTATTATGATTACTTTAAACCAAAATATCCTGAGTGTCGTCTGCTGTACACTGACACTGACTCTATGATCATTGATGTGCCTACTGAAGACTTTTATGAAGACATGAAAACAGAACTACACATGTATGACACATCTGATTACCCTAAGGATCACCCACTGTTTAGCACACAGAATAAGAAAGTGCCTGGAAAATTTAAAGACGAACTCAATGGAGTGCCTATTGTTGAGTACGTTGGACTGAGATCAAAAATGTATTCTATACTGCACCAAAAGGGAAGTCAGTCCAAAGCCAAAGGTATAAAAAAAAATAGCCATAAAAAATAATGACATTCGACATGAACATTACAAGCAAGTATTAGATGGAGAACTAATGCCTGATTATCCAAACAAGACACTGAGATCAAATAGACACAATATTGAAATGATCCAAACACATAAAAAGTCTCTAGCAGTAGGGGACACAAAACGACTGTTTCACACCAAGGAAAAGGCTTATGCACCTGGGCATTAAAGGCTCAAGTTATCTGAAGAAATAGCTGATGAACTGGTTGATGAACTAATCAATGAATTAGTTGATGAAATGGTTAAAAATGTGTAACAGTGTCTGGGGGAATAATCTGTAATTCTTCTCCAACAAATGCCCTCTTTGGGGCGGGCTCATACAGATAATAAATCGATGCATTAGTGCCAGGAACTATTTTTTTTATATTGTGGACAGACGTAGACCAAATTGGATCAGTTGCCCGTCATTCTCGGCTTCGCCAGGTTGACACAAATATCTCACCTGTTTTGTAAACAAGCTTGTGTCAGGTGCTTTTGTTTTTATTTCTGACCCTGATGGCAATGTTTTCAATTTAATAGCATCAACAGGTTTAGGGTGACCTTCATTATTCATTGCTTTTATCACAGACGGTAATCTCTTAACCCACTCAGTGTTACGTGAGTCATGCATGAGTTCCTTAGAATACTGATAGCTGAAAAGTCTCTCTGATAATTGTTTGTTAAAGTTCTCAACAATAGCCTGTGATCTGTGCACACCTGGTATGCCTCGCCGCACTAGCACTCCATCCTTTGCAAATAGCTGATTAACAGCGCCTTTAAATTCAGATCCATCATCGACTTGCACAAGCCTGGGAAATTTTAAAGGACCACGACTATATATCTTTGTTAATGCAGTGGCCACTGTTACAGCATTTTTGTCAGTTATGGGTTCAGCATCCTTGCATCGTGAAGCTATGTCGACAACAGTTAATGCATACTTGTATCGTTTCTTTTTTATTGTATCATGTGCTAGGAACAGGAGATCCATTTGATGGGTGTCATTAGGGATAGTGTTTACAAAATGAGGTCTTGTTATTTTTCTTGGAGCAGGAAGATATATTTGCCAAATAACCTGTTTTTTGAGCCACTGTTTTATTTGGTCGAGTGTAACATCCCCACCCACAGCTACATGTAATTTTTCTATTGCAGTTTTTCCTTTCCAGTAGCCAATAGGGGAGTAATATATTTTTGATAGTTTAGCTCCGACGTCTGTCATTTTTTCTAGCAATAAAACTCCTGTAAAATATACTAATGTCATTCCCACTAGAACAAATATTATTTCTCCATTTTTTTGTTCTGGGCTTGGTTGGTAGTAGTCGCTAAGTTTTGGTCGTGGGATGGTCATGTCTTCGCCAGTTACAAGAAAATATTCTTTGATCGCGTCATCGACATTTGAAAATGTATGCTGTGCATGACCCTCAAGCCTGAGTTTTTCATTGATGAAATCAAGTTTCTCTATTCTTTGCTTCTCATAATCTTGTTGAGCTTGTGCCAGTTTTTCAGAAGCCTCATTGTGACGCTTCATTTCTTCTGCTGATTCCTCTCTACCCATTTTTGAAAAAAGATAGTTTGAACCACTAAATGCAAGTGTGTTAACAACGGCCCCACCAATCATAATAGCTAGAGTTGCCAGATTTTTTATTACTTAGAAACATTTTCTGGAATAATTCCTTGCTTGACGAGAAGGTCTTTTGTGGCAATTGATGCTGTGACAACTGCTACTAGCTTAGCACTGTCTTCGAAGTCTAATCTACCAAGGTCTGCTGATTTCATTTTGAGAAGACTTTTCCCCAGCATGGAATAAGCAACTGTTAGCCCGCTTATTACGGCAGAGTGATAGACAAGGTGCATTAAGTTCTTTGTGTCGCTCATTTTCTTATGCTACAAAAATTAAAATAATAAATTTATTTACTGCATGTAAAATGGGTCCAAAGGTTTTGACACTGCTGGTAATGTGGAGACTTCTTCTTTTATTTTTGGAGTGTTTGACTTTTTGGACACTGTTCGAGTGTTTGGTTTGTATTTTTTGTATAATTGGTAACCTACGTAAACAAATCCTACAACAAATCCAGCAACTATATATTTTGTTGTTTCAGGTTTAGACTCAGTTGTTTGTCTCTCACTTTTTTGGGAGTGTGTTGGTCCTGACGGTAGTGACACTGGTGCTGTTGATGGTGTGTCAGTCTTTTGTGTTAATGTCTGAAGCTGTAATTTTTTTTGTCCGTTATATTCAGCTAATCTTTTTCCAGCCTCTATTCGACCTGGGCTTTTAGTCTTAGTCACTGTTTGAACCTGTGTCAAGACAGGACTCTGTTGTGGAGTCGTCTGGGTCTCGTCCATTTTCTTCTAATTTAAAATTTATTTTAGAAAAATTGATATGACTCTCAGTAACAAGCAAGGTTACCACAGGTGCAAGGTAATTGCCAAACTTGTAAAACATAAGGCATGCTAATTTGCCTATTGAACTTGAAACAATGGGGTTGCTTTCTAGATCATGTGAAAGGTTGTCACTATCAACAGGTAGGAAGTGACTCACAGCTTTTGTGTATAGGCAGACAAGAGATCAACTCAAATCACGTGTCATTAGTGAAGCAATGTGATTTTCATATTTAGCATGAAGTTTGATTAGCTCGTCAGAGGCAAGGGATTCTATGTCTTCTGTCATGTATTGTTTACCGAGAAAAGCTTTTGATTTTCCAGAAACAACTACAGAGAGAAGACGCTGTTTTTTCAAGTCTAAGTCTTTGTTTTCTACAGCGCAGATATCGCTTAGAAGAAGTAATTCGTCTTGGTTCATTTTATAATGAAAAATAAAAAAATAAAACAGCTTTGCTTGAACCTGTGAATAACTTATGATCTTACTTGATAACTAATTTCAAAGTTACCTACAACTTACAAGTAACTTTTGACGTTAACTTTGAAGTTAGTTGTCACAAGTTCTTATAAGTTCTTGACTCCAGACAATAAGACACTCGGACAGATTTCTCAAGTTACAAGGACAACAAGAAAACTTTTTTTCTCAGTAGTACTCTGGTGGTGGAGCTGATGGCGTCAAATGAGCAGGCATAAAAGGCATGACATCTCTTTGCGAAGAGTATGACAAATTTAATGAACAATTGATTTTTACTTGCTTAAAAGTCCTTGAACCTTTTTCATAGTTTCTTCTACGCCTATTTTTTTTCCTTCCTCTAAAAAAGATTTCTTTAGCTCTTCAACGTTCACGGGTTGACTACGCATCTTATTCTGTATTTCAGATTTCTGTTGTTTGTAATTGGCCAAATCATCCTGGACTCTCTTAAATTCGTGATCGTCAATTTTATTATCGTCTAAAGCCTTACTGATAATAAGTTTCATACTGCTCAGCTTAGCTCCAGCAAGCGTACTCAAGGCTTCGTGCTTCTGCAACTTTGTATGAAATCTTTTGTTAAGGGCTTCCATACCAAAGCATGCCAGGCTTGTGGCAAGGCCAACACCTTCAATAGCAATTCCTATGACACTTCCAACTCCCGTTGCAAAGAGAGCTATACCTCCTACAGATAATCCAGCTGAAACCACACCCACGGCCATTGATGTGTTGTGTACAGAATTGAAAACCGTTTGTTAACGTCGTTTACACCTTGAGTATTTTGCTTGTTCTCCTTCCAAATACTTCAACGCTTCTGTAATATTCATTAATCGGAATGAGTCTGCCTGTAATCTTTCATCACGCTCAATAGGTTCAGGTGGTTCAGGTGGTATTTGTGGATACAGTGGTGGCATTTTTTATGGCAAATATTTTTTTAATCTTCTAATTTATTTTGCAACTCTTTAAAGGTATACAATTTGCTAGCGTAATAAAATGAAACAAGATCTATGTGTTCCAGTTTTATGAAAAAAAATTTGTTTATCGATCACTACCTTAACAGCAGGGACACTACTCGAAACTTCAAAATCTGTATTGATTTTTCTAATAGCAATAACAACCTTTGTTGACTCTGCTACTGAGCTATCCCATGTAAGTTTGATTCCCTGTGCAATATCTGCTTCTTTCACAGCTTCCACAGATCTCATGAGAATTTCAAAAACTATTGTCACTTCTCTATCTATGGTAAAATTTGCTGGTACGAAAGAAATAGAAGTATCTGTTCTACCCTTTCTATTTGTAAGAAAATACCTTCGTTTTCCATACTCTTGAAGTTTTAATTTATCTCTGCTATTGGTTTCTGCGAAATAGCTTGGCACAAGACTTACAAGCATTGGCTCAGAGTTAACAACTTTTCTAAATACTAAGGCACCTTCATCAGTAAAATAAACATAAGGACTGATAAAAACAAACTTTACATCCCATACAATGGGAATAGGTGCAAGCGGAACAGGGGTAGGAATTATTACCCACATGTTTTAAGCTGTAGAGCACATTACTTACAGGAGTAGGAACAGTAACATCACAAAGTTGATTGATTGTACATTGCTTAACGTCCCGACAGCAACAAGGCTTTCTCAGGACGTGCCTGCACTGCTTGTGAAAAAAAACTAAACAGAACATTGAATGTATGTCGCCAGCCGGTCAAATACATTAAATAAACCTAACACATGGGGCCTAAATAAAGCTAAGACCATTTAGCAACACACATCCAATATCAAGAGCTACAGGCAGTGCAGACAGTAGGGAGAGTTTTAAAAAGGCAAATACAGGTGAATGGACAAAGGGTAGACAGAAACACATACCCCAGAATAGAGAAAAAAACCCACCCTGTGGGGCTGACCAGGGCGACCCTGGGAACTAAAAAATACCTAACCCCACCCAAATCCCCCAGGGCAGACCCGGGTGGGGTATCACAAAGTTGACTAAGTTTAGGAAACTGTCTCTCAGCGCCATCTTTTACATCATCAATTACCTTTCGTTTGTACAATCCAACAGAAACAAGTTCAAGGCCATACACCTCTCCTACCTCACCTTCTTTATCAAAATCTTGCACGTCAGCCAAATCTTTCAACTCTATTGACGGACATGCAACTGGAACAATTCTCGGCTTTGGACCAAGACCGCTCATTTTTATAAAACAAAAATAAAATTTATTTCACTTCCAACACTACAGTAAAATCATGCATCTGAACTGGTTTGTCATTCTGATTAGTTACATATAAGCACAGTGATTCAAAGAAACTAGAACCTAATATTTTAAACTGCAAATTAGGAAATCTAGCAACCACACTTTCACAATATGGGGCAGCTCCAGTCGGCAAGCATCTTAACAAAGTTGAAGGCTTTCCATTGTGTACATTTTCAGTCGTGTTCAGTTCTTTTAAATAAACATTTAGCAATGTGTGTACTGACAAATGAACAGGGTATCTTCCAGTTATTTTATCTCCAACTGTCGTAGGTAACCAACCCTCAATATTATCACTTCCAAAACCAAATGCCCATTTTTCATCCCTAGAAGTTATATGTCTGCCTATTAAACCGAGTAAATATGCAAGTTCACGTTAAATTATAGGCTGACTACCTACAGGAAATTCTAATGTAACACGTAAGTTAGCCGGATTTAAAGTTGCTTTAATTTTAAATTTAGTTTGAAACCAATAGCTACAGCCTTGCTACCATCACGATTATCGATTCCATTAGTTAACCACACTGGTTTGCTTGTGTCAATATTTGATAAGGTTATAAACATTTTTATTATCACATAAAAAAAGAAGGATGGAATTTAAATCACCAACAATTGCCACTGTAAATGCATTTCAATTTAACGTGAATGCCAAATACAATGTCGCACCAACTTATGACCAGAAAATAATTCAACTAAATGAGCTCGATATAGCTTTGTCTGAAGGAGATTTATTTCAAGTCAAAGTACCCAATCCATTTGACCATTACCTAAACCCTCCAATAACAGATGATGCAACTGCAAGAAAGTGGTCTTCAAGCCCACTACAGATGTTTCAAAACCAACTTAACTTTGCTATACTATGCTCAACTACTGGCTGTGGCGTTTCTTTTACAGACCATTTGAATCACCCAAACAAACTGATTAAGTCTGTCTATCGTTTCCACACGTATTACCAGCTTAGAAGAATACTGTCAGAACTCCATACCCCACTGCCTACTGAATCTAGTTTTTACCAGTTTAATAATCCTATGGATTTGAAAGCATTTGAATGCATCTGTAATGAATTTAACATCAGTACAAAGTATGACTTTACACAAAAACTTGATGATCACAAAGGCATGGGTACATTGTATTATGCTATGAGTCACAGACAATACCCTCAAGATTACTGGCCTCCCTACTCTTCATTCTCATCAAAATCTGAAGTGTGGTTAGGATCAATAGAGCAGAAACAGTCTAATGCCTGGACCACATTTGTCTTAGACAGGAGTGATGGGTTTACTCAAGCAGGAGTCGAACGCATTAATGATTGATTGTACATTGCTTAACGTCCCGACAGCAACAAGGCTTTCTCAGGACGTGCCTTCACTGCTTGTGAAAAAAAAAAAACTAAACAGAACATTGAATGTATGTCGCCAGCTGGTCAAATACATTAAATAAACCTAACACATGGGGCCCAAATAAAGCTAAGACCATTTAGCAACACACATCCAATATCAAGAGCTACAGGCAGTGCAGACAGTAGGGAGATTGATTGTACATTGCTTAACGTCCCGACAGCAACAAGGCTTTCTCAGTACGTGCCTGCACTGCTTGTGAAAAAAAAACTAAACAGAAAATTGAATGTATGTCGCCAGCCGGTCAAATACGTTAAATAAACCTACAACATGGGGCCTAAATAAAGCTAAGACCATTTAGCAACACACATCCAATATCAAGATTGATTGATTGTACATTGCTTAACGTCCCGACAGCAACAAGGCTTTCTCAGGACGTGCCTGCACTGCTTGTGAAAAAAAAATAAACAGAACATTGAATGTATGTCGCCAGCCGGTCAAATACATTAAATAAACCTAACACATGGGGCCTAAATAAAGCTAAGACCATTTAGCAACACACATCCAATATCAAGAGCTACAGGCAGTGCAGACAGTAGGGAGAGTTTTAAAAAGGCAAATACAGGTGAATGGACAAAGGGTAGACAGAAACAAATGCCCCAGAATAGAGAGAAAAACCCACCCTGTGGGGCTGACCAGGGTGACCCTGGGAACTAAAAAATACCTAACCCCACCCAAGTCCCCCAGGGCAGACCCGGGTGGGGTCCAATAAGAGCTACAGGCAGTGCAGACAGTAGGGAGAGTTTTAAAAAGGCAAATACAGGTGAATGGACAAAGGGTAGACAGAAACACATGCCCCAGAATAGAGAGAAAAACCCACCCTGCGGGGCTGACCAGGGTGACCCTGGGAACTAAAAAATGCCTAACCCCACCCAAGTCCCCCAGGGCAGACCCGGGTGGGGTGACAGTAGGGAGAGTTTTAAAAAGGCAAATACAGGTGAATGGACAAAGGCATAGCTGCCAACTTTGGAGAAATAAAAATCCTGACTGGCCGGGGTCCAGGGGCCGCCTAGGCCCCGGCAGGGTGCAGGGGCAGCGCCCCGCTGGGGGGTGCAGGGGGGCTACGCCCCCCGCTCGTAAACGAAAATCAGCATTTTGATGGCAGTTTGGAGGCCTCTCCTTGAAGCAAAATTCAAAATAATAACCAGTTTGTATCCTTTAGTTTGAAGTTATTTACATTCACATCAGCACAAAAAAATCATGGCTGAACAAAATAAATCAATGGAAACGAAAAATCAGCATTTTGAAGGCATTTGGAGGCCTCTCCTTGAAGCAAAAATCAAAATAATGACCAGTTTGTATCCTACAGTTTGAAGTTTATTTACATTCACATCAGCACAAAAAATCATAGCTGAACAAACTAAATCAAGGACAATGGAAACGAAAATCAGCATTTTGAAGGCAGTTTGGAGGCCTCTCTTTGAAACAAAATTCAAAGTTTATCTACTCGTTTGATGGTGGGCAAGGGTTTGCAGCAGCCTTCAGGGACTGAGATGTTGCTGATTTTGCCTTCAACAGCAAGTCCTCTCTCTCTCTCTCTCGTCTCTTTTGGTTTGTGTTCCACACTTTTATGATTATTTCACGTATTCCTTCGTTTATTCAATTCATCATTCAGTCTGACCGCCAGACAGTCTTTATTTTTTCTTCCTTATACTTCGCTACTTATACTTATACTTGGTGTTTCTTACGTTTTTCGTGCAGACTGATGTCTTTTTGGCCGCCGTGACCGATGTTTATGTCCGCCCGGCACATTTTACAAAAGGCAAAGTGTTCCCCCTTTCTCGATTCGTCGATGTAAGGAAAGGAACGCTTGTAGTCTGGATGGAACTTCACCAAACACTTCTGCTTCTTAGGAGGCATGATTTTGTTGAAAATCGAAAATACTCTGTGACCAGTTGTGAAGATCGTTGAGCATGTGCTCGAGGGCAAATTCGAAGGAACCGGAACAAACAGAATGGACGGAATTTGCCGCGCATGCGTAATCAAGACTGGCTGTGGGTCCCCGAAAGCTTAGCGGTACAGTATAGCGGTAGGCTCTCAACTACAGGCGCTTGACCCCGCGCGGTACGCCAAAATGCCTCGAATTTTAAAACAAAGCTTGAAAATATGAAAATCGGGAGAAATGTACAAAAAACCGGAGAATCGGGAATTGAAAAAAAATCGGGAAATTCCCGATAAAATCGGGAGGGTTGGCAGCTATGCAAAGGGTAGACAGAAACACATGCCCCAGAATAGAGAGAAAAACCCACCCTGTGGGGCTGACCAGGGTGACCCTGGGAACTAAAAAATACCTAACCCCACCCAAGTCCCCCAGGGCAGACCCGGGTGGGGCCGAACGCATTAATGAGTCTATCAGAACGTATGTGTGGTGTATACTAGGAGCACAAGCTCAAACAAAATCAAACATTTTGAATGGAAGTGGAAAGTTTGAATCTCAAAAACAGTTTCACGCAAACTTAGAAGATTCAATTAACTCAACAGTTGATCTCCCATCAAGCATACAACACTACCAAGACGTTCTCAGATATGCTAGATTAAAAGTTGACTTTGTAGTTGGCATCGGGCTATACATGTTACCATCTGACCTTCAACTCCAAATGGGGACAATAACAAATTATAATAATGAAATAATTGTTGCTGGGCGTGATCAAAAATTAGGACTCAATCAATCTGTAAACTTGAGCCCAACAACCACTCACCTACAACCATTAAAACCATTAATAATGCCAGTAAAGCCAGTAACATCATCATCACCTGTACAGACAGTAACAGCCCCAGCATCGGCACCGACACCTGCACCAGCACCAAACATACATGAGTCAGAGAGAACTGCATTGGTAATTGGCCTTACTGGATTAGGAATATTACTTCTTTACCGGTTTCATTAAATAACCTATAATTAACCCTCCTACTGTCACCAAAAAGACCCACACATGCTCCGCCATAAACCCTACTACCTTTGCTGCTGTACTGATCAGCCAACTGACAACACTCCCTATTATGCCAGGCAAAGCATCCATTGCTTTTACAGCTAATTTCTGAAGCAAGTGAAGTCTGATATGTGTGACAGTTGTTTTTTTACCCATGTCTGTAAATCTTTTGGGTCTGATGGAGCTGGAGGAGCTGGAGGGGCCGGTGTGCTACCACCACCTGTTACAGCTAACACTACAGTACTGATAATAAATCCAAGAGCAGTAATTAAACTTGCAATAGTGATACCCTGCTCTCTGAAAAGTGTTTTCAATCTCTCAGCCAAAGTTGTGTCTTCGTGAAGTATTTTCTGAATAGTTTCTCTAACCCTGTTGACCTGTGTTTTAAGTTTTTCTTTCCCAATTTCAACTACTTCTAGCTGCGCTGATCTTTCTATCTGCAAATCATTTAATCTGTGTTGTATTCTTTCTTTCATTTCTGTGTCATAATTCTCATCATCAGCTTTAGCTAATTTTTCTTTTTCTTTTTCTATGTGATTATCAAGCTCGCCTAGTTTGGCTACATTATTCACAAGCTCACCTCTGATTGACTGCAGTGTTTTATCCAACCCCACTAACTCCCGCATTGTCAAAGGAGAGTCACCAATTGTTTTCATAGCCTCATTTATTTGCCCTTCTGTAAATGAAGTTTCTTGTATTACTGTGTTTGCTAATTCTGGCAGTCTTGTTACTTCAGTCATTTCAATTTCTTGTCCAGTTGGCAACCTTGTTTGCGCATCATGAAGAGCACTAGCAAGATGAGGTGGCAAATGTTTATCTCCAATACCAAGTTGACGCAAGGCGCCAACACCACCTTCATTTCTGATTGTACTTAAAGCTCTAAACTTACCAAGGTCTCTTTTGTTAGTCAATTATACTTTTCCTTTTTCAACAGTGTTTAAATATAAATGACCTTTTTCATATTCAAACTGATTAGGATCTATTTCATTTGGGCGGTCACCAACACTATCATAAAACGAGTTTATTTTGTCTTTTAACAGTTCATGATACATACTAGAAGTATTTACCATTCCAGTTACATCTGTTACACTAGTATCATAGTCATTCATGTCATCCATTTCAAAATCTTCATGGTTAAATCCTCCCGCTGCCATTGTTTTATTAATTTAATTTTTTTATTGTGCATAATAAAAATGACACAGTCCTACGGATCAAAGTTAGACCCTTACAGAAAACTACGTGAACCTCTTGGTGTTAAGGGCATTAGACGATCAATTGTCGTCACTAACAATCCTAGCTCCATAGATCAAAACCAAATTCTTACTGTTAACTTTCCAAACCTAGGCCCGAGTGACGTTATTGTTCCTGGTACTGCACGCCTTGCATTTAATATCGAACTTTCATCAGACACAGATGACAAAATTGATTGATTGTACATTGCTTAACGTCCCGACAGCAACAAGACTTTCTCAGGACGTGCCTGCACTGCTTGTAAAAAAAAAACCAACTAAACAGAATATTGAATGTATGTCGCCAGCCGGTCCAATACGTTAAATAAACCTACAATATGGGGTCTAAATAAAGCCAAGACCACCTAGCAACACACATCCAATACCAAGAGCTACAGGCAGTGCAGACAGTGGGGAGGGTTTTAAAAGGAAAATACAGGTGAATGGACCAAAGGTAGACAGAAACACATGCCCCAGAATAGAAGGGAAACCCACCCTGTGGGGCTGATCAGGGTGACCCTGGGAACTAAAAAGTAGTTAACCCCACCCAAGTCCCCCAGGGCAGACCCGGGTGGGGGGCACAGATGACAAAAGAACACTAGTTAACAACCTAGGCAGAGCAATTATTAAGACTATTAAAGTTAAACTTGAAGGTCAGGAAGTGTTTAGTCTTGACGATTCCGATGTGTTCTGCTGTTACAAAGATTTGTGGCTTACACGGGAAGAACGAGAGGATCGTATTTATCAAGGCATACAGTCAGATAGCATTATGAAAATTCGAATCAATGCATCAGATAAATCAACAACAGAAGCCAAGGACATTATTGTGGCTGAAACATATGGAAATAGGTTTTGCATTCCACTTGAATTTGAAATACTAACAGCGCATTTGCCTTATTACCAAGGAGCACTAAATGACCGCCTGAGTTTTGAACTAATCTTTAATGACTACTCCAAAGTTATCAAATCAACGGATCTCAATGCATCATACAAGATCTCTAACATTTCCTTGGAATATGAGATTGTCACACATACTCATTTAGCTACTCTCATACAAAATCAGTACCAGTCAAGACTGCCGATTTATTATGACCGTGTGATAAGACACAGTTTAATTAATAAAAACAAAAGTGACCAGATTTGGAACATCAACCTAAACACACCTGCTAGGTCACTGAAAGGCATTCTTATGTTGTTTGTTGAACCAGCGGCTCCATACCAACGAGATTCAGAAAAATTCTATAATCCGAAAATTACACATTTATCCTGTACAATCGAAGGACGCCCAAATCAAGTCTTCACGTCGGGAATGATGGGATACTAGCATTACGACGAGATCACAAAAGTATTTTGCGGGAGGGGGGGGGGGGGGGAGACTTAGAGAAAAACCAGCAAACATAACATGCAAGGATCTGCATCTGTATGACGTAAGAATCGGTGAATACCTGACAAACAAGTACTCACTGTGGCTAGATCTGCGTTCTACAGACGATGATTACCTTCATGGGTCGGGCCGTACTATTGAAAACGGCAGTGACGGGATTACAATTCAGATACAGAAAAAGACTGAAAAAGCCGAAGCAATAAATATATATTTGTATCTGATTTATGACGCACAACTCAATATTGCTGAGAGCAGGCTAAGCGCTCACATGTATTAAAAACTCACTTAGCTTTTGAGTTGTTTTGGTTTTAATCCTTCACAGCCCATTTTGAATCAGAAATGCACCAAATCACAATAAAATCTGAACGTGTTAACAGACACGTCACGCTTGTGCGGTAAACTCAAACTAAACTGGGCATGAAAGGTGTATAGTACAGCGTCGTCTCCACTGAGCATAAACAGGTATCCGTTTCACTACCAATTTCAAGCATGCCTTTCTGGTCATGAAAGGGACGCAATCTAGTAAACTCACACACACGGCTGGTGTTATATAATGAGTATGCAAAGCTTGTCTGGCTTGATTCTCTACCTGCTCTGGTCAGGTAAACAAGGTAATAAACTTACTGGCACGACAGCAGGTGTCCATGCTTTGATCGGGTTGCAAAATCAGTAGTTACAAATACAGGCACCCTATTTCATCATCATACTCTTCACTAAAAGGTATCCTATCCAACCTTTTGTAATTAGGTTATCATGTGCCTGTAATAAAACTACCTGAAATACGAAACCACTCAGGCATACCCATTCTCCTCGCGTGAGTTGTTAATCTAAAACACTCGTAAAACAGGGTGGGTGTATAGTGACTTGAATCACTGAGGTCTCTCACTGGGAGTAAATTATGGGTTTTGTCTTTTAATTTCAAATGCGTCGCAGCTGTGACTCACAATGTGTGGAGTGGAAATTTTCTCCACACAGATGTCGAAACAGAAAAACAAAATTCTTTTTCTATATACAACTCCTCACTTGGCGAGTCCTAATTATTTTAGGAAAGACCTGGTGCTCCATATTTGGAAAAAAACCTATATTCAATGTTTGTCTTACATTTAAAATCTGTCCTAGTGACTTAGTGACATAAATTTGAAGCGTTGACACAGAACGGAATAATTTGGCCTGATATGTTTGTGTGTGCCTGTGTGTGAGAGGTTGGTGGGGGTTGGGGTGGGTGCCTGGGTGAAGTGTGAGTGTGTCGGGCTTTGTAGGGTGGAGGTAGGGGGCTGGGTGTGAGGTGTATGTGGGGTATAGGGTAAAGGGTGGGTGGTGGGGTGGCATGTACAGGATGTGGGGGAGTGTATAGGGTAAGGGGTGGGTGGTGAGACGGCGTGTATAGGATGTGTGTGTGTGGGGGGGGGGGGGGAAGAGAGGTGTGGGGTGTGTGTTCTAACCGTTTCAAGTCAATGACGCAGTTTGTTTTGCGCATTTAGCCGACATATAATATTACCTAGAGTGAATCAGCTACACTGAAAATTGTGTAGTCGCAATTTCTCAGGAACGCCAAATGTGATAATGGGAGATTAGAAACCGTAACGTAATTACGTACGTAATTTACCCTGATTTAGAACTATCGATACGGCATTATTGATTTAGGTGTCGCAGTGCTCTCTATTATTCATCTCTCTCCGTCTCCATGCGGAAGGGGGGAGCCAAAATAAACTTGTTGAGCGCCGATAAGTCAATGATTGGACGCCACCAGGTTTGGGCATGACGAAGAGGCGACTGTAGAAAGCAGGCGAGTCGTAACGCGTCACCAGATCCGTCGCAGCTTTCCGGAGGAGATCTGCAATTTCCAGCCGAAGAGTGGCCGCCTTGAGCGGGTCTGCCGGTGACTGAGTCCACAAGGGCGAGCGTCGGAGCGGGGGGGGGGGGGGGGGGGGGGGGGGTTGAAAAGTCAGGCGCAGACCGTCCGAAATGACAGAATGTATCCAAGGGTCGTCTGGCAGCAGCGACCGCCACTCGGCGCTGTGCAGAGCTAACCTCCCGCCGACTGGCGACTCAAAAGGTGTCAGCGGGGGTGGAGACGGGGGAGTGTCATTGGATCCGGCCACGCCCGGGCCGCCGAGAATGTCGGGGCCAGGCGGAGGCGGAAGAGGACGGGGCCGCGAGGGGTCGACCGAACTGTGGCTGTCGACCAAAACGAGATGAGGGTCCTGTGGGGGGACGGAAGGTGGGTCTGAGAAACCGCAGGGCGTGACCCCCTGACCTGCAGTTTGGAGGAAAGCGACGGTGGTCACTTCTAGGAGCGCTGGGCCACAGGTCCTTGGAGGATTCCCGCACCCGTTGCCAAGTCGGGCCAAAGAGGTTCGACCCACCAATGGGGGCCTGGCAGAGCTGCGTCTTAACAGATGGGGGTAAGCCTGGGCAAGAACGAAGAAGGCTGTCACGACGCATTAAATCACAATTAACCGCACCTGTTAATGCATTGGAAGAGGCGTGGTAAGCTGCCCGATTGGCCACTGTAGCAATGGTGCGAATATCCTCCAATTGGGAAACGCTGGAGCGCCCAGACTCCTCAGCGCAACAAACAATAGCCTGCGTCGCCAGTTCAAGAAACCCGGTACATGCGAGTGTATTTCGAATTCGAACCGCCGTAGTATCCAGGCCGGGAGGCAAGATACGCCGAACCGCTGCCCTGCCACCCACAAAGGCTTCCACGTCCAAATCCATGGACGGAAGGGGACAGAAGAAGTAGGGCGAGTGTCCATTATACCAGCGCTGCCGAAAAGTAAGATCGAAGTCCTCCAACCAATGGAAATCCGAGAAAAAATGCTTGTCGCCAAGACGTCCCTGTCTGAGATGCGTATTAAAGGCCTCCGTAATGTCACGAAAACCGGGTGGTTGAGGGAGCGACTTAAAACGTTTGGGCTGAAGGTGGGCATCCACGAGAGCCGAAGACTTCCGCTTGAGGGGAGGGGATGAAGGGCATATGTCCCGAGGAAGGAAGCTGGAAATCAGTCTAGCAGCCGAGTCTAAGGCCGCACACACATCGGACCCCAGAGCGCCACGGGCGGAAGGGGAAAGGGCCGCTACGTCATGTTCAGAAGAGTAAGAGCGATCGCCAAGAGACCACACGGCTGAAGCGGA
This sequence comes from Semisulcospira habei, assembly GCA_036245525.1. Lineage (NCBI taxonomy): Eukaryota > Metazoa > Mollusca > Gastropoda > Semisulcospiridae > Semisulcospira > Semisulcospira habei. Next base: position 177,858,305 of record BTPG01000006.1, on the reverse strand, counting down.
GTCTTCTGGGTGCAAGCTAAGAACGTCATCAGGGGAGGCCACATTCGGATGAACGCTCGAGTGCAGGGAAGGAGAGCGGTAGGCAAGCAAAGAGGATGCTCGGGAAGGAGAGAAAGCCGATGGAGGTCGGCAACGTAGAGAGGGATCGGGTCCAGAAGGATGCGAGCCCCCCCTAGTCAACTGAACAACAGGAGGGGGAGAAGAGCCCACCGCAGAACACTCAAGACGCGAGCGAGAACGACGATGGTCCCCCGAAGATACACGTGAAGACGGGACAAAGCGGGGAGATGAATTCCTCCGAGAATGACGAGATGTGGAAAGTCGGTGGCGCGGGTGGGACAAACCGTCCCGAGAGGAAGAGCGCCGAACCGAGGAAGCCAAAGTACGGTCCAAAGAAGGAGACCGTAAGGCCATCGCGCCCCTGCGGGCCGAGGCGGAAAAACGAAAATGGCGGGTGTCCGGGGGAGAGGGCGACCAAAGACGCCGAGGCGCGGTACTCGTAACCGTCGTGGAAGGACGAATGATAGACAATAAAGGTTGTGTACTCACATGTGTGCTCGCTAATGGTTAGCGGTCGCGTGGCCGCTGTGCACAAGGGCGCCTCTCACCTCGGTCATGACGTCCCGCCAACGGTGATAAGATCGGGTGTAGAGCAAGCGGCTGTTCCGAGCGGCTCAAGGACACCACGATGTCCGACAACGCACGCCGTGGGCCGGTGATGGCAGAAGGGTTAGCAGCAGTAATGGTGTTCCTGACAAACAGACTACCCGGCTGCAAGCGTGGGTCCTGGGGGTTAGCGGGTCGTTCCCTGCGGTAAAAGCCCCACAACTGCGACCATTGAAGTTCCCGCCACGAGGCACACACGTTGCAAGTCCGAGAAGAGGAGCATCCAGAACACGGAAGGCAGATGGAGTGATTATCAGTGGGCCACTGAAAATCCTTACAACGCTGGCACGTCTGAACTTGCATTCTGTAACAAACAGAATAAAGGCACGGCGTAAAAGGAACACCGGTAACGGTCACGATGTCGGAACACGAAACGCGCCGAGAATTTTCGTTTGATACAAAGCAAAGAAAGATCCACAGATCAATGCCGCTGCCTGTCCGGAAAACTTTGGGACTCCAGGCTATGATAGTATCCAAGACCGAACTTCTACACAACTAAGAAAGGCCGAAAAAGAAATCCAAAGAAGGGAGCCGTTTGGGCTGACAACCGACAAACCGAAAGCTAAGCGCGAAAACTGGTAACGGCTGCGCATGTGCCGTATAAGGTAAGGGAGACTACTCAGTAAAGGGAAGCTATTCAGGGACGTTGGTACAGCTCACTTAAGGGTTCCCCGGTGGCGTTGCTGTACACAACGATCCCTGGGCTGAAATTGTTAGGCTAAGTGCAACTTCCATACAGTAATGCCATCGGTAATGTTTTTTGATGAAACAAAAACCTGCTGGCATTTTCTGCAATTATGCATGATCTAGTTACAAGTAGAATTTACTCAGTAACACGTATGGTTATACAATGCACTTATGTCTTCATAGTCAGACAAAATCTACACGCTGAGTCAAAAGCGATATGCAGTTGTATGTGTTTGTCTGAACACTGCAATCAGCTGCAAAATGAATGACACGAGGGTCAGTTTTGTTTTGGACTGGGTACATAAGTTATATTGAGCAACAGTTTATTCAGTTCTAAAAATAAATGGAAAATCAGAGGAACACATTTGCACTGGGTAGATGTACGCCTGTGTGGTTTTGCGCTGAGTACATTTCGGTTAGTAGTGTCAAGCTGGGCAGTTTTATATCCAAATAATAGCAAAACTGACCACTTCAGCACCAACGGCGGTGCTCAGAAGGACTCTGGTAAAGTTTTGTTTTGGACTGGGTACACAATTATATTATATTGAGCAACATTTTGCTTCATACAGTGCCGATAAACAGACAGATGTGATTACTTGACCTGATCAAAATGTCCTCGTCTTACGACTTGGACATTTTGAATTGAGCCTCGTAATCACATCTGCCTGTTATCGGCACTATATCAAGCAAAATGTTGCTCAATGTAATATAATAACAGGTGCAATATTTGTGCAAACATTATCACACAAAAGTTTACTTATTAGTTTGTGACTGTTGTATGTTGTTGAGGCCTTAACCCATTTAGCCCCAACAGCCAACAGCAGGAGATGGATTGCCCATAATAATTCAAGGGTAATGCCAGATGAGCTTGGCACCTTTAGGCGCCAAGCTCATCTGTCACTACCCTTGGATTATCATGGTCAAGCCATCTCCTACAGCTTGTACAAAGTCTCTAGGTAACACCTCCAAAATTTGGGAAATGCGTCTGTGGAGTTAAATGGGTTAAAAAATTTGGCAAGTTATGATAACATCTATTATTTGTATTCTGAAATCTTAAAAATCTGAAGGCCGCTACTGACTGGACTTTGTGATGCGAAGCGACCAGCAGCTCAAAGTCCTGCCCATAGCTCTGTAAGGCATCAACCACAAGGAGGCTGTGTACTGTCAGCGCTAAAATGGCATTGTCAGGTTTCTTCTGCAGGTTGGCCTGAACACTCGTAACTTGTAGCTCCAGTAATGCCTTGCCTGTGGCAAACAGGAAAAACAATTGTGAACATGTGTAATCTGTTACTCCTAAAGCCATAAGATCTACTGTAATTATCTGGCATAATATTTTTATGAAATTGTCAGTCCATCAATAATCCAAATTTTAATATTTGTAGGCTAGTCTGTGATTTTGAACATTACAGCTTTGAGTTGTAATGCAAAGCTGAAAATCACTTGCAGAACTACATTTGGAATATACAACCACTCCAAATATTCAACCTCAGTCTATTTTTTAAATAGGAATTTTCAGTTTTAAACAATTGTACCAGCACCAACAACCCAAATTTTCTTTAAAATAATTTTTTTCGAAAAATACTTACCGATGGCATTACTATTAGGAAGATACCCATAGCTTATTGATTTCAGCCTAAAAGTTTGTAGTGTGTTGCTACACAACAAGGGAAGTAACTCTCACAAGTAGTTACCCGTCACCTGAGTAGCCTTCCTGTCTCCTGAGTAGCCTCTCCTCCTCATCACGTGAGTGGTGCCTTCCCATCAGTCATACTATTAGCGACGGGCGGCAAGCGGGGTAGGTGGGAGGGTGCTTTGAGTAATGCCATCGGTAAGAATTTTTCGAAAAAAAATTTATTTTAAAGAAAAATGTATTTTTTCTTAAAATAAATTTTTTCGAAAAATACTTACCGATGGTATTACTGATAGGAAGATATACTTAGCCTGCCAATTTCAGTCTCCAAAATTGTTGTGTGTTGTTACACATACCAGGGACGTACTTCTAGCCAGCAGATACCCCATCCCATGAGTGGCCTCCCTTCCTCCAGATAGCCTCCCTTCCCGATCTCGCGAGAGGGCGTTATTTCCAAGTTCCATCTTAACAGACAGACGGCAAGCGGGGAAGGTGGGAGGGAAATCTGAGTAATACCATCGGTAAGTATTTTTCGAAAAAATTTATTTTAAGAAAAAATACATTTGTTTCTTCAAAAACTTTACCGATGGTATTACTGATAGGAAGAATGGCGAATAGGAGGAGGGTGCCGTGGCAAATGCGCAGCCATGGGGTAACTGCTTAGCTAGGTCCCAGTCAAGCGAACACTCCCGACAATTTCAGTTAAGAATTACCTATGGCGCATCCAGCGCCGGGAGGGAGTGTTGCGCGACCGCGACGTCACCCACTAGTCTCAGGTTCTGCCGTTGGCCGGAGAGGTCGCGGAAGTAAAAGCGGGCGAAAGTAGATTCGGACCGCCAGCCCACCGCCGCCACAATGTCCCACACGGCGCAGTTGCGATCGAATGCTACGCTCGTTGAGACAGCCCGGACCTCGTGTGCTCGAATCCTCAACCGCGTTGCTCCCTCTGTCGAGAGGTCCTTGTATGCGGATCTGATGATTCCGCGGAGCCAAGCTGAAATCGTCTGAGCCGAAATATCATTCCTGCCCGGAGCTAAGGGCAGGAAGAGGCATAAACGACCTCGTCGTATTGGTTTAGACCGACGGAGGTAAATTTTCAATGCCCTGACCGGGTCTTGTTGGCGTACGTCCGGGAGCATATTAGGGCTCCGCAAAGGACGAATAGTGATCGGTTGAGGTGGGGCGGAAGGGAGCCTGTTCTTGGCCAAAAAGGAAGGACTGGTGAGGAGTTGGACAGAGCCGTCGGCCCGAAGTTGAAGGCAAGACGGATGTACGGAGAAAGCGTGGAGTTCACTGACCCGAGAGGCAGTGGCCAGAGCTAGTAAGAAGCACGTTTTCCGAGTCAAGTCAGAGAACCTCGCCAAATGCAGGGGTTCAAAACGGGCAGTGTTCAGCCATGTTAAGACCCACGCGAGATCCCAGCGAGGTAGTAGGGAGCGCGTGACAGGTCGCTGAAGGTCAAAATGAGCCATAAGGTCGGCGAGGTCTTTGCATGAACCGGGATAGGGCAGTCCCAAATGGCGGTATGTATCTGCCACCATAGATAGATATCCCCGAATAGTAATGGGTGCTAGAGACTGATCTTGAAAGAGCCACAGAAAGAATTCAGCCAGCTGCGGCACAGTCAAAGTGGTGGGGGAAAGTTGTCTAGTAACGCACCAAGCGTGTAGGACCCTCCATTTCCCCTCATAAACCCTCAGAGTGGAAGAGCGTCGCGCGGAAGCGATAGCCGCCACCGCTGCATCCGAGAAACCTCGAGCGGTGAGGGCACGCCGCACAACCTCCAGGCGTGTAAGAGGAGGTTCTCCGGGCAAGGGTGAAATAGGTCTCGTCGGGGTTGCTTCAGCATCGTCCGCGGCGTTGGTAGCCGGAGCGGGGGATCCGTGGCGAGACCCAGAAGATCTGTTGTCCAGGTCTTGGTCCAGGAAAATGGGGCTACCAAGAACAGCAATGCGTGGCAGCCGCGGAGTTTGAGGAGAATCTTGGGGATCAGGATCGAGGGAGGGTATGCGTAGGCCAGGAGACCCTCCCAAGGAAAGGACAGAGCGTCCACCGCCCACGCAAGCGGGTCCGGAAAGGGAGAGACAAATAGGGGAAGTTGAGCATTCCACCGTGTCGCGAACAGGTCGATCATGGGTGTCTCCCATTGGGCACAAATCATGCGAAAAATGTCGGGACGGAGAGTCCACTCGGTATGGAGAATGTGATCCGGACGGGACAGAGAGTCCGCCAACACATTGAGTCGACCCGGGATGTGACGGGCCCGTAAACTGATGTCGTGATCTCTGCACCACACCAGAAGGTGAAACAGAAGGATGCACAGGGAAGGAGAGCGGGTTCCGCCCTGCTTCTGAATGTAAGCCACGACTGTCGAGTTGTTGGATAGGACCAAGACCTCCTGGTGAGACACGTGCGACTCGAAAGCGATGAGAGCGAGCCAAACTGCTTTCAACTCCAGCCAGTTGATGTGTTTTCCCACCAACTCCGCTGGCCACAGGCCCGATTGTCTCCTGAAACTCCGGGAGAAGAAGCGCACCCCACCCAGAGAGACTGGCATCTGTGCATATCGACAGGTAGGGTAGGGGCGATGAAAGGGGAACCCCGGAGGTCAACCAGAGAGGTTCCGTCCACCGGAGGAGAAAAGGCCGGACCAAGGAAGATACCGGGACCCGTGCCTCTAAATCCCCGGAAGACGGGCGCCATAGGAGAAGGAGATGTAATTGAATCGGACGTGTGTAGAGCCGACCTAGAGGAAGCAAATCCGCCGCCGCGCTCATGAGGCCCAACAACTGTAACCACGTCCGTGCAGAAGCGTCCGGGGCTCGATAAACCTGAAGTGCTAGCTTCGCTAATTTCTCGATCCGAGACGGAGGGAGGCGAACCAGGTTTAGATCTGTGTGAAACTCCATGCCCAGGTGGATGAAACTGCGGGAAGGTAAGAGATCGGACTTGCCGAAGTTGACCAGGAACCCCAGACGGTGAAGAAGGCGAAGGAGAGCATCTCGGTCGGTGGATAGGCGGGACGCGGCCTGATTGCGGAGTAGTAGGTCGTCGAGGTAGTGCGAGGTCGGACTGAGAGAAGACCGCCGGGCGTGCGCGACCACTGCATCCATAATCCTGGTGAAGACCCAAGGACTGATGTTCAGACCGAATGGCATAGCCCTGAACTGATAAACCACTCCCTGGAAGGCGAAGCGAAGGTAACGGCGGGCTGAAGGATGCATAAGAACGTGTAGGTAAGCATCGGCCAGATCGAGGCTGACCGCAAAATCCATGGGCCTGACCGCGGAACGTAGGGCCTTCGTAGTTTCCATCCGGGAGGACGGAGCGGCCAGAAACTTGTTCAACGCGGAGAGATCGATCACGGGACGCCAAGAGCCGTCCGATTTGGGGACGACAAAGAGGCGACTGTAGAAAGCCAGAGAGTCGTGACGGAAGACCACTTCTGTGGCAGATTTTTGAAGTAAAGCTGTCACCTCCGCCTGTAAAACCGCAGCTTTGACCGGATCCTGCGGTACCTGAGTCCAAAGTGGTGAGCGCCGCAGAGGTGGAGGGCGCTGAAAAGTGAGTCTGAGCGTAATTGTAGAGAGGATCCAAGGATCGCCCGGGAAAAGTGAGCGCCAAGTCGCGCTGTGTCGGGATAGCCGCCCGCCGACTGGAGACCCGAGCGAATGTGGCGGGGGCATGGACGGGAGAGAGTCAGCGGGCCCTCCCCCGACCGGGCCGTCGGCCCTGACCAGGCCAAGAGGGGGTGTGGGCGGTGAGGGGAAGGGAGCGGGTGCGGCCAAACGCTTTGGGACGGGAAGCGCCGAAAGGCATACTGGTGGTTGGACGAGGAGCGGGTCTGTAGGACCGCAGGGCGCGACCCATGGCCTTGCGGGACGAACGAAAGCGCGAGAAGGGGCGAGACGAAGGCCAGATATCTTTGTGCGACTCCCGCACAGCGTGCCAGGTGGGGCCGAAAAGTAAAGTACCACCGATGGGAGCCTGGCGTAGTTTGGATTTAACAGGATCAGGCAATCCCACACACGCGTCGAGCACAGCATCCCGGCGAATTAAATCACAATTGATGGCAGCAGCCATCGCATTGGTGGAGGCGTGGTAGGAGGCTCGGTTGGCCACCACAGCCAAAGAGTGAATTTCCCGAAGTGGAGCGGAGGAGTGAGGGTCCCAATTATCCCTTAATGCCCGAGCAATTGCCTGTGTTGCGAGATCGAGGAAGCCGGAGCAAGCTATACGCTAGAGTGTTGCGGATGAGGACAGCAGTCTTATCTACCCCCCGAGGAACGCGATAGAAGGCGTTACGGCGGCCACCCGCCTGGAATTCCGCATCGGGGTCCAGTGACGGCAAAGGACAGGAAAACGCCGGGGAGTGGCCCGCATACCAACTCTGGCGGAAACTTATATCGATGCCCGTGGGCCACTTGGCATCCGAGAAGAAAACCGGTTCCTTAGAAGTGGCGAGAGGTAAGTGGGCCGAGAACGCATTAGAGAGATCGTGGAAACCCGGCGGTTGAGGGAGAGATTTAATCCGCTTGGAAGGAAGGAGCGCGTCCACGGAAGCGGAAGCTTTACGCTTGAGAGGGGGAGCGGAAGGACAAATATCCGTAGGAAGGAAACAAAACTGATGTCCGGAGAGCGTGTATGAGAGGAAACAAACTTACCTCCCTCCGCTGAAGGGACAGCGTCTGTGACCTTGTCCATTGAGACAGAAGAAGAGACGTGTAAGGGCCCTCGAACAGGGACATGGGAGGGAAGGTTGGGGGAGTGAACGTAGTCCGGGGACTGAGAACGGGAAGACTCGTCGACTGCGGCCGAATTGGGAGGGGCTGGTGGGAGTGGTGCAGAAAAAGATTATCTTCGTCCCTGCCTTTACCGTCATCATTGTCTGTGGATGGAACACTCATTGGCTTCTCTGCGAGTGTGAGAAACCTGGGTGTTACACTTGACAGCGAGTTATCTATGTCACAGCATGTCAGTGCAGTGTGTAGATCCGCTTATCTGGAACTTCGTCGTATTAGTTAAGTTCGTCACCTGCTGACCGTGGAAGCCACTAAAACACTAGTTTGTGCATTTGTGCTGTCCAAGCTAGATTATTGTAACTCTTTGCTTTGTGGCTGCCCTCAGTATCTCATTGATCGCCTCCAAAAAATTCAGAACAATGCAGCCCGGCTTGTTGTGAGAGTCCGTAAGACTGAGCATGTCACACCCATCTTGAAGTCCCTTCACTGGCTACCTGTGTCCTCACGTATTCAATACAAAGTTATGTCAATCTGTTTTAACTGCCTTTCAGGCACCAGCCCAGAATACTTGTCCTCTTTGCTGCATGTGTATACACCCTCTCGTGAGCTCCGCTCCTCTTCTGATAAACGGAAGTTGTGTCTACCTTCTGTCCAAACTAAAACATTTGGTCAGCGCACTTTTGTTTATCAAGCCCCAGTGTTATGGAATACACTTCCTCTTGAGGTCAGAAACAGTGAGTCTGTCTCTGACTTCAAGAGGTCGTTGAAAACTCACCTCTTCAAGCTTTACTTTGAATAACTGCCAGCGTTTGATGCCTTAGTTGTAGTTCTGCAATCCTCCTTGTTTAGACTGAATGTTAATTAGAATATAAATTATTATGTATGTATTGTTGTTTAGTTTATTGTAAAAGTGGTGTGTTCGGGCATTGTGCTTTGTTTGTTATGTGCATATGTCATTGTATTTTTATTTTTGTGTACAGATTGTAAAGCGCTTAGAGCTTTTGAGTAAGATTAAGCACTATATAAATACTCATTATTATTATTATTATTAAAAAGGAGTGGGGCGCTTGCGCTGGTAAAAGCTCCACATTTGCGACCAGCGGTCTTCCTCCCAGGCAGCGCAAGTAGTGCAGGTTCTGTCAGAAGCGCAGCCCGAGCATGGAAGACAGCGCGAATGCGAATCTGACGGCCACTGGAATTCGCCGCAAGATGTGCACGTTCGTAGTTGACCACTGCAACAAGTCATGCAAATAGGGGATACCGCGCGGGTCGGGCCCCGAAGGCCACTCGGGCAACCGTTGGAATGACCGATGTAACGACCGAATACGAAGTCGAAATAAAAGGCCAGAAACGCCGTAATTCCACGGAAATTGCCTCAAAAGGCAGTAATCGCCGGGCGAGACAATGTCCGAGGCCTTACCTGGCCATCGGGGAAGTTCGAGACCGGTAAACGAATGAGAAAGACGATGAGAAAGACGGAGACCGGAAAAACTAAACCGACAAAAATGGCAGTTAAGAATAAACTTGGAAATAACGCCCTCTCGCGAGATCGGGAAGGGAGGCTATCTGGAGGAAGGGAGGCCACTCATGGGATGGGGTATCTGCTGGCTAGAAGTACGTCCCTGGTTTGTGTAACAACACACAACAATTTTGGAGACTGAAATTGGCAGGCTAAGTATATCTTCCTATCAATAATACCATCGGTAAAGTTTTTGAAGAAACAAATACATTTTTTTCTTCAAAAACATTACCGATGGCATTACTATTAGGAAGAATAGCGAAGAGGAGGAGGGTGCCGCCCCTATTGCCTACCCCAGTGATAACGCTTAACCAAGGCCCCTTAGGCGCAAACTCCCGACAATTTCAGCTAAGCGTTACCTACAGCGCCATCCTCGCCGGGAGGAAGTGTTGCGCCGCAGCGATGTCCCCCACTAGTGCCAGGTTTGTTCGTTGGCCAGAGAGGTCTCGGAAGTAGAACCGTGCAAAGGTAGATTCTGTGCACCAGCCCACAACCGCCACAATGTCCTTGATTCCTCGGAGCTAGGCAGAGATAGTCTGGGCGGAGATGTCTTCCCTGCCCAGTGTCAAGGACAGGAATATGTGAGAACGTCCCCTCCGACGGGGCTTTGACCAGCAAAGGCAGATCTGACCTGACCGGGTCCTGCTGTCGGGATTCTCAGGACTGGTCACAGCCTCTGAGTGGACGAATAGTGAGCAGCTGAGGCGCCGCTGATAATGCTGTGGTGCTCTCCCCTGTGGACCGCTGTCCCGACAGTTTGGCGCGGAGCCTATGTTCTTCGCGACTGGAGGGAGTTGCATGCCTGCCTTCTACACCACCAGTTCTCTTCGTGGTCTCCTAGCCCGGCGGCAAGTAGCGTCCAGTCATTGTCCTCTCAGCGCTGGTCAGGATGTCACCGCGTCTACGTTCTGCATGGTGACACCTTGAGCCTTACGGATGGTGGTACAGGCCATGGACTTCACAGTCAGCCGGGACCTGCTCGATGCATTTCTACTCGCTTCTTGCACGATCTACCCAATCGGCTTAACCTCCCGGTCATCTTCGGCAAGTCGAACCTCGTGCCTTCCCTCCAGTGGTGCGCTTGGACGTGGTTTCAGGCCGACCGCAACATGGTGGGACTTCCAAAGCCTCGGTTCCAGACGCTGGCGACCTTCGTCCGGCAGATGTTTCTAGCAGACGCAGTTCCCTCCAGAGTTGGGCTTCATCCCCTGGGCTTGATGACCGCGGCGGCGGATGTCTTACCTCTCGACCGGCTTCCTCTCTATGGCGCCTCTCTCGAGTAAGTCGCACGTCAACATTGCTCCGTGTTTCAGAGACATTTGTGTTAGCAGTTCTTGTCTGTGATGTGTGATTTTTGGCAGAGTGTTTTGTGATGGTTAGTTAGTTATTTGGGTTTAACGCCGAGCAGGCAACTAAGGCCATCTCACGGCGGGAAGGGTAAAAATCTGGTCAGCCAGACTAAAAGAAAGGTCTTAAGACATGATGTAAATATACCTTAAAAATATGTCAGGCTAAAATGTCGCACAGGTCTTTAAAGAAAACATCGGAAGACTCTCAAAAAGGTCAAAATAATAAAAACATCATAATCTATAACGCTCAAATCTTATTAAAAATATGGCACTCTCTCAGAAAACTGAAGATCTTGTCCGGGGGCACATCCCGGAACAAAACCTTCAAGGAGTCTGCTGTGAAATGTTTATACCTTGTGTCGATTAGATCAGCACAAGACAACAAAAAATGTTGAACAGAGTACTGCTCGTCGCAGGCATAACACCATGGACGCTCCTCCTGTTTAAGTAAATAAGAGTGCGTAACATACGTGTGGCCGATGTGGAGCCGAGCCAGGACAGTCTCCTCACGGCGGCTGCTGCAGCGATAAGGTAGACCGTCGGACAACTTAGGAAGGGCTTCATGAAGCTTGTTAGCTTCCTCTTTGTCCCACTCGGACTGCCACTCACGGGCTATGTACGCACTAGCCACATGTCTAAAATCACTATAAACAGTCTGTGTGTCAGGGACAGGGTCATTGCGGGCATCGTTGGCAGCAGAATCTGCGATCCTGTTGCCCTCGATGCCCACATGCCCTGGCACCCAAATAAAAATGATATCATAATATTCCTTCATCAAGTCCGCGTGGAGCTCTCTGATCTGCACCAGCAGTGGGTGGTCATTTCCCGTGCCCTGAAGGGCCTGCAGGGCAGAAAGAGTTAGTTAGTTATTTGGGTTTAACGCCGAGCAGGCGACTAAGGCCATCTCACGGCGGGATGGGTAAAAATCTGATCAGCCAGACTAAAAGCAAGGTCTTAAGACAAGATGTAAATATAGATTAAAAATCGCAGGCTAAAATGTCGCACATGTCTGGAAAAGAAACGTCTACAGACTCTCAAAAAGGGCAAATAAAAAAATTCACATAGTCTATGAATGCTCAGATCTTGTTAAAAATATTGCATTCTCTCAAAAAATTGAAGATTTTGTCCGGGGGAACATCCCGGAACAAAACCTTCAAGGAGTCTGCTGTGAAGTGTTTATATCTGGTGTCAATTAGGTCAGCACAATACAGCAAAAAGTGTCGAACAGAAAACTGCTCATCACAGGCAAAACACCATGGACGCTCATCCTGTTTAAGTAAGTAAGAGTGCGTAACATATGTGTGCCCGATGTGGAGCCGAGCAAGGACAGTCTCCTCACGGCGGCTGCCGCAGCGGAAAGGTAGACTGTCAGACAACTTAGGAAGAGCTTCATGAAGCTTGTTCCCTTCCTCTTTGTCCCACTCGGACTGCCACTCGCGGGCTATGTACGCACTAATAACAGGTTTAAAATCACTATAGACAGTCTGTGTGTCAGGGACAGGGTCACTGCGGGCACTGTTGGCAGCAGAATCTGCGATTCTGTTGCCTTCGATGCCCACATGGCCTGGGACCCAAATAAAAATGATGTCATAATATTCCTTCATCAAGTCCGCGTAGAGCTCTCTAATCTGCACCAGCAGTGGATGGTCTGTTCCCGCGCCCTGAAGGGCCTGCAGGGCAGAAAGAGAGTCAGACAGAATCAGGAAGTTCCTTTCCCGAGACTGATAGGCATGCTTGAGTGCTAGCAGAATGGCCTGCAGTTCTGCACTAAATACAGAGGAATGGTCAGGGAGACGGAGCTTAAATGGGCGTCTAGGATGGCGAGAGGACACTGCAGCCGCAGCCACTCTTCCATCCTCAGACTTGGACCCATCCGTATAAAGACGACAATAGCCAGGAAAAATTGAAAGGAGTTCATTGAGGCTCTGTTGGTATATGGCTGGTGGAGTACAATCCTTCTTGTGGGCAGTCAAGTCCAGCAAGATGTCAGGAACTGGTAGTAGCCAGGGTGGAGTGACGTGTTGCAGAGATTCCGAAACTTTGTCCAGGTCCACTCCGGCCGCCTGCAGATGAGGTCGGACACGGAAGGAAAGTGGACGGACAGCTCCCGGATGGGCATCGTAAATCTCTGCAAACGACGGGTTAAAAACACAATCATAGGCAGGATTTTCTGGATGGGCCTTCAGCTTCAGAACGTAGCTGAGCATGAGGCGGATGCGGCGGAGCCTGAGAGAAGGCTCCCCAGCCTCTGCATACAGACTAGGAACTGGAGATGTCCTGAAGGCTCCCAGACATATGCGCAGACCTTGATGGTGAATTGTGTTCAGACGCTGCAGAACAGACTTGGAAGCCGAGCCATATACCACAGAGCCGTAATCCAGTTTGGACCGAACAAGGGCCCGGTACAGTCGAAGTAAGACGATGCGGTCTGCACCCCAGTCAGTACGACCAACGACACGAAGAATGTCGAGGGCCTTCCGACAAGAGGTTCTAAGGTAGTTAACATGGTTGCAGAAGGTCAATCTTTTGTCAAAGATGACCCCCAAAAACTTAGCCTCTTCAGCCACCTTAATTGGCACTCCAGCAATGCTCAGGCTAGGTTCTGGAAAAAATTTCGTCTGGTTAGTAAAATGCACACAGACTGTCTTGGAGGGCGAGAATCTGAATCCATTGAGAGACACCCACCCCTGGATGCGATCAACGCACAGCTGCAAGCGCCTCTCAAGGGACGCAAGTCCTCGACCTCGTGCACACAAAGCAAAGTCGTCCACAAACAAAGAGCATTCAGAATCATCCTTGACGGCCTTTACAATGTTATTTATTTTAATGCTAAATAAAACAGGAGATAGAATACTGCCCTGCGGGACACCCATCTCCTGTTCAAAGGAGTCGGAGAGGGTGGAGCCCACACGGACATGGAACGACCTGTTGGACAAAAAATTGTGAATAAAAACGGGCAGATGCCCTTTAAAAACCCATGTCCGACAAATCAGACATTATACCATGCTTCCAGGTAGTGTCATATGCCTTTTCAAGATCAAAGAAAATTGCATAGACATGCTGCTTGTTGACAAAAGCATCTCGGATAAAAGACTCAAAGCGGACTAGATGGTCAGTTGTACTACGGAAGCGCCGGAAACCGCACTGGAGGTCTGTGATGAGACCCTGTGACTCAAGATGCCACACCAGTCGGGCGTTGACCAAGCGTTCCATAGTTTTACATAAACATGATGTCAAAGCTATTGGCCGGTAGTTGCCCGGGTCGGAAGGATCCTTACCCGGCTTGGGAATTGGCACAACCACAGCCTGGCGCCAAGATGGCGGAAAATGACCGGTTATCCAGATATGGTTAAAGGCCTTGAGAAGTACAAGGAGTGAATCCTCAGGCAGATGTGTTATGAGCTGATAATGGATGGTATCTAATCCAGCAGCAGAGTCAGTACATTTCTGCATGGCTTGCTGCAATTCTGAAAACGTAAAAGGGGCATTATAGTCTTCCAAGTTATCCGATATAAAATCACAAGCACAAGATTCTCGCTTCTCCTTCTCTCTCTGGAAGAAAGGTGAATAATGCTCTGTTGAAGAATTATGGGCAATGGTGGAGGCAAGTAAATTGGCCACAGCCTTTTTATCTGTGACCAAACTGGCACCATCTCTAAGATGGCCGACAGAAGCCGAGCCACCCCTGCCCCTAATTCCTCAAACAGCCTTCCAGACTTTTTGGGACGGAGTCCTAGAAGATAAAGATGAGACGAAGCGTCTCCAGGAAGCACGGCGTTCACGTTAGAGAGGATAAAAGAGAGAGGCCTGCGACACCTATGTCAGTAATACCGTATCGATACTTCTAAATCAGGGTAAATTACATACGTAATTACGTTAATGACACCTATGTCAGTAATGCCGTATCGATAGTTTTAAATCAGGGTAAATTACATAGACTACTTTTCAGAATTTCCAATCTTCCGTTATCCCAATTCTCAGTGCAAAGAATGTATCTGATTCACAGCATAATGCCCTCTTAACAAACTGCGTAATACACCCCCCCCCCCCCCCCACCACACTTCACCATACAATAAACAATAGTCAATTGACACGGCGACACAACAATGCGCAGATTCAGTCTCTCTCTCTCTCTCTCTCTCTCGGCTTGACACGGCCACACAATTAACAGTGCGCTGATTCAGTCACTGCTAAACAAACTGCGTAATACACCCACCCCCCTTCCCCTTAAACGTCACCACCCTCCGCACTCATCCATACAATTTCACAATAGACAATGCGCCGATTCACTTCTAAACAAACTGACCTACTTTCGCACTTCACCATACAATACACACTAACATGGCCACTCAATCAACAGGGCGCTCAAGGAAATACATGCATAACCTCAGGCTGGTTCTGAAAAACAGCCACCTTCGTTCAGGCGCGTTATGATTGGACCTGTTCTGAAAA
>BTPG01000006.1:177682296-177841516 GCA_036245525.1 Semisulcospira habei | reverse complement strand
CGAAGGTGGCTGTTTTTCAGAACCAGCCTGAGGTTATGCATGTATTTCCTTGAGCGCCCTGTTGATTGAGTGGCCATGTTAGTGTGTATTGTATGGTGAAGTGCGAAAGTAGGTCAGTTTGTTTAGAAGTGAATCGGCGCATTGTCTATTGTGAAATTGTATGGATGAGTGCGGAGGGTGGTGACGTTTAAGGGGGGGGGGTGTATTACGCAGTTTGTTTAGCAGTGACTGAATCAGCGCACTGTTAATTGTGTGGCCGTGTCAAGCCGAGAGAGAGAGAGAGAGAGACTGAATCTGCGCATTGTTGTGTCGCCGTGTCAATTGACTATTGTTTATTGTATGGTGAAGTGTGGTGGGGGGGGGGGGGTGTATTACGCAGTTTGTTAAGAGGGCATTATGCTGTGAATCAGATACATTCTTTGCACTGAGAATTGGGATAACGGAAGATTGGAAATTCTGAAAAGTAGCCTATGTAATTTACCCTGATTTAAAACTATCGATACGGCATTACTGACATAGGTGTCATTAACGTAATTACGTATGTAATTTACCCTGATTTAGAAGTATCGATACGGTATTACTGACATAGGTGTCGCAGGCCTCTCTCTTTTATCCTCTCTCACGTTTAAAAATATAACGGGCTTTCGCCCGCTGTCTTTTAAAGGTTAAAATATTTGCTTGCGACGGATTACGAAATGCACGTCGCTGAGCAGATTTGCGCATTGTTTGGGCCTTGCGGCACTCTTCATTGAACCATGGTACTCTCGGCTTCCGAGGGAGTGATGTGGAAGTTCTAGGGATGGTTTCACCTGCAACCTCCAACAAAATAGAAGTAAAACAAGAAACAGGTTCTTCAGCTGACATGACCACCTCCTCTGTAAGACGAGACTGACAGAGAGAGGCAAACAGAGACCAGTTAGCTTTCTTGAGATTCCAGCGCCCCACCGGCGAATCCTCCTCACAGCTGACCGATGACAGGACTACTGGGAAGTGGTCACTACCACACAGGTCGTCGTGAACCTTCCAGTCAAAGTCCAGCATGAGAGAAGGATCACACACAGTGAGGTCTAGAACAGAACTAGATCCGGAACCTGAGTTAGAGTATGTAGGTGAGCCATCGTTAAAGACACATAGGTTAAGTTGAGAAAAAACATCTTCTAACATCTGACCTCTGCCATCATAGTGGTCACTACCCCAAAGGTGAGCATGACCGTTAAAATCCCCCATGAGAAAAAAGGGAGGGGGCAGTTGATCTACTAAGTGAAAAATATCATTGCTACAGACCCGCAGTGATGGTGGCAGGTAAATACTGCATTATGGTTATGGTCTTTTTTAAGGTAACCCGAGCAGCGACAGCCTGAAGACAGGTGTCGATGCTAACGGGGCTACATAAAACTTGGCTACTAATGAGAAGAGCCGCTCCACCTGAGCGCCTCTCCGAATCAGAGCCTTTATGTATAACATTAAAACCATTAAAAGACACAGGGTCAGAAGTCTTCAGGTAAGTCTCCTGAAGAGATATGACTGAGGGGTTATAGAACTTGACTAAAAGACGTAATTCCTCAAAGTTAGCTCGAAAACCATGACAATTCCACTGAAGCAAAGAGTCCATGATTAAGTCTGATCTGGGGGTAAGGAGTTTTTCCCCCCTTTTTCCTTTACCTTGGAAGGAGTTGAAGAAACAGAGGGGGGCCGGCTCCCGGGCCTCCTCTGGTTCTTCGGAGAGGAAGGGGGTGGAGCTGCCGCAGCATCAGCAACAACAACTTCCACTCCCTCCATCCGCTCCTCCAGTGCAGCATATTTGTTTTGAAGGGGCACATCTGTGTTCCCCTTCTGGGCCCGTGCGCACAGCGGTCCCATAGATTTCTTAGACTTCTGGTCCTGGGCAGCGTTCCTGCCGCTAGAGTTAGCGGCCTTAGAAGGCTGACCAGAGCCAGAAGCCTTTGGAGTTGACTGACTAACAGGTTTGGGTGGGGGCTGAGGCTTAGGGGCAACAGAAGGCGGCACAACCGGACCGGCAGTGTCCGCCTTCTGCGTTCCCTGGCTCCTTGTCACCACCGGAGGAGGGTTACTCTCCAGGGGCGAGATGAGCCGAGGCTCCGCCCCCAACCAAGAAGTTGGGGTCTGACAGGAAAAGTCTTTGGTGGGGCGCTTGCCTGCCACCGCTGCACTAAAAGTATACACTGAGGTGTTAGAGGATGGGGCAGCCGCAGCTGCACCAGGGCCTTCAACCAGTTTTTTGGCATCCAGAAAGGACAGCCCCTTCTCCACACGCACCTGCTGAATCTTGCACTCGGATATCCAACGAGGGCATTTCTTATCCGAAGCCATATGCGCCCCCTGGCAATTCACACACAGGGGGGTGGCTGTGCAGGACTCAGCAGAGTGTCCGGGCTTAGTGCAACGGGCGCATGAAGCCTCTGCCTGACGGCATGTCTTCTGCCCATGGCCATACTTTTGGCACTTAAAGCACCGGAGGGGAAGAGGAACGTACTTTTTCACTCTCAGGGAGTAGCAACCTCCCCAGATGGTAGTAGGAGGGGTGGGGGTGCCAAACGTCAGGATGATGGTAGGGAGACGGATCTCCCCACCACCTCGCTTGGAAGCGAAGCGCCTGACGCAAGTCACCCCCTGAGACTTAAGGTTCCTTACAAGTTCATCTTCTGACAGTTCTGCCAAAGCTTGATCTTTGATTACGCCTCTTGACGAATTCATAGTTTTGTGGGGTGTGACTTCCACAGGAGTGTCTCCGATGGAAGAGAGCCCCAGTAGCCCGCTGGAGTGTGCCCGAGTACGGCACTCCACCAGCAAGTCACCAGACCTGAGGCGCTGGGCGTCAGGCCTGCCAACACGGCTCCTGAGGGTCTCCCCCACCAGAAAAGGATGCAGCTTGGTAACTGGTTTCTCCTTCACCTTGCTATGGACAATGAGGAAGCGAGGCCATACGGCCGACGCCTGAGGCGTCGCTTCCTCACAGTCTGAATCACTGTCATGTGCAATGTCGGTGTCTATGCGCCGTTTCTGTGCTAGTTTTGGTTTTTTGGTTTTATCCATATTATATTAGTAGAGATATTCATCCCCCGGGGGTCCCCGCCCGCCACCGAGCCCAACAAGGGAAAGTGCAACTGTCGGCGGGTCTCCAGCCGACGCACAATGGAGACTGCCCGAAAGATATACTCAAGGGGGTAAGCCCGATTGAACCGTTTGAGCCTTCTATCACACCGTTGAATGCAGGGGAATACTGGCGTAAAGCACCTAATCAGCAGCAGAAGCTATAGCATGGTGCTCCGTATAGCAACCCGCATGTCAACAGTGGGATAGGGCTCAACGTGACAAGAGCCGATTGACTAGGCCGGTACGACTAGCCTCCCGTTTAGGTAGAAGTCAAGGCCGAAGTGGAGTGTTGGCACCAGTGAGCCGCAGCCCAAAGGGAACCTCAGCCACCAGGATCCTCTTCTCCCCCGACACGGGTCTCCAAGCACGGCAAACACTTGGGATCCAAAGGACCAAAAAGTCACGAGTATTTTTAAGGACCAATCCAACATGGTACGACCTAGGTTAGCACAGCTCCTTAAAAACCGGACCAGTGAAAAGGCTGAACAACATATCTGCTGACATCAAGTCCTAATCCTGGACAAAGATGGCACCCGTCCGCTAGCCCACTCAGTCAGGGACTGAGCGGACTACCCACCTACGCCACGTGGAGGCCGGTGCCGGGTAGGCAGGGCAGAAAGAGAGTCAGACAGAATCAGGAAGTTCCTTTCTCTAGATCGATAAGCATGCCTGAGTGCCAGCAGAACCGCCTGCAGTTCCGCACTAAATACAGATGAGTGGTCTGGGAGGCGGTGCTTAAATGGGCGTCTAGGATGGCGAGAGGACACTGCGGCCGCAGCCACTCTCCCATCCTCAGACTTTGACCCATCGGTATAGATGCGACAATAGCCAGGAAAAATTGAAAGCAGTTCATTGAGGCTCTGTTGGTATATGGCTGGTGGAGTAGAGTCTTTCTTGTGGGCAGTCAAGTCCAGCAAGATGTCAGGAACTGGATGTGTTGCAGGGATTCCGAAACTCTGTCCAGGTCCAATCCGGCCGCCTGATGGTGTTTTCTCACGGAAATTAATTTTACAGTGATGTGGATCTCATAATCTGTGAGTTACAAACATTTTAATTTTCACAATATTTTCCCCCATGGGATGCTTGAATCGTATACGATGTACAGCCTCTTGAGTGACGCTTGGCGCCAGCCTGGCGTTCCTACAACTAACAGTGGCCACCTGTGTTTGGTTTTGACATTAACATCGCTCATTCTCCCTGACTGTGGCCTTCGCTCAAGATGTATGTGATGCTTCCCAGCCCTTGACACTCGCTCTCGTCACGCTTGAGTGCGCCGGTCGGTAATCGACGCAGAGTAAACAAGATGGCGAGATTGGCCCTCGCTACGCGACAGCATCACCGCGTGGAACTGTCCAGCTGCTACAGAATGCAGGCCCCTTCAGCCTAATTCACTATCCCACCATCTTCCCTCCACCACCACACCCTCCCCTCAGCCATCCACCTTCCTTTCACCATGGGCCCTGTCACCCGAGCTGCACAAGCGAAATATGCCAATAGAGCGCATACAGCACACGCTGGACCCTATCCAAAAGACGTTCCAGAGTGCAAAGTTGCCGTTGTGGAGATATGTTCTCTACACACGGTACATTACTGAATGCCTGACTGCAATCAACACCGACTGGTTTGATTATGAGCAAACAAACAACCAGTCCGGGATCATTTCAGTCCCCACTCCAATAGTTGGCCCCTCTTCTCCCTATCTCTTCAAGACATTCCTTCAATTGTACCTTGAGTCGCGCAAGCTAATTACCATCACCCTCTACCATACAACAGGTACCGTGCTTTTAAAGGGAATCGCTTGTCGGCAGTGGGTGGACGAAGAGTTTGACAAAATGAAAAGAATAGTCGCCATTATGTCTGATGAAGATATTACTTCACCCATTGAACCCGCCTTTACCTCCCAGTCATCCCTCCTACCTATTATCCCCCCATCTCAAGATGTACCCCACCAAGCTGAAAACCCTGAGGCCTACATCTGTAAAGGCCCCACCACACGGGCCGGTTGTGCCCCGATTTTGAAGCCGATTCCAATCCGTTTGCGATCGGATGACGTCAATTATCCGATCCGGTCCCAATCGGCTGACTAGAACCTGCTCTATATTTCCGATCCGAATCCGTCCCGATCGTAAGCTTCAACCAATCAGAGCGCGTCTCGCAAAGCATGTCGTTTCAACACGGTTTGCAAATGGCCGAACACGCCTGTTGTGATCAGTACTACCGCCGTTGCCGCTGATGTTTCGCATGCCTCTTCCCGAATATGATCCAAAACTGCTGATAATGCAAGCACATCATCATCACTGTCAAAACTAGCAGTCATTTTGCAGAACAGGTACGACTTTGATCTTCGGTTCAAACCGGTTGGCTAAACTTGACAAGTTGAGAAATGTCAGTGTGGCACTGCACACATTTTTTAATCCGGCCCGATCACCTACCGATTCGAAAACTGATCGGGAATCGGCCTCAAAACCGGGCTCGTGTAGCGGGGCCTTAAGTCTAAACAAACTGGCCCCTCCTACAGCCCTCCCCTCCCTGGTGATCCATCCAATGGCCAGCGCCCAACTGAAGAGACCCCCTCGACTGACTCACGTCAAACGTCACTATTCCCATCATGGCAGTGGATTCAACGGATGAACGACGCGTGTCGAGTGAGGGCAGCGAAGAGCGACCCATCCCTCTGGGCACTGATATCATCAGTGTGCAACCAGCCTCCAGGTTGACCCTGCCCACTGACCACTCAATTGTTGACTGTGAAAATAATCACCCACAGCTCCGCCCACCAACGGGTACACCCGTGGCTATTGAAATCACGGGTACACCCGTGGCTATTGAAATCACCGATATCCCGGACAAGGTCAACGCAGCCCCTTTAACACCATGCGCCCTGGTTCCTCTGACTGAGAGTACGGCACTGAGACTCATCATCGCCCTGCAACATCAACTGGCCGAGTCTACAGCCGCCATCACCACTCTCCAGTTAGAGCTGCATCAGTGCCGTGCCGAGCTGCACGGTGTTAGGAAGGAGTCTGCTGACCTCAGACAGGGGCACAACAACTTGGCATCACTCGTCCTCGACAGCGAGGTAAAGGCCAAAAAGGAAATCAAGGCTACTGATACAGGGCTGCGAGAGTTGATGAACACAACTACAGCAGGGATGAAAAACGACCATGCTATACTCGCCAAAAAAGATGAGCAACCTCGTTTCCTCCAGAGACTGTCATGCAGGAAATCTAGACGAAATCAACAAACACCTTGACACTTTCGTTAGCCCGTCCATTGCGATAAAAAAAAAACTCATGCTCGACAACCTTCCCCAGCACCCTCCACTTCTGCACCCTCCTTCCAGCACAATCATGCTGACATTGTCAGCGTTGCATTCCTAGCCAACGTGTCAACATCAAACAGGTTCCAGGGGTTGGGCCAGGATGATAATCAGTCTGCTGTCCTCCAGCCCCAAAATACCGGCGTGAAAAAGGGACAGCAAACTTACAAGCAGCAGGACAGCAACATGACACCACTGGACAGACTCCGCAGAATGAAAATCCGCCCTGAGATAAACACTCTTCTCATTGGAGATTTTGTCACCAAATTCATCGATGCGAAGAGGTTGACGACTGCTGACTCTATGGTGCAGAATCTGTCAGTGTCAGGTCTCAGGGTGGATCACCTGGGTCAGTGGCTGAGTGCACAACCCCTAAACCCTAATATACGGACTGTCACTATCCACGTCAGCATCAACAGCTGCTGGAATGGGGCTGTCAACCAACAGACCTGGCTCAAACTTTGTGGCCTGCTGTCAGCAAAGTTCCCCAAAGCCAGACTACAAATGTCTTCCCTCCTCCCGACACGTGGCAGCCATCATCCCCTACACCGACCTGCACACAACTCAAACAAAGCCCTCAAAACTGTGTGCAAACAGGAAAAGGTCACTTTTATCGACCACACATCAACTTTCCTGTCAAGCAGAGGTGCACCCAAGCAGGTCATGTATTATGATAAGATGCACCCCAGCGACCACAGTGTTAGTGCACTGGCCCGGAACATACGATGCGCTGACCTGCCGCCGACGTCCCCGGGTGAGGACAGACGGGCCGCACAGAGCAGTGGCCACTCATCCAATCTGCATCCTCTCCCCGGGTCACAGTACACTGGTGAGGACAAGTGTATTACGCAACACCACCAGCAGCCTGGGCCGGCCCCCGCCACTCTTGAGCCAGCCCCTGGTCAGGCTGCTGATAGGCGTGAGTCTTCTGCGACCAACAGCAGTGGCCTTGAGGCTTCTCGCAGGTCTCGGGCACACACCACCACCCCTCTGCATCAGGAACAGAGGCATAGTCGGCCGCTACAACTGTCCGCTGCTACGGAGTACCTTCCCTTACCATCTACTATGACAGCAAGCCATCTTTCAGCGCCTAATACCAGAGGATGGGAGAAGAGGGGATTAGCCCTCACTGCCTCCCCTCTTGATTCACATCAAGTTCAGGCACTAAGTGTTAGCATTGCACAAGCCATATTGCAATTCTACTCACAGCAGTAACCCGCACCCCACCCCATTACCCTCCACCTCGCCGCACGCCCCCCTCCGCCCTCCCCCCTTTCCGCCCCTTCCCCCGGTGTAATTAGGGAAGTTTGTTTGTTGTAGCGCAGACTGCATTATTTTGTTGGTTCGGGTTGTAGGACACTGCAAGCTGAACGTGGACACTCGTGTGTATTCAGTGCCAAGTGCCGTTCACATATATATGAATATATAAAACTGTCGTTTGAAACAGTGTTCGTGACTGCTCGGGTGGACAGAGTTTCTGCGTCATTTGAATTTTCTTTACTTTTAGGTTGTGTGCTATTTTTCTCATTTGCATTCTCTATCAGGAAATAATAAGATTATGTGTCATTTTCTTTCGTGACACAAAGACGTCAGTGACTTGACCTTCATTGTTGATGAGAAAAAACAAACACCAAACATTACAGGCCTAGCATCGTGTGTTTAGAGCGAGTACTTACAACGTCCATTGATTGATTGTACATTGCTTAACGTCCCGACAGCAACAAGTCTTTCTCAGGACGTGCCTGCACTGCTTGTGAAAAAAACTAAACAGAACATTGAATGTATGTCGCCAGCCGGTCAAATACATTAAATAAACCTAACACATGGGGCCTAAATAAAGCTAAGACCATTTAGCAACACACATCCAATATCAAGAGCTACAGGCAGTGCAGACAGTAGGGAGAGTTTTAAAAAGGCAAATACAGGTGAATGGACCTCGGGTAGACAGAAACACATGCCCAAGAATAGAGAGGAAAACCCACCCTGTGGGGCTGACCAGGGTGACCCTGGGAACTAAAAATTAGTTACCCCACCCAAGTCCCCAGGGCAGACCCGGGTGGGGACCTTACGACGTCCAGTGTAGTTCTTCACCATACAGATTAATTAAACACTGTATACGGAGTCTCTTGAAGGACTTTCTCTAGTGAGCTCTGCAGTCTCTTTGACAATATTTCCGTCAAACGTGTGGACTATAGTTTTCAATGCTACTGTCTGTCTGTGTTAATATTCATTAGTTGCACGAATCACAGCCACACAGACTCTCACTGTTACTTGTGACAATTGCTGAAAACTAATTTTCTCCAGATTTTAATCTTTTGTTGATTCGGAGTGTGAGACATTGAAGAGTACCTGGGATATTTTAGTCCCAACGGACGTGTGTAAGCCTTCTGAAGGCCTATTCCCCTGCGTCCAGTGATTACGCCTCTAGTCTTTGTTTATTGTGTTTATTGCATTTAGAATAGTTTAGTTAGTGATTTTATACCTTTTATTTGTATTATTATTATTATTTTCTATTTTGGCATGTGTTAGGGATACATTCTGTTGATTTGCTTCTTCTTTTTTTCCCCACAAACATTGCCTTTGCGTGAAATGAGTGGCGTAAAACTCAAGACGAAAGATCTCCGCATGTCATCTCAATATTTACCATCTTTGCAATAAGCTGCCTGACATATGTGTTTATCTAAATGGAGCAGACCTGTTTCATATTTTTGGACTGTCCGAAACACATCTCAGTTCAAATGTATCAGATATATCCATCCAAGTTCCTGGATTTACTGTCATGAGACGTGATCCTACGACCAATGGACAGACAGGATTAGCTGCTTATGTTCACTCGTCTATTCAAGATTTTATAAGTAGACGACGTGATTTAGAAACCAAAGATGTTGAGTGTATGTGGCTTAAGCTGAAGGACCCCCAATCTCCATCATTTCTTATCAGCATTCTGTACCGCAACCCTGCTGCGAACTTTGAGTGGTATGATGATTTCCTTAGTATGTGTGATAAAGCTTGTAATCCCAACTCCAATGTCATCCTCATGGGAGACTTTAACATAGACATGCTAAAGCCTCACCATGCGTGGGACTCTACGTCAACGTTGTTGGGTCTGCAACAGTTAATCACTTCACCCACACGGATCACACAAACAACATCCACACTCATAGATCATATACACACAACCAAGCCAGAGTCTGTTCATAATGTGTCTGTCGGTAACCTTAGTATCAGCAACCACTTTCCCATCTGCTTTACGTGGTCTACAAAACTCCCTAAAGCAAAGAAAGGATGCCATACGTTTATCACCTATCGCTCCTTTAAAAGTTTTAATGAAAGCGAGTTTCTGTTTGATCTTAACAGCACACCTTTTGATGAAGTATTTAGTAAATCTGACCCTGACAGCGCTCTGTCTGTTTGGTATACCATCTTTCTTAAGATCTTACATAAACATGCGCCCTTGCAGAGAAGACGCGTCAAACACGCATCACTCCCGCCGTGGCTTACTCAAGACATCATTCAAGCCATGAGGGTGAGAGATGATCTGAGACAGCAGAAGCGCTTCACTGAATTTAAGCGTGAGAGTAATCACGTAAAATCTCTTGTGCGACAGGCTAAAAAATCTTTCATTGATCGCTTGATTAAACAAGACAAAGACATGTCCACGCTCTGGCGCGCTATGGCCGTAGTGACTGGAGGCAAGTGTAATAAATCTCCTTTAATCCCTTCTGATCTGACTGCAGACATGTTTAACGACCATTTCCTCTCAGTTGCCGAGTCTCTTGTCCCTTCAGAAGCAAGTTTTCAGCCCTACTCTTGCTCAGACAGACTAGTTGACTTTTGTAGAATGCGAACTGCAGGATCTGATCCTTTCGTGATTCCACCACTGGCAGTGCACGAAGTCGGTAGGGCAATTAGTTCAATGAAGAATAAGAAATTGTCTGGGCCAAATGAAATCAGCCCCAAAATAATTAAATTAGCTATTCCTTATGTTATTGAAACAATAACCTATATTTATAACTTGTGCATTCAAACGAATATTTTTCCAAAGGAACTTAAAAAAGCCAAGGTTATACCCCTCCCGAAAACAAGAGATATGACTGATGTTAATAACTATCGCCCCATCTCACTATTGTCCATCCTTAGTAAACCACTTGAACAGCATATCCATAAACATCTCTTGGAATATTTAGAAAATCATACATTAATCCATCCCCTTCAGTCGGGATTCAGACCAAAGCACAGCTGTCACACGGCCCTAGCACGTCTGATGTGTGGCTTTGCTCAATAAATCAGGGTGAATTTACTGGCGCTGTATTTATTGACTTACGAAAAGCCTTTGATTTTGTGGACCATAAACTTCTACTTTCCAAGCGAAATGTGTACTTCGGTAGTTCGTTTGGCAATAAATGCATTTCTTCCTCAAATAACTACAGCCAGAAATCTCTTTACCACCATGGCACAACTCCACTTTTCGCCTCATATCTTAGTGACAGACAGCAGCGCGTCATGGTCAATGGATCATACTCCTCAAGCGGATTAGTAACACGGGGAGTTCCCCAGGGTTCAGTCCTAGGGCCTCTTCTGTTTTGCCTCTTTATAAATGACCTGCCACTACATTTGACTAGCGACAAAATTTCATGTGATTTATTCGCCGATGATGCCACAATTCACACCCCGGACAGGAGTATTGATTCTTTAAATGGCCGTTTGCAGCAGGGTTTGAGCGAAATTTCCACTTGGTACGCAAACAATGAAATGATTTTAAATCCTTCCAAAACGGAATGCATGACGATAGCAACCCGTCAGAAGCATCAGCTCAAGCCACTTACACTCAGCCTGACTATCCATAACGACATCGTTACTCAGGTCACGGAACACCGATTACTTGGTGTAATTGTTGATGACCAGATGAAGTGGCAATCGCACATAAATGCTGTATGTAAAACTGTTGCCAGAAATGTTTTTATGCTTTCAAAGTTGAAGTACTTTATTGATGTTGATGCCCGCAAGTTATTTTACAATGCACATGTCAAGTCCCACATCGATTATGCGTCCACGATATGGGATGGCAGCAGTGACATACACTTGAAGAGGCTTAACTCCCTGCATCAGAGAGCAGCGAAACATATCCTGCCTGATTCAGCCCTGACAACTGACGAAAGACTTGAAAAACTGAAAATGCTACCTCTTAGCAAGCATCACCTCTTAAACAAGGCAGGGCCGGATCACTTAGCTTGAGAGGGGGGGGGGGGGGGGCAACTTCTTGTTTGGGACCTTGAAACTCGTGCAAAAGGCCTCCACCACGCTAGCATTTTAAAAATTTGGGGTCAGGGGGGGGTGGGGGGGGGGGGGGGGGATGGCCCCCTCGGCCCCCCCCCCCCTCCAGGATCTGGGCCTGCAAGGGTGTGGTTATGTATAAAATCTGCAATGAGATTCACCCAGAATATCTTTGTAAGCTCTTTACCAAGGCAAGTTCAGGTTATTCTACTTCAAGACGAAACTTTATTACACTTCGCCCCAGGATAGATCTATTTAAAACCAGTGTATATTCCTCAGGCGCATCTTTCTGGAACAAAATGCCTACATGTATAACACACGCTAGCTCCCTCTCCTCTTTCAAGGAATGCCTCCTCAAGTACTTGTCTGCTGATACATAATCTACCACAAGTATCCGTATCAAACATGTGCTTATCGTATGATCAGTGCATGCTGCCGTATGGTTTGTCCATACTAATAATAATCGCCTAATTGCATAATTCAAGTTTCTATTATAATCCAAATAATTTTTGCTGTCTGAAGTGAATTTTCACTATGATCCAAATGATTTGCTTCGTATATAGGTCAACTTATCATTAGCGCGTGTCTGCGTGTGTGTGCGAGCGTGTATGTGTGTGCGCGCGTTGCGTGTACTTTCTGTTTTTCGTTTGTTTTTGTATGACTGAATGAATAAATGAATTTTGTTTAATGTCTCTTCATCTTTAATGTCTCCTAATTTTTCTTTGTGTAATTTGGTACTATCAGTTATTACAATTATCCTGTGTTTGTAGAGTAGCAACGGCAAGTATGAAAAATGGCACACGTGCTAATTACTTCAAGCTAAAGAAAAGCCGCACAGAGACAACAAGAAGACAGCGCTATAATGTAGGCCTCTTGAGAGAAACTGGAGTTAGAGAAGAGTTCAAACTGGTGCTGTCCAACCGGTTTCAAGCGCTACAGGAGCTAGTAAATGAAGAGGAGACGGTCACCACAGAGCAGCAGTGGAAGGCAGTTAGAGAGGTGCTGAACTCAACCTGCAAAGACACTGTAGGGTTCAGGAAACACCACCACAAGGACTGGCTGTCGGCACAGACCTTGAAGAAGATAGAAGCGAGGAAGCAGAAGAAAGCAGCTGTCAACAACAGTCACACGAGAGCAGCCAAAGTAAGGGCACAGGAGGAATACTCGGAAGCCAACCGCGAGGTGAAGAGGAGTATCAGGGCAGACAAGAGGGCCTACACAGACAGCCTGGCAGTAGAGGCAGAAAAGGCAGCGGCAACATGAAACAGCTCTACGACATTACCAGAAGATTGTCGGGTAAGTATGGCCATACAGAAAGACCAGTAAAAGACAAAGAAGGCAAGCCTATTGCAGACAGAGCAGACCAACTCGACAGATGGGCCGAGTATTTTGAAGAGTTACTGAACAGACCTAGCCCACCCGACCCCCCCGACATCCAGCCGGCAGAGACCGACCTACCCATCAGCTGTGACAGACCCAGCCGGGAAGAGATCAGAAAAGCAGTGGCATTTTTGAAGAATGGCAAAGCAGCAGGGCCAGATGGCATCCCAGCGGAGTCTCTGAAAGCAGACCTAGAGACAACAGTGGAGATGCTGTACCCACTGTTTGGAAAGATCTGGGAAGAGGAGGTGATGCCAGCTGACTGGAAGGAGGGGTACCTAATCAAGCTTCCCAAGAAAGGCAACCTCAGCAAGTGTTCCAACTACAGAGGAATCACCTTGCTGTCAGTACCAGGTCTTCAACAGGATCATCCTAGAGAGAATGAAGAGCTCCGTTGACCCCCAGCTGAGAGACCAGCAAGCAGGATTCAGGAAGAACCGATCATGTACAGACCAGATCGCCACTCTCCGCATCATCGTGGAACAGTCTCTGGAGTGGAGCTCCCCGCTGTACGTCAACTTTGTGGATTATGAGAAAGCATATGACAGCGTGGACCGAGAGACTCTGTGGAAACTCCTACGACACTACGGTGTACCCACAAAGCTCGTCCGTCTGATCAAGAGCAGCTATGATGGCATGACATGTCGCGTGATCCACGAAGGGCAGTTCACCAGAGAGCTCCAGGTCAGAACTGGTGTCAGGCATGGGTGTCTGCTGTCTCCGTTCCTCTTCCTACTGGCCATAGACTGGGTCATGAAGATGACCACAGAGCACAGACGAAGTGGAATACAGTGGACACTGTGGACATAGCTTGACGACCTCGATTTTGCAGACGACTTGGCATTACTGTCCCACACTCATCAACAAATGCAGGACAAGACCACAAGGCTTGCTGACATCTCGTCCCAAGTGGGCCTCACCATTCACAAACAGAAAACAAAGACAATGAGGCTGAACACAACCAGGGAAGAACCAATCTTGCTTGCTGGCACCCCGTTGGAGGAGGTGGAGTCCTTCACCTATCTCGGGAGCATCATAGACAAAAAAGGCGGCACTGATGCAGATGTCAGAGCACGAATCGGTAAAGCCAGAGCAGCCTTTCTCCAGTTAAAAAAACGTGTGGAGTTCCAGAGAGCTGTCACAACACACCAAAGTCCGGATTTTCAACTCCAATGTAAAAGCAGTTCTCCTATATGGAGCAGAAACTTGGAGATTGACAAAAACCACAGTCAACAGAGTACAGACCTTCATGAACAGTTGCCTTAGAAGAATTTTGAAAATCCACTGGCCAGAGAAGATCAGCAACGTCAGACTCTGGGACAGAACAGAGCAGATAACAGCAGAGAATGAAATTGGGTGAAGAAGATGGGGATGGATCGGTCACAGCCTGAGAAAGCCAGCTTCCAGTATCACTAGGCAGGCATTGTCATGGAACCCCCAGGGAAAGAGGAAAAGAGGTAGGCTGAGAAACTCCTGGCGTCGAGACCTCCAAGCTGACATCAAGAGACTGGGAACCACCTGGAGTAGAATCGAAGGAGAAGCACGGGACAGGAGTTGCTGGAGGTCTCTCGTCGACGGCCTATACCCGGGTAGGGGTGACAGGCGTAAGTAAGTAAGTAAGTAATTACTTCATCCGTTGAGAAATAAAGTTTCATTTCAAATAAAGTTTCATTTCATTTCATTTCCTCCCGATCGCTTCAGCTGCTCCAGCTTCCCATCTGGCACCCGTTTCCTGGTGACTTCGCAACCCAGGTGCTGGTCTTCCCGATGCTTCACTCTCGTCTTCCCTGCTGGACAGGTCCTGTCAGGCGCATCCCTCGACACGGACGCAAGCCTCACCGAATGGGATGCGCGCCTTCTACCGATGTTCCTCACCGCTTCCTGCCGCTGACCTCCAGGCCGCGTGGACAGGCACCTCAACGGATTGAAGCTGGCGGCGATTGGGTGGGCCTGCGTTCGTGAGAGACACGCCTCCGACACCTGGAGCTTCTCGTCCTCTCCAACACTGCCACTGTGGGCTCCTACATCTGACAGCGGGGCGGGTTCCTCTCCCGCTCCCTCTGCATGCTCCTGTCACAGACCCTCCGGTGGTGCGAAGATTGCGATTTCCCTCTCCAAGCGTGACACACCTCTGGGCACCTGTTGGTCCTGCGCGGCCAGCTTCTCGACACCAAGTGGGTGCTCTGCCCGGATATCTTCAGAGGATCTGCGCGCAGTGCAAGACGCCAATGTTTGACCTCTTCATGACACAGTGGTTTCACCAGCTCCCCCTCACTGCGGTCGACGCGCTCTCCATTTCCGGGGTGACCCTCTTCGCAGATGCTTATCCCCAATGCTGCTAGTCCCAAGGGCCTGCTCAAGCTCAAGGGCGCCAAAGCGGTGCTGTTGCTGGTGGCCCCGTTCTGCTGGACCAAGTCTTGGACCACCAGCCTCATGAGCCTCGCCACGCTCCCCCCCTCCCCCCCCCTGCAGTTCCCCAACCAGCGCACGAGGCTCAAGCAACCCCCACAGACCGTGGCCCGAGCGACTTCACGCACGCCTGGGCAGCACGCCCTCACTACTAGAGGTTCTCAAGGGCGCCGGTGGAGGTCATCGCTACAGCTCGCATGCCTTTGACCAGACGCGCCCATGAGGCACAGTGGCGAGTCCTGCAGTCCTGGGGCAACGACAGATCTGCCTACTCCTCGGGCTATTCATCAAGCAGAGCTTGGCGCCGATCACCTTCAGGAGCTACCTGGCATGATAGCAGACACGGGTCTCCACTGGGGCCACCCGCTCCCGGGCTCTGGCAAGGACTGCACCGACCTTATGGCACGCTTCGGCCCCCAGCGGCCGGGCCTCCGCTCGCTGATTTTGCACTGGGACCTACCCTGGGTGCTGACGTGGCTCAATGCGGACCGCTGCAGACCGCTCCCCCAGGCTCGCCTCGCGGACCTGACCCGGCAGACGGTTCTTCCTGGCCCTCACCTGCGTGCAGTGCAGATTGGATGGCTCTGGGCAGCTCCTGACTGACCTGTCTTGCCTGCCAAAGACTCGGTCCCCATTACCTGCACCCCAGGTGATCGCCCTCCGCCACTGAATGGGTTACCCCTACCCCGGGTGACCAGACAGCAGGACCCGGGAGGGCCTTACGGGTGTCCCGGCGCCGATCAGAACCCTTCCGGAGTGGACGTACCCGCCTCCTTCGGCCTTGTTCCTCGAAAGGCAGACATCGCGGCCAGTCGATATCTTCCTAGCTCGGCGGGGGTTATCCAGTCTGCCTACCTGGACCTGTCCCCAGAAAACACTCAGTAGCTGAAGATCAGGGCGCTGTCAGGTCTTCGGATGGCCAAGGGTTGGCGGGTGTGATCTACCTACGCCCGATGCTGCCGCAGTGACCTTTCGGGCCCGCGGGCGACTCTAGCCGGACTGGGGCCTTCGCCGCGTTACGACACTCCCTCCCGGCGCCTAGGCGCCTTGTGTTAGCTTAGCTGAAATGGTCGGGAGTGTGCCCCGGGGTGGATGGGTCTGGTGGGCCCCTTTCAAGGAGTGTGGTTCTAGGCGGTACCCACCTCCTATTCGCTATTCTTCCTAATAGTAATTTCATTGGTAATGTTTTTGAAGAAACAAATGAATTTTTCTCTAAAATGTATTTTTACTAAAAATACTTCCCGATGACATTACTCAGAGCTAAGCTTCAGACTGGTGTGACACCACTGCGCACGCTACTGGATAGGGAGGTACGGGAGGCTACTCAGGGTACCTGGCTACGGCGCCCTTGGGCTGCCTTCCTTGTCGTGTAGGTACACAACGGAATTTTGGCTGAAATGGTAAGCTAGGTGTACGTTTTCTAATAGTACTGTCATCGGTAAGTGTTTTTCAAAAAAATACTTTTTAGAGAAAAATTCATTTTAGGCTGAAATCGATAAGCTAAGGGTATCTTCCTAATAGTAATGCCATCGGTAATGTTTTTGAAGAAACAAAATTCCCACCTCTAAAACTTGACAGGCATATTATTAAAGATTTATACAATGCTGTTCTTGTCGTATTCTAGAGAAACTGACCTCGACTTTGAACCTCCAAAGAAAGGTTGTTGATGAGGAAATGGACAATGAAGAGGTTGTTGTCCACAGGGCCTGAGGGTGAATCATCTGCATCATTTCCCACTCTGAAATAAATAGACAGCAGTGCAAAGTACACCCAAAAAGAGCTTGAGCTTAATGTAACAATGTTTTGTTGTTTCAAGATGTAATACAGCTCTGCAACACTTAAAAAAATCACCTGACCCCTCAGGTGACTTTTAGCTTGAATTTGTGATTACCAACTCCATGAATATAATTTGTGTACTGATTTGTGATTTCTTTACTATAAAACATTAATTTTTCTCTAAAATATATTTTTTCGAAAAATACTTACCGATGACATGACTATATGAAAGTGTCAACTACTTACTCAATTTTAGCCTAAGAACCCGTTGTGTTACAACACAACCCGGGAGGCACTCGGGGAACCCCCAGAGGGGCCGAGAGCTGTCTCCCGTCCCTGCCCATCCGGTTCTGTGTCACGTGGTGACCAACCAGTCGGAATACTTAGCTCACCAGCGGCAAGCGGGGCAGGTGGGAGGGTCCTCCAAGTCATGTCATCGGTAAGTATTTTTCGAAAAAATATATTTTAGAGAAAAATTAATTTGTTTCCTCAAAAACATTACCGATGACATGACTATATGGAAGAATTGCGGGAAGGAGGAGGGTGCCGCGCCCAAAACACCCGCGCCAAGGGCTATAGGCAGAGCCATTCTCCCTGCTGCAAACTCCCGACAATTTTAGCTAAGTGTGCCCCTGCGGCGCCAGCGGCGCCGCGAGGGAGCGTTGCAGTGTAGCGATGTCCCCCACCAGTGTGAGGTTGTCTCGCTGGCCTGCCAGATCCCTGAGGTAGACGCGGGCGAAGGTCGATTCTGCCCTCCAGCCCACGCCCGCAATGATGTTCTTGACAGCGCGGTTCTGGTCGAACGCGACGCTCGTGGCCAAGGCTCGTACCTCATGTGCGCGTATCTTAAGCCTCTGTGCTCCCTGTGGGGAGAGGTCCTGGTAGGCAGACTGTATGACCCAGCGTAGCCAGGAAGATATGGTCTGGGCTGATATGTCAGTTCTGCCATGGGGTCAATGGTAGAAAGAGGTGTGAGCGTCCTCACCGGACGGCTTTGGATCGGCGTAGGTAAACGCAAAGGGCGTGCACAGGATCTTGTCGTCTGGTCTCCTGGGGAAAGTTCACATTTTTCAGCGGCCGTAAGGTAATCATCTGAGGCACAGTCAGAGGATATCTGGTCTTGGCAAGGCAGGGTCCGTGAGGAGCTGCATGGAACCATCTGTTCTGAACTGCAGGCAGGCAGGGCGTGTTGACAGCGCGTGTAGCTTGCTAACTCGGGCCATGGTGGCAAGGGCCAACAGGGAGCAAGTCTTACGAGTCACATCCTCGAAGCGGGTCGAGGCAGCGGATCGAATCTGGCAGAGTCAAGCACGTCATTACCCAGGGTAGGTCCCAGCGAGGGATGAGGGAGCGGGGGACTGGACGCTGCAGGCCAAGTGAGTCGTAAAGTCGGCGAGGTCTTTGCAGTCGCCGGGGTCCGGGCGGCCGAGGTGCTGGTAGGTGTCGGCACTCATGGACAGGTACCCCCTGATGGTGATAGGGGCCAAACCTCGGTCTCCGAAGAGCCAGAGGAAGAAGTCCGCGAGCTGGGGATTCACCAGTTCGGTGGGGGAGAGGCGCTGGTCATCGCACCAGGAACACAGTACTCGCCATTTTCCCTCGTAGATGCGCCTGGTCGAGGGTTTGCGGGCAGTAGCGATCGCTTTCACTGCTGCACTTGAGAAGCCTCTAGTGGTGAGTGCTTGCCACACAATCTCCAGGTGTGAAATAGGAGCCACTCTAGGCAGGGGCAGAACAGCGGCTGGCGGGGTTGCTTGAGCATGGTGCTCGGCATAGGCAGCAGCAGGGAGAAGGGGGGGGGGGGGCCGTGGCGAGGCTGAGGAGATTGGTGGGCCAAGACCGGTTCCAGGAGAACAGGGCGACCAACTAGCTGACCGCATAGCATTCTCGAAGCTTGAGGAGGACTTGAGAACGAGAACTGTCGGGGGGTAAGTGCCCGCGATGAGACCATCCCAGGGGATGGAGAGCGCATTGACTGCCAAGGCAAGGGGGCCTGGGATTGTGGAGACGAAGAGGGGAAGCTGGAGATTCCACCTCGTGGTGAATAGGTCGATCCTGGGCGTCTCCCAATGAGCGCAGATCATCCAAAAGAAGTCCGTGCGGAGCATCCATACTGTGAGCAGTAACAGGCCGCACCGGGAGAGAGTGTCGGCCAACAATCAGGCGTCCTGGACTGTGTTGAACTCGGAGGGAAATGCTGCGGTCCTCGCACCAGCGCATCAGACAGTAGAGGAGCATGCACATGGCAGGGGAGCGCGTTCAGCCCTGCTTCCAAAAGTAGGAAACCACCGTCGTGTTGTCCGAGAGGACGAGTAGCTCCTGGTGACGGAGGTGAGCTTCCCATGCCATGAGGGCATGCCAGCTCCAACCAGTTGATGTGCTTGTCCATCAGCTCCGAAGGCCAGGAACCGGACGTCGTGAGGAACCGCAGTAGTAGGTGGGCACCTCACCCGGGGAGACTTGCATCGACACAAAGGGAGAGGTGAGGGGGCAGAGAGGCCGGGGGGACTCCTGACGTGAGCCAGGAAATGTCCGTCCAACGCCAGAGACGGGGACGCAGCATCCGAGTCACAGACACCAGGGTAGCTATGTCGCTGGAGGACGGATGCCAATGGAGCAGGAGGTGCAGCTGTAGCGGCCGGGAGTAAAGACGACTGAGGGGAGGAGATCCGTCGCAGCATTCATAAGCCGAGAAGCTGAAGACACACTCTGGTGGAGGCTGCATCCTCCTGGGCTAACTGGCCGGCTAGGGCGGCAAACTTCTGAATCCGAGGCTTTGGTAAACGTACTCGGTTGAGGTCGGTTGGAAATTTCATGCCGAGATGGACACAGCGGCGTGAGGAAGTGAGGTCCGACTTGCCCGCGGTGACCAGGAAGCCCAACAGCGATAGCAGACGAAACAGGCATCCCTGTCTGTTGCCAGGTCGGCCTCTGACGGGGTGCGTAGGAGGAGGTCGTCTAAGTAGTTCGAAGTCGGACTGGCAGACGACTGCCGGGTCGAGGCGACTACGGGGTCCATGAAGCGGGAGAGAACCCAAGGCTGAAGTTGAGACCAAATGGGAGGCTGTAGAAGACTAAGGAGTCGTGGTGCAATCCGACCTCTGAGGCGGCTTTCTGTAGGAGCGAAGCGACCTCTCCACGTAGGGCGTCAGCTTGAGCTCGTTGGGTGGAATCTCAGACCACAGCCAGAGCGACGCAGCGGCAGCGAGCACAAGGGGATCCGAAGGACCTCTGCGATGGTAACGCGGATTCAGGGGATGCCGGAATCCCAGGTCGGGGGCCAGTCCACGGCAGGGCCAGAAGCAAGGCATCCCGACACAACACTGCCGTCCTGCGTCAACCAAATGGATCCTACTTCTTGAGCGGAGGGGGGGAAAGGGGGGGGGCTGCAGTGACTGCGAAGACGGGAGCGCCGACATCGAGGAATGTCGATGATCAGACAAGACCCGACGCAATCACTGTGGTAAGGCCGTAGGCCGAGGGTTGCGTCCGCTGGGGTGTCGTGGATCACGGTCCTTCCCACGCTGGTTCCCGGACGAGTGAGAGGGTCTAGAGTAGTCCGCAGACGAAGGGACACAGGCCTCTGCCAGGCGGCCTCCGAGAGGCGGGGTCTCAGTCGGTTATATGACTCCCCATATGAGTCAGCGATTGTTCCGAGGCGAGACAAGCCAGTACAGTCAGAGGAAAACGACGGCAAGAAGCGCGTCTCTGCAGGCTGGACTCCTTGACCGTGCGGGTGTCAGGGTGGCTTCAGGCCTAATAGAAAGGCTGGGCTCACGTGTCCGGTGTGTCATCCGATCCACCAGGTCGGTGAGGGCGCGTGCGGTCGCTGCTCCGGGAGTGGAGGGGGGAGGGCACGGCAGTTTAGCCTATGCTCTTTAGTTTTCAGCTGGCTGCCCGCCGGCGCGCGCCAGCACACTTAGAGATCGGCTTCGCGGGAGCACTGAGATAGCGAGGCAGCCTCCTTCCCCTTACTATCAGCGCGCTAAATACCATCACTGATAAGGCGCCAACTATGCGGTCTCGCTTCCGCTGAGGATGCGAATAGCGCAGCAGCCGTCTTTGTTTACAGTACTACTGCGCTTGACCCCGATTAGCTCTTAGCCACTGCTGCATACATCGGCGAATAAGCTGTAAATTACAGATGTTGTCTGTAAACCGGAATTAATTCACCTGCAGTTGTGAGTGACTATTTGAACATACGTCGTCTTTTAGAGGAGAAATTGTACTATCTTTGGACACCAAACATGCTGGGGTAATCTTTGTGGATGTTTGTCTTGCACTGGCTCAAAGTATCACTAGGAGACTGATTAGATGCAGCCTTCCGTTAGTTTATCAAACTTTTTATCACATCACTGCTCATAAACAAAAGTTTTTTGAAAGTTCAGACAAAGTCAGTGATGTCAACAGATGTCTTAACTGGCATATCCCATGCTAAAAACTTCAATCAACATACCTGAGTCCTGTTACAGACGGTTTGGTGGGCCAAGTGAAAACGGTAATCCATTCAAAGCACGCCGACATGAAGTAGGCAAATTTACCGATTCAGTCAATGTTTTTAACAATATCACAATTTTAACACAGTTTAAAAACAATACACAAAGCAGAGGTTCAACTATTTGCTGTTCAGAGATTCAGTTCCGGCTAAATGTCATTAAAATGGCTTAAAATGAGTGTGTCTAAAGGGTCACTATGATCCTGCGTCTAAACTTGATAGGCCGATCAGTGTCATTTTTTGGACGTCTAACGGTCTTCTACCACAAAGTCTACACAAAAAATTCACGGCCTCCAAATGTCTTGGAAAAGAATGTTCATTCTCCATGGCTTTAACACACGATACTTTACTGACATAAATGCATCAGATAAAGGCACATACACATAGTGATACATCCGGCACTGAATCCCAGTTTTTTTACCACACTCGCACTGTCTACCGCGGAAGGAAAGTTCCTCGAACTACACACATTTTAATCACGTAATAACCACAGAAGTCAAAGCTGATTACAAAAGAAACTTACATGAGCTTGAAGAGGACATTTTCAAGCATAGTATTACATAATGATATTTACGATTGAAACTTTTTAGCCACGGTAATAATAAGTTATTAACAGGCTAAACTGGTCACATGCCTGACAGCCTTCAACAGGAAACAAAGAGCGCTACGCTTCCCGCCTGCAGCTCGGCTGAGCCTGCAGTGACTCGCGCGCACTTATCAGTGAAGTGGGTCACGGCCGGGTCAGAGCCAAACTAAAGAGAGCGATTTCCAGAAGGGTAAACTGCCGTGAGGGGTGCCACGAAAAACGATGGGGCACAAGTCTCTACTGGCTGGGCTCAATGAGGCGGGCGCTCTGCTGGCTATATGACCCCTCGGAAGAGTCAGCGGGCTTGTTGAGGAGAGACATATCAGGACTACAAGTGTACAGTGTAAGGTGCGAAGCGCGTCTCTGCAGGCCGGGCTCAGGGAGGCGGACTCTCTGCCGGCTATACGACCCCTCGTAAGAGTCAGCGGGCTTGGCAGTGGATGCAGTCCTGTGGGAAGTGTGGGCATAAGTGGAGCTGACGGCGAAGCGGGAGGTCCCCAGGCCAAGACCAGTCATTGGACGATGGAGCACAAGTCTCTACTGGCCGGGCTCAATGAGGCGGGCGCTCTGCCGGCTATATGACCCCTTGGAAGAGTCAGCGGGCTTGTCGAGGAGAGACATACCAGAACTGCCAGTGAACAATGTAAGGCGTGAAGCGCGTCTCTGCAGGCCGGGCTCAGTGAGGTGGGCACTCTGCTGGCTATATGACCCCTCGGAAGAGTCAGCGGGCTTGGCAGTGGATGCAGTCCTGTGGTAAGTGCTGGGCGCAAGTGTCCGACATGTCGTTGGTTCCACAAGGTCGGGGCGGGCGCATGTAATCACATCTCTGGAAAATTAATTTTTCTCTAAAATATATTTTTTCGAAAAATACTTACCGATGACATTACTGTCTGGAAGTGTCTACTACTTACTCAATTTTAGCCTAAGAACTTGTTGTGTTCCTTCACCACCCGGGAGGCACTCGGGGAACCCTCATTAGGGCTGAGAGTAGCCTCCCGTCCCAGTCCAATCAGGCGTCCACTACGTGGCCCAATCACAAATCAGTCGTGATACTTAGCTTACCAGCGGCAAGCGGGGCAGGTGGGAGGGTCCTTCGAGTAATGTCATCGGTAAGTATTTTTCGAAAAAATATATTTTAGAGAAAAATTAATTTGTTTCCTCAAAAACATTACCGATGACATTACTGTCTGGAAGAATGGCGAAAAGGTGGAGGGTGCCGCGCCCAAATACCATCCGAAAGGGCAGATGACTGAGCCCCACACCCATTCGCCAAACTCCCGACAATTTTAGCTAAGTGCATACCTACGGCGCTTCCGGCGCCGGGAGGGAGTGTTGCGCTGTGGCGATGTCCCCCCACCAGTGCGAGATTCTATCGCTGGCCCGACAGATCCCTGAGGTAGAAGCGGGCGAATGTTGACTCTGCCCGCCAGCCCACTGCTGCCACAAGACCTGGATCTCTCGCCTGCCTCCGTAAGGCGGGCACGTTGCCGCATAAGCGTCTCTCCGTAAGAGTACGCAGGCTTTTGCAAATGAGATCTCTTATGATGATGTTCGGACAATTTACTGCGCGAAGTATGTCGCGGTATGCGTGCCTCCGTAAGGCAAACGCTACGCCCTAAGGTGGACTCCCCGTAAGAGTCAGCAGGCGGTGTCCGTTTAGAAATCGAACTGCACAATTGCGATCGAAGGTGGCACTCGTGGCCATGGCCCGAACCTCGTGTGCGCGGATCCTGAGCCGCCTCGCCCCGTCAGGGGAAAGATCCTGATAGGCGGACCGAATGACCCAACGTAGCCAGGAAGATATTGTCTGAGCTGTTATGTCATTTCTTTTGGGGTTCAAAGGTAGAAGAGGCGTGATCGTACTCGGCGGACGGGCTTGGATCTGCGTATGGAAATGCGGAAGGCGCGCACGGGATCCTGTTGGCGCGTCTCCTTAGAAAAGGTCGCGTGTTTCAAAGGTCGAATATTTATGACCTGGGGGGCAGTCAAAGGAGACCGGGTCTTGGCGAGGAAGGGCTGGTCTGTGAGTAATTGTACAGAACCATTCGCTCGGAATTGGAGGCAGGTAGAACTCGCTGACAGAGCGTGTAGTTCGCTTTCCCTGGCCGCCGAGGCTAAGGCCAAAAGGAAGCATGTCTTCCGTGTCACATCCGCGAAGCTAGCCAGGGAAAGGGGTTCAAATCTGTCCGAATTAAGCCACGTCAAGACCCAGGGTAGGTCCCAGCGAGGAATCAGAGAGCGGGGAACCGGACGCTGCAGTCCAAAATGTGCCATCAGGTCTGCGAGATCTTTACATGCACCAGGGTAGGACTTTGGGGACGAGAACCGTCGGTGGAAAGGCATACGCAATCAGTCCATCCCACGGAATGGATAGCGCATCGACCGCCCAGGCGAGAGGGTCTGGAATGGGGGAGACGAAGAGGGGAAGTTGATGATTCCACCTTGTGGCAAATAAGTCGATCATGAGAGTCTCCCAGTGAGCGCAGATCATCTGAAAGATGTCCGGGTGAAGAGTCCATTCCGTGTGGAGAAGTTGGCCGCGTCGAGAGAGGGAGTCGGCCAAGACGTTCAAGCGTCTGGGGATATGTCGAGCTCGGAGAGAGATGCTGCGGTCCTCGCACCAGCACATCAGGCGGTAGAGAAGAATGCAAAGATCCGGAGAGTGTGTACCTCGCTGCTTCTGAATGTATGAGACGACCGTAGTGTTGTCCGACAGGACAAGAAGCGTCTGGTTGCAAAGGTGGACTTCCCACACCATGAGCGCCTGCCACACTGCTTGTAGCTCGAGCCAGTTGATGTGTCTGTCTGTCAGGTCCGGTGTCCAGAGGCCGGACGTTGAAAGGAAACTCGTAAGCAGGTGTGCACCCCACCCAGCGAGACTCGCATCCACACAGAGCGAGAGCTGAGGGGGCGGTGAGGCAAGAGGGACTCCCGAAGCTAGCCAAGAAGTGTCCATCCAACGCCGTAGGTGAGAGTGAAGGATTGGAGACACCGGCACCAGGGCATCGAGGTCGCCGGAGGATGGCCTCCAATGAAGCAGGAGGTGTAACGGAAGTGGGCGGGAGTGAAGACGAACCAGGGGGAGGAGATCCGCCGCTGCATTCATCAAGCCGAGGAGTTGCAGCCAGACTCTGGCGGGAACGGATTCCGACCGGGCAACCCGAGAAGTGAGGGAGGGTAACTTCGTGATCCGAGGTTCCGGTAAACACACACGGTTGAGGTCGGTCGCAAATTCCATCCCAAGATGAATAAACCGGCGAGATGGAGAGAGGTCCGACTTGCGGGCATGGAGGAGAAATCCCAAGCGGGACAAGAGCAGGAGTAGAGCGTCCCTGTCCATCCGTAGCACCGACTCCGACGCATTCCTCAAGAGAAGGTCATCGAAGTAGTTGGAGATCGGACTGGAGGAGGACTGTCGAGCCTTGGCGACGACTGCATCCATGATGCGAGTGAAAACCCACGGGCTGAGGTTGAGACCGAAGGGAAGGGCGCGAAACTGGTAGATCACGCCTTCGAAAGTGAAGCGGAGATACCGTCTGGATGCCGGATGTATGGGAACATGGAGATACGCATCTGAAAGATCGAGGCTGACTGCAAAATCCATAGGTTGCACAGCGACCCGGAGCGTCCGGGTGGTCTCCATGCGAAAAGTCGGAGCCAGTATAAACTTGTTCAGCGCCGAGAGATCGATGACAGGACGCCACTTTCCGTCTGGCTTCGGAACTACGAATATGTGGCTGTAAAATGCCGGGGAGTGGAGACGAGACACTACCTCCGTGGCAGCCTTCTGTAGAAGGGAGGCTACCTCTCCGCGCAAGGCGATAGCTCTTAACTCGTCAGATGGAACGTCTGTCCATACCGGAGATTGTCTCAACGGCGGAGGGGAACGGAACGAAATCGAGAGACCCTCGGAGATGGTAGTAAGGACCCAAGGGTCGTCCGGTAGCAGCGCCCGCCATACGTCGCTGCAAAGGGCCAGTCTCCCGCCGACCGGAGACTCCCAAGGGGTCGGCGGGAACTGGAACGGAAGGTAGTCATTGAAACCTGCCGTGGCCTCGACCAGGGCGGCGGGCAGGCTTGGGCCAGGAGGGGATAGAGGTCTGAACGGGTTTACCGCGGCCGAAAGTGGGAGCCCTCCGTGACGCGTTGGAATGACGGGGAATGAAGGTCGAAGAGGGTCTGGAGTTCCACAGGGCGCGACTCACGGCCTTGCGGGCGGCGTGAAAGCGAGAAGTGGAAAAGCCTTTGGGCCAGCGGTCTAAATTTCCGTCCTTTACTTTCTGCCAAGTCTCACCAAAGAGGAGACGTCCACCAAGAGGAGCCCGACGCAGTTGAGACTTCAAATCAGGGGTCAATCCATGACAGGCTTGTAGAACGGCATCCCGACGCATGAGATCACAGTTAGCAGCAGCCGCCATCGCGTTGACGGAAGAGTGATAAGCTGCCCGGTTAGCCGCGACCGCTAAAGTGAGGAGATCACCAAGAAGGGGTGAAGATTTTCGTGAGTCTTCAATGCGACGAATAAAAGCTTGCGTGATAAGCTCCAGAAAACCCCCACAGGCCAAGGTGTTCCGCACTAGGGACGCCGTCTTATCCAAACCAACCGGGAAAGTGTAACGTAGCTTAGAGTTGCCGCCAAGTTGCGCCACAACTGGAGGGTCCAACGTGGGAAGTGTGCACTGAAAAGACTGTGAATGGCCCGCGTACCAAGATTGGCGGAACGCGATGTCAAGGTCAGTCGGCCACTTGCGATCCGCAAAAAAGGAGGAGTCTTGTG
Organism: Semisulcospira habei; assembly: GCA_036245525.1. NCBI lineage: Eukaryota > Metazoa > Mollusca > Gastropoda > Semisulcospiridae > Semisulcospira > Semisulcospira habei. The sequence goes on along the minus strand of BTPG01000006.1, from coordinate 177,814,386 downwards.
AATCCGTGTGTAGATGAGCGGAGAATGAATCCCGCATATCTTGAAATCCAGGCGGTTGAGGCAGCGACTTGAATCTCTTCTGTTGCCGGTCCGAATCAACAAAGGCGGACACCTTCCGTTTGAGCGGGGGGGACGGAGGACACTCGTCTTTCGGTAGGGCGGCCACGACAATACGAGCCGCTTCATTAATGCAAAGAAGCGTTTCCGTGCGCGACGACGAAGGGAGTGTAGTCGACACAGGCGCATCCGATACATCAGAGCGCGGCGAAAGGGAGCGGCCGCCAAAGTCGAGGAGATTAGAGACCGAATCCTCAGGAAGTAGACTAAGGGTGTCCTCCTCGCGTGTAGGGAGGGAGATCCGATGGAGGGTCTGTGAGGGAAAAACGGCGCGGAGCCCGTCCGGATGAGAAATTGTAGCCACCGGCGAACGTCGTACCGCGGGAAGATGGCGAAGCGGGTGCAGGGGAAAGGTATAAACGGGAGGGGGGGACCTAGAGGGAACCGTGTGACGTGAACGGGGAGAATGACTGCGATGACGGGAGCGGCTGCGATGACGGGAGTGGTGGTCACGGTGAACTTTACCAGTGGAGGTCCGACTACGGGGCCGAGGAGGGGAAGGGGACGGGTGACGGGACGGGAGGGGAGGGGCAGACCGAGACAAGCTGGAAGCCGAACGGGGAACCGAAGCGGGAGAAGGAGATGAAAGGGAAGATGATGATGAATGCCGAGGACGGCGGCGATCGGAACGGACAGTAGAACGATGCTCCTGACGGTAGTCACCCGACGCGTGAGTGTGTGGAGTATTGGAGGTCACGTGAGAAAGAGAAACACGGTCATCAAACCGATGACGCCGGGACCGGGATCTCTCTTCAATCTCTGTACGGCGGGTACGTTGTCGCATAGGCGGCTCTCCGTAAGAGCACGCAGACTTGTGTAAATGAGATCGCATACGACGATTTTCGGACAATGGACTGCGCGAAGCATGTTGTGTAATGCGTGCCCCCGGAAGGCAAACGCTACGCCCTAAGGCGGACTCCCCGTAAGAGCCAGCAGGCGTTGTCCGTTTAGAAATCTTTGTGGATGAGCCAATGTGCAGCGGCCGATAGCGCAGGTGATCGTCACGGTCCATTAGAACGCGACCAGTTGCGGACAACGTACGACGCGAATTATGTCGCGGTATGCGCGCCCCCGTAAGGCAAACGCTAAGCCCTAAGGCGGACTCCCTGTAAGAGTCAGCAGGCTGTATCCGGTTAGAGAGTTTGGAGGATGAGGAAATCGCAAGCGGAGAACGATTCAGCTGATCCTCACGGTCTCCAGAAATTCGATTAATTTTGGACAACGTACTACGCGAGGGTAGTCGCGGTATGCGTGCCCCCGTAAGGCAAACGCTGCACCCTAAGGCGGACTCCCCGTAAGAGTCAGCAGGCGGTGTCCGATGAGAAGGGAGGGCAGATGAGCGAAGCTCAAGCGGCCGACGGCTCCGTGGATCCTCACGGTCCGCGCCCACGCGTTTGGAAACAGCGCCAAGAACTGATGTGGGCTCTAGGAAAGAAGCCCTGTCACTAGGCGAATGCGGACGCTCGCGCCTGTAAAAACTCCAAAGCTGCGACCATTGCTGCTCGGGCCAGGCGGCGCAGACGGTGCAAGTATGGTCCGAATTGCATCCCGTACAAGGAAGGCAAAAATCATGATCGTCACACGGCCACCGGAAAGATCCACACTTGTCGCAGGTACGCACGGGGTTACTGCAACATACAAACAGAAAGAGCAGGCGACTGGGCGCAAGCACTCGGAATGCGCGAAAACGAGAACGAAAGCGATGCGCGATCCGACGAAACCAACGGAAACAGGCACCCGGGCCGGGGCCTTGTGAGGGAGGGGCCAAGACCTTACCTCTCCTGCGACGTGGCGACGGGTGGAGGAATCTCCATATCCGGAGCAGTAAACACCACAGGGAGGACCTTCCTTTGTTTGTTTGTTTGGGTTTTTTTTTTTTTTTTTTTTTTTTTTTTTTTCTGTTATCACCAGAACGAAGAAAAACACAGTTCACTCGAAGCACAATCCTTGAAAAAACACACACAGGCACATAAATCCAAGCACACAAATCTGAAGGAACACAGTAATCCACAAAAAGAAGAGCAAGGAAAAACCGTTAGCAACGGTCGGTGGAGCGATAGGCTAACACATCTAAACTTCAGAGCTAAGTAGAAACGACTGATTTGTGATTGGGCCACGTAGTGGACGCCTGATTGGACTGGGACGGGAGGCTACTCTCAGCCCTAATGAGGGTTCCCCGAGTGCCTCCCGGGTGGTGAAGGAACACAACAAGTTCTTAGGCTAAAATTGAGTAAGTAGTAGACACTTCCAGACAGTAATGTCATCGGTAATGTTTTTGAGGAAACAAAGAGGGGGGCGGCAAAAGAAACCGACTGGTCGCTAGACAGCGATGGCGCTTGCGGTGGCAAGGTTCACAGGTGCTTCCTTCTGTAGGCCGCCGTAGCTCATGCCAGGTCGAGCAGCCATCCCAGGCGCGGACAGACGAGCACCAGTCCCATGGAGACCGACGTTGTGGTGATCCCGCAGCCATCGTCAGTCGCCACACTGTGAGCAGGCAAGCCCCTGGCAACTGCAACACATACCAGACATAAAAGGCGACCGAGCCTGGGCCCCGAGGGGCCCCGCCAACGAAGCCGAGCATTCGCCGCGAAGCACCACCCGAGTGCAAGAAGCGCCTCTGGTCGACGTCGCCATCATACATCGGACACAACACGCTAAAGGTGAGGGCACAAGGGGCCGCGCCAAGCTAAGACGAGCGTGGGGCGCACAATGGTACAAGAAGTACAAGTGAACAAAGCGCCTCTGAGCGAAGCTGGCGCTAACAACACGCTAATTGTGAGTGCACGAGGGACCCCGCCAAGCTAAGACGAGCGTGGGGCGCACAATGGTATAACAAGTACAAGTGGACAAAGCACCTCTGAACGAAGCTGGCGCTAACAACATGCTAATGGCGAGGGCACGAGGGGCCCCGCCAAGCTAAGACGAGCGTGGGGCGCACAATGGTACAACAAGTACAAGCGAATGAAGCGCCTCTGAACGAAGCTGGCGCTAATAACCCGCTAACTGCGAGGGCACGAGGGGCCCCGCCAAACTAAGGCGAGAGTCGGGCGCACCATGATACAACAAAGCACAAGCGAAACGAAGTGCCTCTGAACGAAGCTGGCGCCCGGACCGGGGGCCAGCCGAGGGCTATTACTGCTACCTTACCTCTCAGTCGAAGCGGGGACGGGGGGAAGGAACCTCCAACACACCCACAACGCGCGCAATGGTGGGGGAGGGGGGGGGATCCCAAGAGTCCGCGCCGCGAAGACCGGGCCACTCCTAGGAAGGCGCAGAAGAGACAGGCCGGTAGCACAGGCAATGAAGCCCTCCCCGAAGGCAGAACAGGCAGCGACGCAGGTGAAGCACCGAAGTCTGAAGCCAGAACATGTGAAGACGACCAGGCGAACCGGTCGCACCATACACAGTCAGGGTCCAAGGCTAATGCTGAAACACATCTGCACAGCGTGAGCTAAGTATTCCGACTGGTTGGTCACCACGTGACACGAAACCGGATAGGCAGGGACGGGAGACAACTCTCGGCCCCTCTGGGGGTTCCCCGAGTGCCTCCTGGGTTGTGTTGTAACACAACGGGTTCTTGGGCTAAAATTGAGTAAGTAGTAGACACTTCCATATAGTCATGTCATTGGTAATGTTTTTGAGGAAACAAATAACAGACCAGTACACACTGAAGAGGGTCACATATATTTAACTGTTTGGTTATCAGTAACCTGCAGGAATTACTGCATCGAAAAACGATACTGATAGGAACAACACTGAATACCAGTGACACCAATCTAAACTTGTCTTCACTCAATCCGTTTCTCTTTTTGCCTTGGGAATAAAATTTGTTGTTATATGTATTATGACTCACTCGTGTACACAGTTGACATCGACGGCAGAAGGCATGGAATTCAAGCCTGTACCAGAGGAAGACAGATTTTGGGAACACATCAGTGTTGGTGAACTAGCTGTCGATGTAGTCAATGTGTCCACGCAAGTCCGCATAGCCTGGATCTGAACAGACACACACACACACACACACACACACACACACACACACACACACACACACACACACACACACACAAATTCAGTTTTGTGCACCGTCTTACAATGAAAATCTCACTTTCACAAAAATGGACATAGAAATATTAATTTTTCTCTAAAATATATTTTTTCGAAAAATACTTACCGATGACATTACTGTCTGGAAGTGTCTACTACTTACTCAATTTTAGCCTAAGAACTTGTTGTGTTCCTTCACCACCCGGGAGGCACTCGGGGAACCCTCATTAGGGCTGAGAGTAGCCTCCCGTCCCAGTCCAATCAGGCGTCCACTACGTGGCCCAATCACAAATCAGTCGTGATACTTAGCTTACCAGCGGCAAGCGGGGCAGGTGGGAGGGTCCTTCGAGTAATGTCATCGGTAAGTATTTTTCGAAAAAATATATTTTAGAGAAAAATTAATTTGTTTCCTCAAAAACATTACCGATGACATTACTGTCTGGAAGAATGGCGAAAAGGTGGAGGGTGCCGCGCCCAAATACCATCCGAAAGGGCAGACGACAGAGCCCCACACCCATTCGCCAAACTCCCGACAATTTTAGCTAAGTGCATACCTACGGCGCTGCCGCCGCCGGGAGGGAGTGTTGCGCTGCGGCGATGTCCCCCACCAGTGCGAGATTCTCTCGCTGGCCCGACAGATCCCTGAGGTAGAAGCGGGCGAATGTTGACTCTGCCCGCCAGCCCACTGCTGCCACGATGTCTCGAACTGCACAATTGCGATCGAAGGCGACACTCGTGGCCATGGCCCGAACCTCGTGTGCGCGGATCCTGAGCCGCCTCGCCCCGTCAGGGGAAAGATCCTGATAGGCGGACCGAATGACCCAACGTAGCCAGGAAGATATTGTCTGAGCTGTTATGTCATTTCTTTTGGGGTTCAAAGGTAGAAAGAGGCGTGATCGTCCTCGGCGGACGGGCTTGGATCTGCGTATGTAAATGCGTAAGGCGCGCACAGGATCCTGCTGGCGCGTCTCCTTAGAAAAGGTCGCGTGTTTCAAAGGTCGAATATTTATGACCTGGGGGGCAGTCAAAGGAGACCGGGTCTTGGCGAGGAAGGCCTGGTCTGTGAGTAATTGTACAGAACCATTCGCTCGGAATTGGAGGCAGGTAGAACTCGCTGACAGAGCGTGTAGTTCGCTTACCCTGGCCGCCGTGGCTAAGGCCAAAAGGAAGCATGTCTTCCGTGTCACATCCGCGAAGCTAGCCAGTGAAAGGGGTTCAAATCTGTCCGAATTAAGCCACGTCAAGACCCAGGGTAGGTCCCAGCGAGGAATCAGAGAGCGGGGAACCGGACGCTGCAGTCCAAAATGTGCCATCAGGTCTGCGAGATCTTTACATGCGCCAGGGTCCGGGTGGCCTAGATGACGGTAAGTGTCCGCAATCATGGACAGGTAACCCCGTATCGTGATGGGAGCGAGGCCGAGGTCTCCAAAGAGCCAGATGAAGAAGTTTGCGAGTTGTGGAGTAGTTAATTTGAGGGGTGAGAGATGTTGGTCCGAGCACCATGACTGGAACACTCGCCACTTGCCCTCGTAAACACGTCGAGTCGAGGGTCGACGGGCTGAAGCGATCGCCTCCACTGCAGCACCCGAGAAACCTCTTGCGGTGAGGGCTTGCCGGACAATCTCCAGGCGTGAAGAAGGAGTCTCTCCGGGCACGGGTGGAACAGCGGCTGGCGAGGCTGCTTGAGCATAGTTCTCGATGTGGGGAGACGAAGAGGCGGACCCGTGGCGAGATAGAGAAGGTCGTTGGTCCAAGACCTGGTCCAAGAGAACGGGGCGATCAAGAACAGGATCGCGTTGCAACCTCTGAGCTTGATTAGGACTTTGGGGACGAGAACCGTCGGTGGAAAGGCATACGCAATCAGTCCGTCCCACGGAATGGATAGCGCATCGACCGCCCAGGCGAGAGGGTCTGGAATGGGGGAGACGAAGAGGGGAAGTTGATGATTCCACCTTGTGGCAAATAAGTCGATCAGGGGAGTCTCCCAGTGAGCGCAGATCAGCTGAAAGATGTCCGGGTGAAGAGTCCATTCCGTGTGGAGAAGTTGGCCGCGTCGAGAGAGGGAGTCGGCCAAGACGTTCAAGTGTCCGGGGATATGTCGAGCTCGGAGAGAGATGCCGCGGTGCTCGCACCAGCACATCAGGCGGTAGAGGAGAATGCAGAGATACGGAGAGTGGGTACCTCCCTGCTTCTGAATGTATGAGACGACCGTAGTGTTGTCCGACAGGACAAGAAGCGTCTGGTTGCAAAGGTGGACTTCCCACACCATGAGCGCCTGCCACACTGCTTGTAGCTCGAGCCAGTTGATGTGTCTGTCTGTCAGGTCCGGTGTCCAGCGGCCGGACGTCGAAAGGAAACTCGGAAGCAGGTGTGCACCCCACCCAGCGAGACTCGCATCCACACAGAGCGAGAGCTGAGGGGGCGGTGAGGCAAGAGGGACTCCCGAAGCTAGCCAAGAAGTGTCCATCCAACGCCGTAGGTGAGAGTGAAGGATTGGAGACACCGGCACCAGGGCATCGAGGTCGCCGGAGGACGGCCTCCAATGAAGCAGGAGGTGTAACTAAAGCGGGCGGGAGTGAAGACGACCCAGGGGGAGGAGATCCGCCGCTGCATTCATCAAGCCGAGGAGTTGTAGCCAGACTCTGGCGGGAACGGATTCCGACCGGGCAACCCGAGAAGTGAGGGAGGTTAACTTCGTGATCCGAGGTTCTGGTAAACACACACGGTTGAGGTCGGTTGCAAATTCCATCCCAAGATGAATAAACCGGCGAGATGGAGAGAGGTCCGACTTGCGGGCATGGAGTAGAAATCCCAAGCGGGACAAGAGCAGGAGTAGAGCGTCCCTGTCCATCCGCAGCACCGACTCCGACGCATTCCTCATGAGAAGGTCGTCTAAGTAGTTGGAGATCGGACTGGAGGAGGACTGTCGAGCCTTGGCGACGACTGCATCCATGATGCGAGTGAAAACCCACGGGCTGAGGTTGAGACCGAAGGGAAGGGCGCGAAACTGGTAGATCACGCCTTCGAAAGTGAAGCGGAGATACCGTCTGGATGCCGGATGTATGGGAACATGGAGATACGCATCTGAAAGATCGAGGCTGACTGCAAAATCCATAGGTTGCACAGCGGCCCGGAGCGTCCGGGTGGTCTCCATGCGAAAAGTCGGAGCCAGTATAAACTTGTTCAGCGCCGAGAGATCGATGACAGGACGCCACTTTCCGTCTGGCTTCGGAACTACGAATATGCGGCTGTAAAATGCCGGGGAGTGGAGACGAGACACTACCTCCGTGGCAGCCTTCTGTAGAAGGGAGGCCACCTCTCCGCGCAAGGCGATAGCTCTTAACTCGTCGGATGGAACGTCTGTCCATACCGGAGATTGTCTCAACGGCGGAGGGGAACGGAACGAAATCGAGAGACCCTCGGAGATGGTAGTAAGGACCCAAGGGTCGTCCGGTAGCAGCGCCCGCCATACGTCGCTGCAAAGGGCCAGTCTCCCGCCGACCGGAGACTCCCGAGGGGTCGGCGGGAACTGGAACGGAAGGTAGTCATTGAAACCTGCCGCGCCCTCGACCCGGGCGGCGGGCAGGCTTGGGCCAGGAGGGGATAGAGGTCTGAACGGGTTTACCGCGGCCGAAAGCGGGAGCCCTCCGGGACGCGTTGGAATGACGGGGAATGAAGGTCGAAGAGGGTCTGGAGTTCCGCAGGGCGCGATCCACGGCCTTGCGGGCGGCGTGAAAGCGAGAAGTGGTAAAGCCTTTGGGCCAGCGGTCTAAATTTCCGTCCTTCACTTTCTGCCAAGTCTCCCCAAAGAGGAGACGTCCACCAAGAGGAGCCCGACGCAGTTGAGACTTCAAATCAGGGGGCAATCCACGACAGGCTTGTAGAACGGCATCCCGACGCATGAGATCGCAGTTAGCAGCAGCCGCCATCGCGTTGACGGAAGAGTGATAAGCTGCCCGGTTAGCCGCGACCGCTAAAGTGAGGAGATCACCAAGAAGGGGTGAAGATTCTCGTGAGTCTTCAATGCGACGAATAAAAGCTTGTGTGATAAGCTCCAGAAAACCCCCACAGGCCAAGGTGTTCCGCACTAGGGACGCCGTCTTATCCAAACCACGCGGGAAAGTGTAACGTAGCTTAGAGTTGCCGCCAAGTTGCGCCACAACTGGAGGGTCCAACGTGGGAAGTGCGCACTGAAAAGACTGTGAATGGCCCGCGTACCAAGATTGGCGGAAAGCGATGTCAAGGTCAGCCGGCCACTTGCGATCCGTAAAAAAGGAGGGATCTTGTGAATCCGTGTGTAGATGAGCGGAGAATGAATCCCGCATATCTTGAAATCCAGGCGGTTGAGGCAGCGACTTGAATCTCTTATGTTGCCGGTCCGAATCAACAAAGGCGGACACCTTCCGTTTGAGCGGGGGGGACGGAGGGCATTCGTCTTTCGGTAGGGCGGCCACGACAATACGAGCCGCTTCATTAATGCCAAGAAGCGTTTCCGTGCGCGATGACGAAGGGAGTGTAGTCAACACAAGCGCATCCGATACATCAGAGCGCGGCGAAAGGGAGCGGCCGCCAAAGTCGAGGAGATTAGAGACCGAATCCTCAGGAAGTAGACTAAGGGTGTCCTCCTCGCGTGTAGGGAGGGAGATCCGATGGAGGGTCCGTAAAGGAGAAACGGCGCGGAGCCAGTCCGGATGAGAAATTGTAGCCACCGGCGAACGTCGTACCGCGGGAGGATGGCGAAGCGGGTGCAGGGGAAAGGTATAAACGGGAGGGGGGGACCTAGAGGGAACCGTGTGACGTGAACGGGGAGAACGACTGCGATGACGGGAGCGGCTGCGATGACGGGAGTGGTGGACACGGTGAACTTTACCAGCGGAGGTCCGACTACGGGGCCGAGGAGGGGAAGGGGACGGGCGACGGGACGGAAGGGGAGGGGCAGACCGAGACAAGCTGGAAGCCGAACGGGGAACCGAAGCAGGAGAAGGAGATGAAAGGGAAGATGATGATGAATGCCGAGGACGGCGGCGATCGGAACGGACAGTAGAACGATGCTCCTGACGGTAGTCACCCGACGCGTGAGTGTGTGGAGTATTGGAGGTCACGTGAGAAAGAAGAACACGGTCATCAAACCGATGACGCCTGGACCGGGATCTCGCGCCAGTCTCTGTACGGCGGGTACGTTGCCGCATAGGCGACTCTCCGTAAGAGCACGCAGACTTGTGCAAATGAGATCGCATACGACGATTTTCAGACAATGGACTGCGCGAAGCATATCGTGTAATGCGTGCCCCCGGAAGGCAAACGCTACGCCCTAAGGCGGACTCCCCGTAAGAGCCAGCAGGCGTTGTCCGTTTAGAAATCTTTGTGGATGAGCCAATGTGCAGCGGCCGACAGCGCAGTTGATCGTCACGGTCCATTAGAACGCGACTAGCTGCGGACAACGTACTACGCGAATTATGTCGCGGTATGCGCGCCCCCGTAAGGCAAACGCTAAGCCCTAAGGCGGACTCCCCGTAAGAGTCAGCAGGCTGTGTCCGGTTAGAGAGTTTGGAGGATGAGGAAATCGCCAGCGGAGGATGATTCAGCTGATCCGCACGTTCGCCAGAAATTCGATTAATTTTGGACAACGTACTACGCGAGGGTTGTCGCGGTATGCGTGCCCCCGTAAGGCAAACGCTGCGCCCTAAGGCGGACTCCCCGTAAGAGTCAGCAGGCGGTGTCCGATTAGAAGTGAGGGAAGATGAGCGAAGCGCAAGCGGCCGACGGCTCAGTGGATCCTCACGGTCCGCGCCCACACGTTTGGAAACAGCGCCAAGCACTGATGTGGGCTCTAGGAAAGAAGCCCTGTCACTAGGCGAATGCGGACGCTCGCGCCTGTAAAGACTCCAAAGCTGCGACCATTGCTGCTCGGGCCAGGCGGCGCAGACGGTGCAAGTATGGTCCGAATTGCATCCCGTACAAGGAAGGCAAAAATCATGATCGTCACACGGCCACCGGAAAGATCCACACTTGTCGCAGGTACGCACGGGGTTACTGCAACATACAAACAGAAATAGCAGGCGACTGGGCGCAAGCACTCTGAATGCGCGAAAACGAGAACGAAAGCGATGCGCGATCCGACGAAACAAACGGAAACAGGCACCCGGGCCGGGGCCTTGTGAGGGAGGGGCCAAGACCTTACCTCTCCTGCGACGTGGCGACGGATGGAGGAATCTCCATAGCCGGAGCAGTAAACACCACAGGGAGTACCTTCCTTTGTTTGTTTTGTTTTAGGGTTTTTTTTTTTTTTTTTTTTTTTTTTTTTTCCGTTATCACCAGAACGAAGAAAAACACAGTTCACTCGAAGCACAATCCTTGAAAAACACACACAGGCACATAAATCCAAGCACACAAGTCGGAAGGAACACAGTAATCCACAAAAAGAAGAGCAGGGAAAAAACCGTTAGCAACGGTCGGTGGAGCGATAGGCTAACACGTCTAAACTTCAGAGCTAAGTAGAAACGACTGATTTGTGATTGGGCCACGTAGTGGACGCCTGATTGGACTGGGACGGGAGGCTACTCTCAGCCCTAATGAGGGTTCCCCGAGTGCCTCCCGGGTGGTGAAGGAACACAACAAGTTCTTAGGCTAAAATTGAGTAAGTAGTAGACACTTCCAGACAGTAATGTCATCGGTAATGTTTTTGAGGAAACAAACTGTCTGTTGCCTTTACATGGCAAAAAGTTTTAAGCAAGCAATTTCAAACATGTTTGTCATGACCAAATTCTCCAAAGTCAATACCTTTCTCTCGTTGAGGTGGAAGGTGAGAGACGGCAGAGTGCCGGATACTCTGGCAGTCGGCCACTGTGGATCGGCAGTCACTATCAAACGTCTGCACAAAGACACAGCACAGAACATCACTACATCAGAAAAGGTCAGACAGTGCATGAAGTTCACCCAATTAATGGATGCAGGCAGTCTGCACTGTCTACAAGAGGCATGTAAATCATCATGAGCCCATGCAGCCAAATGGTTTATGCGATTTTATACCTGCTGCTGGCAAGGCGTTTCGAAGCCTCTGTGGCAAAATACACTCAACTATACACCCAATGTGCAAAATGCCATCGGGCCAACGTCGGCCGCCGTTGGCCCGCATGTGGGCCAACGGTGGCCGAGGCCAGATGGTCTTTGAGCGCTGGGCAGTGCATAGAGCTTTTTAAGGACATGCGCTTAATAAATGATCTTTATTATTAATATTATTAATCTATCATTCAACAGTACTGACCTCTCCAGCTGCAGAGAAATGGTGAACCTGTCTAAAATGTGCATGATGCTGGTACCTCGAGCGTAGGCGTGCCGCCAGTTATCCTGCAGACGCCCAATCAGCACCTGCATCTCCGTCAACTCCACTTTGTACCTGAAATGTATTTTTTCTTAAAATAAATTTTTTCGAAAAATACTTACCGATGGTATTACTGATAGGAAGATATACTTAGCCTGTCAATTTCAGCCTCCAAAATTGTTGTGTGTTGCTACACAACCAGGGACGTAATTAGCTAGCAGCTACCCCATCCTATGAGTGGCTTCCCTTTCCTCCGGATAGCCTCCCTTCCTGATCTCGCGAGAGGACGTTATTTCCAAGTTCTATCTTAACAGACAGACGGCAAGCGGTGAAGGTGGGAGGGAAATCTGAGTAATACCATCGGTAAGTATTTTCGAAAAAATTTATTTTAAGAAAAATGCATTTTTCTTTAAAAGGTATTTTTTCGAAAAATACTTACCGATGACATGACCTTATGGGAGATGTCTACTACTTACGCAATTCTAGCCTAAGAGCTCGTTGTGTTACCACACAACCCGGGAGGCACTCGGGGAACCCCAAGGGGGCCGAGAGTTATCTCCCGATACTTCCCATCTGGGACAGAGTACCCATAGTCCTTCAGTCAGGATACTTAGCTTACCAGCGGCAAGCGGGGCAGGTGGGAGGGTCGTCCGAGTCATGTCATCGGTAAGTATTTTTCGAAAAAATACCTTTTAAAGAAAAATGCATTTGTTTCTTCAAAAACATTACCGATGACATGACCTTATGGGAGAATGGCGAAAAGGAGGAGGGTGCCGCGCTCTAGCACACCTAAGGCCCCAAGGGCCGTCCTCCCAACCGCAAACTCCCGACAACTCTAGGAAGGTATAAGCGACGGCGCTGAAGCGCCAGGAGGGAGGAGAGCGCCCCCCCGGGATGTCCCCCACCAGAGCGAGTAACCTCGCTAGGCTGACAGAACTCTGCGATCGAGAGCACCTGCGCGCCAGCCCTCCAATAGCCACGATGAGGGCCGCCCAGTTCCTGACGGCTGTGGCGTTCATGGCCCTGCACGTAGCTGATTGGACGTAATTAGCCTCTAAGCTCCCTGAGGGAGGGATCCTGGACTTTGGATCGTATGACTGAGCGTAGACAGGAGGATCGACTGCCCTGTAGCTTCAGAGCTGCCGGGCACGGCCAAGAAGCGTGCGCGTCCGCCCGGACGGCTATGTCGTCGTAGGCATACGTGAGGCAAGCTCAGGCTATCCTGCCTAGTCTCCTGGGGATAAGTCTACCAGCTGGGGTCAGCAGGGTCGGTAGGGGAGAGGTGACGGACGCCGTCCAAGAGCACAATGCCTCGCCAACTTCATCGTAGAGGCGTCAAGTTGGGGAAGCGGGCCGTAGCGAGGCTTCGACCGCTACCCATGTGCAGACTCCAGCGTTGAGGGTCTGTCGCAAACCGCCAAGGTGCAGGGGTAGGCGCTCCAGCAAGGCGGAACAGTGACCATCGCGGCTGCATGCGGACCTAGTAGAATGCGGGAAGCAGTAGCGGGGGGTCCGTGGCGAGCTGAGGGGAAGGAGGTTCAGGACCGGTGCCAGGGAAAGGGGTGACCAACAGGACGAGAGGAGGATCCTTCCCAGGCTAGGTCAGAGCGTTGGCATCTCGTCCAGGAGGGCTATATCCCACGAAGGCGCGGGGAAGCCAGAGATCCCACCTTGCGGCGAACAGGTCCACTAAGCCATCTCGCCGATCCTCCGAAGGTATCCTCGTGCATACCGAGTGAAGCAACTGGTTCCATCGGGGAAAAGGCTGGCGCAGACCTCCCCCGAGCCGACCTCCTAGTCCGTGTCGGATCCAAGCCGTTCACGCTCTTGTCCTCGAGGTCCGGAGGCTAGGCTGGACCTCGAGAAGAACCACGGAAGTAGGGGGCGTAGCTATAGCAGCCGGGCTGCGAGACGACCGACGGAGAGTAGAGCCGACTTCTGAGCAGTGGCTAGGCCCTTCCACCGCGAGCACCGCCACAGCCGTACCACCTGTCCAAACTCCGGCGTACCCCTGTGCGCCCAATGGGGATGTCGAATAGGTTAGGCACCCGGGAGACGGCGCTGCGCTTTGGTTCCACAGTGTCCATGGGTAGGTTGAGGACCCCCGGTGAATCCAACGGAAAACCGAACAGGAGCGGAGCCTACATCAGCGGTGACTCCTCCTTCGCAGGTGAACCGAGGAACGTTGTGGAGGCCGAGTGCACGGGAAACTGGAGTCAAGGGTCGGCAGCTCCGGAAGAAGGCGCAGCCCAAGATCTGGAGGCGGAGCCGAAGACCACCTGCGCGGACCGCATCCCATCGCCATCTGGCACCAGCGTAAGCGCAACCAAGGTCCTAGCAGCCTCCTCCGGTCTGCTCCCCGAAGTGAAGTCCAGGAACTCCGAAGAACCTGGGTCAGCCGAGTCGTCAGCACAGGGGTTCCTTCCGCGGCCAGACGCCCTGCCAGGGGCCAGGAGCCGTCCACTGGAGAACGAAGAGCAGGGTAAGGAGCTCCCCGATCCCACGCAGTGTAGGTTGTTACGGACGAGAGAGGTCATCTAGTCCAAGAAGAGTCAAGAGCGGATCCGCAGCCGGTAGGGGCAGGCAAACTCCTGAGACCTCCCGAGAACCGGTCCCGCCGAGGGAAGCCAACAGCTGACCACTCCAAGGAGGGCGAAGCAAGAAGCTCCGGGAACCGAGAGAAGAAGCGCAGGGTAGTCGAAGCGCCTGTCACGAAGTGCGGCAGCCGCGGCCAACTCCGAGCTGTATCCGAGAGGGCACCAGTGGAGACAGAAGCCGAAGCGCTCGCAGACCTGTTTACCCCCCGTGTGAAGTCAAAACCCTTCCAACTGACTAAGGGTAATTGGGATCTCACGCGTAAAAGGTCACAAGCTAGTGAGTAGTCAGATCTCCAAAGGTGTATATAGTGTATAACTGTGTAGAAAGTGTACATGTAAGTGTAACCCAAGCAAATATGTGTACTTTAACCCCCAAGTGTAGGTAAACAGGTCTGTGCTAGGCGAAGTAACGACAGCGTCCTCCCCGAGGATCCACCGGAGGGGGTCGAGCGTCCAGAAATGGAGCGACTGCAGCCAGGCGCCCTGGGACGGAGCACGAAGAAGGGGAAATGGCTGAGTGAGGGGAGAGGAATGGGATGAACGGCAGCCGGACGCGAAGGGGACCGACGAGCGAGACGGGACAGGATCCCTGGAGCGACGTGAAGAACGGCAACTCGTAAGCACGCCCGCAGTGGAGAGAGCGGAGTGTAGACGTAGAGTGCTCGAGGAGTGACTCCAACGATGGCGAACCGTAGCAGACGAGCATCCCATGGAGCGGTCCCTCCTTGCGTGTAGGAGTTCGAGAGAGGAGGTCCAATGTTGCCGAGAGGATTCCAAAGCGTGCCGTGAAAGTGTACGCGTGCGTGAATGTCTCCGCGAACCGAGCTCTATGGCGAGGTGGGCTCGCTGCCGGCGAGGAGACTCCGCGTAGGAGCCAGCGGGCTTTCTAGGAGACGAGCGGGGATCGGCATTGGATCAAGGACGGAATGGCGCACGTCCCTCGGCACCGAGCTCCGTGCCGGTGCTGGTTTTCTGTCTGTCATAAGGTTCGTTCTTGGTGCGTTCCCTCCTAGGAACGACCGCATCGATCAACCCACTCCGCGTACTGGAACGTTGCAACCGGCGTGGTGATCTCTCCCCAAGATCGTCAAGGAATCGAGCGGTAAGAACGGAGACTGGAACCTCTGTCTAGCCGGCTGTCACCAACAGGACCCTGTAACCACTAGCAGCCGGCTCAGTGTGTCTCCCGACGAGCAGCGCTGTCCTGGTGGAGCCCCCTCCAGGGAGCGAGGGCGGTGCCAGCATACCCGCTCCGAGCGTGATAACCTGCGCCTCGTCATCGGCTGCCTGGACGGCTTCCAAGCTGACCTTGAGCGGTGTGTGGGTTCCGTACTGTGCGCCCAGCGGATTCCATTTGTGCATGCGTGCGAGAATGTCTCCGCGAACCGAGCTCTATGGCGAGGTGGGCTCGCTGCCAGTGAGGAGACTCCGCGTAGGAGCCAGCAGGCTTTCTAGGAGACGAGCGGGGATCGGCATATGATCAAGGACGGATAGCGCACGTCCCTCCGCACCGAGCTCCGTGTCGATGCGGGCTTCCTGTCTGCCACAATGTTTGGTCCTGGTGCGTTCCCTCCTGGGAACCACCGCATCGATCAACCCACTCTGCACACTATACTGACGCGTCCGGCATGGTGATCTCTCCGTCATCTCGTCGGAACTCGAGCGATCGTAGTACCGGGAACAGCAGCCGGTATTCCAGCAGGTCTGGAACCAGTCACAGGTGCCGGGCGAACTCGCCAAAGGAAGCCCCAAGTAGCGCCCAGCGCCATTCCGGTCACGTGGAGCAGACGTCACACCAACGTTCGGAGGTACATCCGGCACATGGTAGACAGACCTTGTGCGAGTCCGACGGTCACTGGAATCCTCCATGTAGTGAGCAGGTCGTCCAGAGACCACTGCAACATATAAAAACCGAAGGCACGCGGGCGTGGGCCTGAGGGACCCTGCCCTGGTAAGGTTAACCTTCGCAACACATCATGCACAACAACTCAAGCATGTCATGACAAGTATAGGCCTGAAGCAAGCGGCAGGCACAGTAACCTTAGTCGGAGTGGTGCCCTCCGCTGAACACCGGCGCTGTACTATAGCGACGGGCCTCCAGGTGCAGCTTTGATCGTAGTTTTATGTTGCCTATACAGGCCATTAATCTCCTTTCGACCGTAATTTGTATTCACATGCACAAGCCTTAGGCAAGGAGGAATTTAACCAAAGAGCATATACTAAAGTGTTCAGGAGACATAGGGCTGTCTTAGCACTCTGTTTCCGTCAGGTAGGTTCGGGTTGGGATGAGGTCACTGGCGCCGGCCCTTAGCTGCCTAGGCGACGGGCTCCACCCGTCCGAAAGCAATGTCCATTTCGTAGCTCTGTTCCTGTAACTTGCGGAACGAGCGCATGCATAAATGTGAGCAGCACCTGTGGCGGCAAGCCAAACTTTTTTTTTTTTTTTTTTTTTTTTTTTTCAGCCACAAAAAGGTCATCTTGGACCTTAAAAAACGGCAGTAAGGCGTGGCGACCAGTGGCCCTGCGCTCAAGTAGGCAAACGCCTGACATCCAAGAACAGAAACATGTGATGCCAAGTATAAAAGTGCACAAGAATGTTCACCCACCAGCCAAATCGTGTACCTAATAAGCCCCCGAGTAAGGTAACAGGGCTGCATTACGCAAACCAGGCATTACGTGACCGACACAGTACCAAAGTAAGCGTCGGCTCTCGCCACACTCACCAACGCAATGCGTCAAGGAAATGCTGGAGCATAACACATTCCCCGAACCCCACAAGGTACAAAAAGAGTAGGTGAGGAACAAGTGAGTAGGTAAGCGCCCGAATAAAGTTAGACTTAACTGTCACCGATCTTTCCCACCACTCCCATTCCATTAGAGGTTTTAACCGCGAGGAAAAGGTGCTCTGCATCGCTAGATGCCATCTTGGAAAACGAAGCTGACCACCTGTGGATCTGAGCCGTTTAAGAATGACCGTTCCAGCTAAAAACGTCTCATTCCTTTCCTCACGCGTAAACGCCCTCTTTTGAGAAAGGGAGATTTTGACCCTGTTAAATAATAATGCCACACCAACACGGAAGGAGATAGGGAACGGGCGCGAGGCCCGCCAAGTAAAAGTCAAGAATCTTGGCGCAAAGCAACCGCGCCGAAGAAGACCGCCTTCGAGCCTGCTCAACCAGTGCCCAGCGCGGGGACCGGCCGAGGGCCAACCCAACTACCTTACCTTTTCCTGGAACGGGACCGGGGAAGGGGGGAGAAAATCTCAACCAAGGCACGCGCGGCGAAGTCACAGCGAAGCAGACAGCACAGCCCAGGCCGGAACCAAGAAGCCAAAGGGCAGCTGCCAACGAAAAGGGGACACCAGAGCCACGCGAGGCACAGGGAGGACGGACGAAGAAGAATTCAAGCGAAGAACCCAGGCCGTCGACGACCGGCGACCCGGTCGAAAATCCCAAGTCCGTAGGCTAGAGCAAACACGTCTGAACAGCGTAAGCCTAAGTAGACTGACTGGAGGACTATGGGTACTCTGTCCCAGATGGGAAGTATCGGGAGATAACTCTCGGCCCCCTCGGGGTTCCCCGAGTGCCTCCCGGGTTGTGTGGTAACACAACGAGCTCTTAGGCTAGAATTGCGTAAGTAGTAGACATCTCCCATAAGGTCATGTCATCGGTAATGTTTTTGAAGAAACAAATACATTTGTTTCATCAAAAACTTTACCGATGGTATTACTGATAGGAAGAATGGCGAAGAGGAGGAGGGTGCCGTTGCAAATGCTCAGCCGTGGGGTAACTGCTTAGCTAGGTCCCATTCAAGCGCACACTCCCGACAATTTCAGTTAAGTATTACCTATGGCGCATCCAGCGCCGGGAGGGAGTGTTGCGCCACAGCGATGTACCCCACTAGTCTCAGGTTTTGCCTATGGCCGGAGAGGTCACGAAAATAAAAGCGGGCGAAAGTAGATTCGGCCCTCCAGCCCATCGCCGCCCCAATGTCCCGTACGGCGCAGGTGCGGTCGAACGCTACGCTCATGGAGACAACCCAGAACTTCGTGTGCTCGAATCTTCAACCTCTTTGCTCCCTCTGTCGAGAGGTCGTCGTAAGCAGATCTTAGGATTCCGCGTAGACAAGCGGAAATCGTCTGAGCCGAAATATCATTCTTGCCCGGAGCGAAGGGCAGGAAGAGGCGTAAACGACCTCGCCGTATAGGTTTAGACCGGCGGAGGGAAATTTTTTAACGCCCTGATCGGGTCTTGTTGGCGCATGTCCGGGGGCATATTTGGGCTCCGCAAAAGACGAATAGTGAGCAGGTGAGGTGGGGCGGAAGGGAGCCTGTTCTTGGCCAAAAAGGAAGGACTAGTGAGGAGTTGGACAGAGCCGTCGGCCCGAAGTTGTAGGCA
Organism: Semisulcospira habei; assembly: GCA_036245525.1. Classification (NCBI taxonomy): domain Eukaryota; kingdom Metazoa; phylum Mollusca; class Gastropoda; family Semisulcospiridae; genus Semisulcospira; species Semisulcospira habei. The sequence goes on along the minus strand of BTPG01000006.1, from coordinate 177,795,907 downwards.
AGACGGGTGTATAGAGAAAGCGTGGAGTTCACTCACGCGAGAGGCAGTGGCCAGAGCCAGTAAGATGCACGTTTTCGAGTCAGGTCAGAGAACCTCGCCAAATGCAGGGGCTCAAAACGGGCAGTGTTCAGCCATGATAAGACCCATGTGAGGTCCCAGCGAGGTAGTAGGGAGCGTGTGACAGGTCGCTGGAGGTCAAAATGAGCCATAAGATCGGCGAGATCTTTGCATGAACCAGGATCGGGTAGTCCCAAAGGGCGGTATGTATCTGCCACCATAGACAGATATCCCCGAATAGTAATGGGTGCTAGGGACTGATCCTGAAAGAGCCACAGATCGAATTTGGCCAGCTGAGGCATAGTCAAAGCAGTGGAGGAACGTTGTCTAGCACCGCACCAAGCTGGCAGGACTCTCCATTTTCCCGTATAAATCTTCAGTGTTGAAGGGCGTCGTGCTGAAGTGATAGCCGCCTCCGCTGCATCCCAGAAACCTCGAGCAGTGAGGGCACGCCGCATAACCTCCAGGCGTGTACGAGGAGGGTCTCCGGGCAAGGGTAAAATAGGTCTAGTCGGGGTCGCTTCAGCATCGTCCGCGGCGTTGGTAGCCGGAGCGGGGGATCTGTGGCGAGACTCAGAAGATCCGTTGTCCCGTTCTTGTTCCAAGAAAATGGGGCTACCAAGAACAGCAACATGTTGCAGCCGCGGAGTTTTAGGAGAATCTTGGGGATCATGATCGAGGGAGGGTATGCGTAGGCCAGGAAACCCTCCCAAGGAATGGAAAGAGCGTCTAACGCCCACGCCAGTGGGTCTGGAAATGGAGAGACAAAGAGGAGTAGTTGTGAATTCCACCGTGTCGCGAAAAGGTCGATCATGGGTGTCTCCCAGTGGATACAAATCATGCGAAAAAAGTCGGGACGGAGAGTTCATTCTGTATGGAGAATTTGATCCGTACGGAACAGAGAATCTGCCAACACATTGAGTCGTCCCGGAATGTGACGCGCCCGTAAAATGATGTCTCGATCTCGGCACCACACAAGAAGGTGAAACAGAAGGATGCCCAGGGAAGGAGAGCGCATACCGCCCTGTTTCTGAATGTAAGCCACGCCTGTCGAGTTGTCTGATAGGACCAAGACTTCTGGTGAGATACGTGTGTCCCCCAAGCGATGAGAGCGAGCCAAACAGCTGTCAACTCCAGCCAGTTGATGTGTTATCCCCCCATATCCGTTGGCCATAGGCCCGATGTCTCTGGAAAATCCGGGAGAAGGAGCGCTCCCCAGCCCGAGAGACTGGCATCTGTGCAGATCGACAGGGAGGGCATTGGTGATGCTAGGGGAACCCCGGAGGCTAACCAGAGGGGGTCTGTCCACCAGAGGCGAAAGGGCTGGACCAGTGGAGACACCGGAACACGGGCCTCTAAATCCCCTGAAGACGGTCGCCAGAGGAGAAGTAGACGTAATTGAATCGGACGTGTGTAGAGCCGACCTAGAGGAAGTAAATCCGCTGCAGATCTCATGAGGCCTAACAACTGTAACCACGTCCATGCAGAAGCTTCCATGGTACGATACAGCCGTAGTGCTGGATTGGCTAACTTCTCGATCCGAGTCTGAGGGAGGCGAACCAGGTTGAGATCTGTTTGAAACTCCATACCCAGATGAATGAAACTGCGGAAAGGTAATAAATCCGAATTGCCGAAGTTGACCAGGAACCCAAGACTGTGAAGAAGGCATAGGAGAGCGTCTCGGTCGGTGGACAGGAGGGATGCGACCTGATTGCGGAGTAGCAGATCGTCGAGGTAGTGCGAGGTCGGACGGAGAGAAGACCGCCGGGCGTGTGCGACCACTGCATCCATGATCCTGGTGAAGACCCAGGGACTGATGTGCAGACCAAATGGCATGGCCCGGAACTGATAAACCACTCCACGGAAGGCGAAGCGTAGGTAACGGCGAGCCGCAGGATGCATGAGCACATGGAGGTATGCATCGGCCAGATCAAGACGGACAGCGAAATCCATGGGACTGACCGCGGTCCGGAGAGCCTTTGTAGATTCCATCCGGAATGATGGAGCAGCCAGAAACTTGTTCAAAGTGGAGAGATCGATCACAGGAAACCAAGAGCCATCGGATTTTGGAACGACGAAGAGACGACTGTAGAAAGACAGAGAGTCGGGACGTAGGACCACGTCTGTGGCGAATTTATGTAGTAAAGCTGTCACCTCCGCCTGTAAAGCCGCAGCTTTTACCGGATCTTCGGTACCCGAGTCCAAAGTGGTGAGCGCCGCAGAGGTGGAGGGCTGTGGAAAGTGAGTTGGAGTCCTGCCGTAACTGTAGAGAGGATCCAAGGATCGTCCGGGAACAGTGAGAGCCACGTCGCGCTGTGCTGGGATATCTGCCCGCCAACTGTAGACAAAAAGTAATGGACCCCCAATGGGAGCCTGGCGAAGCTTTGATTTGACCGGATTAGGCAATCCCACGCAAGCGTCGAGCACAGCATCTCGGCGAATGAAATCACAGTTGATGGCAGCAGCCAATGCATTGGTCAAGGCATGGTAAGAAGCCCGGTTTGCTACCACAGCCAAATAATGGATCTCACGAAGAGGATCGGTGGAAATAGGATCCCAATCATCTTCTAGTGCCCGAGCAAGTGCCTGTGTTGCGAGGTCTAGGAAACCGGAGCATGCCAGGGTGTTGCGGATTAGAACAGCAGTCTTATCAACCCGAGGAACTCGAGAAAAGGCGGCACGGCGTCCACCCGCCTGAAATTCCGCATAAGTGTCCAGCGATGGCAAAGGACAGGAAACATCTGAGAGTGGCCTGCATACCAGCTCTGGCGAAACCGTATATCGATGCCTGCCGGCCACTTGGCATCAGAAAAGAAAACCAGCTCCTTAGAAGTGGCAAGAGGTAACTGATCCGAAAATGCGTCTGAGAGATCAAGGAAACCCGGTGGCAGTAGGAGAGATTTAATTCGCTTGGTAGGAAGGAGAGCATCAACAGAAGCGGAAGTTTTGCGCCTGAGTGTAGGAGCGGAAGGACAAATATCCGTGGGAAGGAAACGTTGAAGAAGGTCCGAGGCCGCCTCAATCGACCACCTGGTCTCGTCCTTTTTTCTTCTTTTTTTTTTTTTTTTTTTTTTTTTTTAAATTTTATTTTATTTCTTCTTCTTTTTATACCGGGAGCGACGTGGGAGGAAGAGTCCGAATCATCGCAAGTAGAGTCCGCTGAGAGGGAAAGCAGGGAATCAAGATGGTCACTAGCCTCCGGGACCAGTCAAGAAGAACATTGAATATCCCGTGCGGAAGGTGAATGCAGTAGACCCGAGAGGCGAGAACGGCGCCGAGAGGACTGTTCGCCGGAACGATGTACGTGCGGTGACCATCTACAAACCGGGGCGCTAGGGGAGACCGTAAGGTCCGCCATGCCGAGCGAAGGGTCATAAGGAAACGAGCCAAGGTGACGCAGAGACGGAAGAATGTCTGAACGGTGTTTGCGCGGTGACCGGCCAGGGCGCTATGGGACATCGCAATACTCGCCGCGCCGAGCAAAGGGTCATGAAGTGACTCGCTATGGCGACGCTGAGGCGGATAAGTTTCGGAACGTTCTATGAGCGGTGACCGGCTACCCGCCGGGGTGCTATGGGACATCGCAATACTCGCTGCGCCGAGCAAAGGGTCATGAAGTGACTCGCTATGGCGACGCTGAGGCGGATAAGTTTTGGAACGTTCTATGCGCGGTGACTGGCTACCCGCCGGGGCGCTATGGGACATCGCAAGTCTCGCCACGCCGAGCAAAGGGTCATGAAGTGACTCGCCATGGCGACGCTTAGGCGGAAAAGTTACGGAACGTTCTATGCGCGGTGACCGGCTACGAGCCAGGGCGCTGCGCGGTGACCGGTTACAACCGGAGCGCTAGGGAACACCGTGGGCATTGCCGCATCAAGCAAAGTGTCATGAAGTGACAAACTATGGCGACGCTTAGGTGGAAAAGTGTTTGAACGGAGACCGGCGCTACGAGCCAGGGCGCTGCGCGGTGACCGGTTACGAACCGGGGCGCTAGGGGACACCGGTAGCCTCGCCGCGCCGTGTAAAGTGTCATGAAGTGACGAACTATAGCGACGCTTATGTGAAACAGTATCTGATCGATGTATGCGCGTTGACTGGTTAAAAGCCGGGGCGCTGCGCGGTGACCGATTATGAACCGGAGCGCTAGTGAACACCGGGGGCCTCACCACGCCGTGCAAAGAGTCATGAAGTGACAATCTATGGCGACGCTTAGGCGAAATGCGGAGGTGAGCAAGGCCTCATCAGTCTGATCGTTAGCCGGGCGAGGTTTAATTTATGCCGGTGTCCCGTCCCCCGAGTTAGAGCGGTACTACGCCGCAAGTGACCCGTCATTCGTAGAGCAGGTGCGGGGGACCGATAGTAAACGGAGTTCCTAAGAGCGAGAACGCATATGAGAGTAAACAAACTTACCTCCCTCAGCAGAAGGGACAGCGCCTGCAACCTCGTCCATTGAGGTAGAAGTAGACACCTGTAAGGGTACTTGAACGGGGACATGGGAGTGTAGGGTGAGGGAGCGAACGGGGTCCGGGGATCAAGAGCGACTGGACAACTCGTCGAATTGGGAGGGGCTGGTTCCGTAGAAAAAGGAATGGGGTGCTTGCGCTGGTAGAAGCTCCACATTTGAGACAAACGGTATTCCCCCCAAGCCGTGCAAGTAGTGCAAGATTTATCTGATGCGCAGCCCGAGCACGGAAGGCAGCGCAAATGTGAATCCGACGGCCACTGGAAGGTGCCGCAGGAGGTACACGTTCTTAGTTGACGACTGCAACAAATCATGCCAACAGAGGAGAACCGCGCGGGGTCGGGGCCACGAAGGCCAAGAGTACGACCGTTGTAACGACCGATCACGAAGTCGAAAGAAGAGGCCAAAACGCCGTAATTCCACGGAAATTGCCCCAGTAAGCAGTAAACGCCGGGCGAGACAATGTCCGAGGCCTTACCTGACCATCAGGGATGTTCGAGACCGACCAAAACGAATGATAAATACGAAAAAACACGGAGACTGAAAATAACGAAACCGACAAAATGGCAGTTAAGTATGAACTTGGAAATAACGTCCTCTTGCGAGATCAGGAAGGGAGGCTATCCGGAGGAAAGGGAAGCCACTCATAGGATGGGGTAGCTGCTAGCTAATTACGTCCCTGGTTGTGTAGCAACACACCACAATTTTGGAGGCTGAAATTGACAGGCTAAGTATATCTTCCTATCAGTAATACCATCGGTAAAGTTTTTGATGAAACAAATGCAGACGTAAACGTGGGTGTGGAAAGCGTACAACGTGCTACTTAACACCCACCCATATGCAAGCGGCATGGATCCTCATTAGCCCCCGCAATTGTGGGGGTTCATGAGGATCCATGCCACTTGCTGGCCTGATTCATATCCATATGCCACGGCAGTGGTTCTCAGGGGCTCATGAAGATCTATACCTCATGCTGGCCTCTTTCAAATATCCAACTGCCCAAGGCGGTGATGATTCCAGCAGCTTCCTTCCCAGGCGCTGACATATTTTCTTGAATTTACAGACTCCTCATTGTGTATCAAATAAGTTAACCCCCTTGGGCACACAGCCACCAGCTCTGTTAACAGTGCCGTATTCTGCATGTTCAAAGGGGATTTATAGTAGAAGTATTTTCTCACTCACCTCTCATACAGTCTCTCCATGACAACCGTGTCTGCGAGATTCAAATTGTGGGAGCTGTCCTTTTTGCTGGGCTCACTCTCGGTCAGAGTCTCCTGGCTTTCGTGTTCGTTGGGTGGGGTCGACATTGGGGTCTGGAAGTCCTCTGCAATACACAAGGCAGTGGTCAAATATAGTATACAGTGCAATTCACTTAAAAACGAGCCTGGGTACAACAACAGCAAGATATCAAAATATACTGACGAGCAAAAGAAATGCAACAAGTGTTTCTGATGATTCCAAAATTGTTACATTGATGAGCAAAAGAAATGTGACATTTTTGGAATCATCGGAATTCTGATGATTCCAAAATTGTCATATTTCTTTTGATCATGAGTATACTTTTTCAGAGATCTGTTATCTGGTAAAAGCCAGTCCATTATGAAGAAAAGCGAGATTTTCGTTCTTATACGATGAAAATGGACACACTGACTTTTGCCCAGCAGCTGCAGAGGTAGTGACTACACAACTATGCTTAACCCCTTGGCTGTCAGTATTGCTTTTTTGTCATGATGATTCTTGTAGGAATCATTAAAACACAATGCGCTGCAGACAGTCGGGGTAAACACACTTGTATTCAATCTTATATATGTTCTGGTCTGTCATTCTGAACCTTATGGTCTCCAGTTGTATGGTTAAGAAGTCAGAAAACAGTACACATCTTTATCTAGTTATAACATTTAACCCTTTGCGTGTCGGTAGTGGTTTTTGGTCGCGATGATTCCTTCAGGAATCATCGCGACCAAAACTGCTACTGACACTCAAAGGGTTAAGACCATTTTAAACCAGTTACGTACATGCCGGTCTGTGATTTTGGACCTTACTGCCTAGAGCCTGTGGGTCAAAATCACAGACTGGCACAAATATTTCAATGAGAAAGTTTACGACGCTTTTCCTACCTTCAGTTTCCTCCCTTGTGGCAATGTCCTCCTCAGACACCGTCTTGAAACGGAAGTTGCCAAGGTCCATTACCACAAGCACGGGGTTGGATTCCAAAATGTTCTCTGGCACGATCAGTTTGGGGGCGCTGATGTCAAGGTCAATGTACCAGCGACCCTTACGATTCTGGATGAACAGAATTAGGTGTGAGATTACAGATTCATGGAAAACACGGAAAGCTCAAAGTTCATGTCTCATCCACAAGTACAATTTCCAACACTACTGGTAACCCATTTAGTGAAAGTTGACACAGGCTGTGTTTCTGCAATTTTTGTTTATTCAACACCAAAAAAACCCTCTAGGAACATGGATTCAAAGTGGTGTCAGCAAGAGGTATAGATCCTCATGAGTCCCCACAACTGCTGAGGCTCATAAGGATCTATACCGCTTGTAGTTGGGTGGTGTTTACATGTTCTCAGCACTGAACGGGTTAAGCAATCCAGACCAAAAAGGTGACTGCCAAGCATGTAAAATGCAAAGAAGTACCCAACGGAGAAAGAAACACACAATTTATTAATATTTCGGGTAAATACCCTTTGTCAAAATAGACAAACAAACAAACAGAGAGATTAGCCGCTACTTATCTTCATTCGCAGAAGAAATGAAGAATGAAGGAATGAAGGAAGGAATTCTGTGAATGAAGATAAGTAGCAGCCAATCTCTCTGTTTGTTTGTTTGTCTATTTTGACAAAGGGTATTTACCCGAAACATTAATAAATTGTGCTGTACCCGTCTTTTCTAAGCGTGTTTCTTTCTCCGTTGGGTACTTCTTTGAACGGGTTAAGCACACGTGCTGCTATTTAACTCACTGGCTGTTGGTAGCAGTTAGACTGCACACACACACACACACACACACACTGCCCTTGTATTTTTATTCACTAGAGATATATTTTGCAAGAGACTTGGAGGCCGACATCAAACAGATGGGGTACACCTGGAAAGTGATGGAAAAAATTGCCTAGGACCGCAGACACTGTAGAAAAGTTGTTGATGGCCTATGGTCCAAGAGGGGCAACGGGCCTAACTAGATATATTTTGCAAGTGGAAATAAATTCTCTTCAGCCTCTGCAGAATCAGGTGCTGATGAGAATCTATGCCTCTTACCTGAAGAAGATTTTAATTCGTTTCTCTTCTGTTTTTCTGTACAGGAGATGGTACAGGATAAGGTCCTCCTTTCTTTACTTTTGACAGACTTGCCATTGATAGGATAATAGTGAAATACCTACCTCTGCCTCCAACAGCTGGTCTAAAGTATGTTTGAGTTCCTCCTGTGTCTGCTTCCGAAGCTTTTCAAACTGCCAAGATGTCACTGAAAGGAGGAATGATTGGATGAAGTCACAGTCACAATCAAAACTGCATCAAAATGTCCTATGCTGAAATGCGACCCGTTGACTGTTACTGACAATACACTTGGGCGGAAAGCAATTTGGTCAAATAATGGCCATATTTTCAAGAAGATCTTGTCACAAAGAATTTTGGGGAAAATTTGGGAGATTGTGGCTTAAATAGTCTCCAAGAAAATGCCATCGTTACAGTTTTCCCCAGATGACAAACAACAGGATGGCTCAGTACATAGACTCACTTTTGTTATCGCACGTGAGTCAACAAAATAATAAAACTTTCATCACACAAGACTGACCTGCGTTTGCGGCCTTGTAGATGCCAGTGTTGGGCAGGGTGAAAAGCTCCTTCACACGTCGAAGCAAAGTTGGCGTGTAGATGATGTCTATGGCACGAGTGGTCACAGAAGCCCTGAAGCAAAATCAGACTACTATGACACGCTTCTGACAATTGGGAACAAATATCTAACAATGCAACTAATAATTTTCTACAAATTTGTGTCTTCAAATCTACCAGCTATTATTCTTCATTATACATGTAACCATATTTTGAAGCAGAACAGAAATGTACAAGTAAACGAATGACAAACACTGACACTCAAATCTGTAACATTTTAATGGCACAGATGAACTGTCTTTCCTTAAGACCCCCCCCCCCGCCCCCCCAATCCCCAAACCCCTCCCCATCCCCCCCCCCCCCCCCCCCAAAAAAAAAAAAAAAAAAAAAAAAAAAAAAATAGTCTACCTAATTAATTATGCAGCACTCACTTGTACCTTAGTACCTGTTGGCGGATGAAGTTGAAACTTGCTCCATACACACACACTCGCACAGACACATGCTATTCATATCCCATCACTCACTTGTATTTGAAGCGGCTGTTCGCGGGATTTTTCTCATAGACCAGCTTGAAAAATTGCCAGCGGGGGTCCAAGGCCTCCTCACTGGTTGGTCGCCGAAGTCTGTCTCCTCCCCGTGTTTGCATGATGGGGTTGAAATTTGATCGACTCTGTGGATCCTGAAATATGGAATGCTTAAAGCCCTTGTGAATGCAGCCCCTGTACTGGTACTGATGCCTGCATGCACAAGAGCGTTCAGCATGATCCTAACAATAAAGATAACCCCAATGTGCATGCAGTCACCATACCTGTCAACAGTACTGTGGTACTGTCGTACAGTACTGTAGTTGCACGCACCTGTGGTTAACCCTTTTAGCCCCGGATCCCTACAGCAGGAGACAGACTGACCATGATAATTCAAGGGTAGTACCAGATGAGCTTGGCTTCAGGCGCCAAGCTCATCTGGCACTACCCTTGAATTATCATGGTCAAGCCATCTAATGCAACTAGTACATAGTTGTTAGGCAACACCTCCAAAATTTGAGAAATGGGACCTTGCGGCTAAAAGAGTTAAGGTCTCCAACACCATTCTGGAGCTTAGAATGCCAGATATTCAATTTCATCACAGCTGGGGCAAAATGAACATCGGAAAATTGTACACCATGGACAACTGCTAATGATAACAACATTGTGGTCTTTACCTTGGACTGTGGACAGATGAGGTACGGAAAGGCAGAGTTCTTGCTGGATAGGTCTTCCAGAAAGAGACTTCCCACGGCCAGGGAGAATTTCATTGCACTTGTTCTTGGTCGCGACTCAAACTCCATGTTAATGGTGGTGCACTGCAGTTCTGCAAGGGGACAGCTGCCTGTTTCTGAAACAGTGATTGACAAGTCATAATACAGCTGACTTTGCAAACAATGGTAAGCTAATCAGGCGCTGCCTTTGCACTATCATGGTCGATTGTGGCACTGCCATAAACCTGTGGCTGTTTGTAGCTTTTCTATCAAGGGGATGCCTACAGGAATCACCTCAGCCAAAAGCTCTACTAACAGCCAATGGGTTAAATCTAAGGTCAATCAATCATACACTGAAATAACCCAGCTAATTAGGCACTACTGATTCTAATGTTATCATGGTGAATCCATCTTTTACAACGGATGATTATAATAATAAAAACAGCTTATTCTTGCGCAGATTTTTGCCTGTGTCACCAATGGCATTTTCCACCATGTGCTATGCTAATTACTAACTTAACTCATTCAGCCCAGACACACCACAGCAAGACATGTATTGAGCACGATACTTCAAGGGTGGTACCAGAATAGCTTGGTGCCCATAGGTGCCAAGCTATTGTGGCACCACTCTTGAACTATCATGCTTGATCTGTCTCTAAAATTGTAATACAGACCTTCAGAGGGCAATTTCAAAATCTGGTGATTTCGGTCCTGGGGCAGAATGTGTTAAAACCTTTGAACTACACTAATGGTAGATCTGTCTCACACTGAAACCAACTAACTAAAAGTCATCATGGTTGATCCATCGTTCACAACTCACAGCCGATGATACCCCAACCGCCGTATGTTTTTTCATCTCAAAAGCACCAAGCTAATCTAGCCAAAGCTATCATTGTCGACCCACATTCCACAGTTCAGCTGATACAGTATGAAGAGTGTGCTTAACCCCCATGTACATGTGACCACTGGTACAGATTACGTACCGGTGGCTGCATGTACAAGGGGTTTAACCGTGTGATTGCTACTGATGATAATGCTCAATGGATAAAACATATAACTAACCCTTTGCATGTCGGTAGCGGCTTTTGTCCTGATGATTCCAATAGGAATCATCGTGACAAAATACGCTACTGACACGCAAAGGGCTAAACACGATCACAAGTAGTAGTCAATGGCTTGTTTTTCCTCATGCAGATTTGTACCTGTGTCCCCAATGGCATTTTCCACCAGCTTGAAGGAGCCAGTCTTGAGGATGAAGGACATGCGGGCAAACACTGTGTCCTTGCGTAGGAATGAGCTGTTTTCTGATGAGTCATTGAGCACATCCAGAATCTCTTGCTCTGATGTCATTAGGCAAACACATAAAAAGGTATGTATCACTCTATTCATGAAGCAGGAAATAAATAAATAGATAAAAGTACACAGAAACAACACACTAGAACTGTTTAACTCTTTTCATCCTAGTACACCCACTGCTTGAAATAAATTTGACTGACAGTTCAAGGGTGGTGTCAGAGTAGCTTAACGCCTCAGGCACCAAGCTACTCTGGCACCACCCTTGAACTAAAATATTTGATTTATCTCCTAATCTGTAATGTGGCCTTCATGGGACAATAAGCAAATTTTACAAAATCAGCCTCGGGATGTAATGGGTTAAAACACATTCTGCGTTCCCCAGCAGTGAAGGGGTTAGCCCCTTCACTGTCAGTGAATGCAGACAGTGTTTCTAAAATCTTTGTTATTTTGATGCCAAACAGACCCAGCCACCCCCCCCAAGCAACATGGATACAAAGTGGTGTCAGCACAGATCTTTATGAGCCCCTGCAACTACAGGTGCTCATGAGGATCTATGTCTCTTGCAGCTGGACCATTTCATTATTTCTCAGCAGTGAAAGGGCAGGCTTTCCGTTTACGGAAATTTATCCGTATTTGACGGACAAGTTTGACAGGGACGGAAAAAAATGGAAGGCCATCTGTCCCCGGGATGGACCAATCTAGAGACAAACTTCTTATCCCTGCGGTATTTCAAGTAAGCGATGGACTGTAGAGCGCCTGTGACGGGTTTTTGTCATGCTGTCCATCCCCATGACGGACAATTTTAATTCTAGCGGAAAGCCTGAAGAGGTTAACTCATTCACGGCCAGCCACATCCAGATGCGCGACATAAGCCACACATCCGGATGTGGCTGGCTGTGAATGAGTTAAACTGATTTGTCCATGTTATTCTGATGTTTGATTCTTTCTTTCTTGGTTACGTCCTTGCATTTTACATGCCTGGCCGTCGCTCCTTTGGTTTGGATTTCACTAGATCAGCAGCATACACTTACCTATTTCAGCCTCCTCCGTGTAGGCTGTCACAGGTTTCACTTTCTCCCCTGCTGCGTCTGTCACCATCCCAACCTGTTCGATCACCGGAGACACTGGGGTTGACTGCGGTGACATGGGACTCTGCTGAGTAGGTGCTGACTGATACCACCCTGACCAGCCTGGAAACCAGCTACGGAATAACCCTCCACCTCCACCAGCTGCAGGTGTGGCAGCATCTTGCTGTGATTTTTCGGGCTGCTGTGCAGATTCCTGGGGTTTCCTGGCAATTTCTATGGACTGTTTAAAAAAAATTAATTTTTCTTTAAAATATATTTTTTCGAAAAATACTTACCGATGACATTACTGTCTGGAAGTGTCAACTACTTACCCAATTTTAGCCTAAGAACTTGTTGTGTTCCTACACAACCCGGGAGGCACTCGGGGAACCCTAACTAGGGCTGAGAGTAGCCTCCCTTCCTTGCCCAAAAACGGGCATTCACCACGTGGCCCAATCACAATCAGTCAGTGATACTTAGCTTACCAGCGGCAAGCGGGGCAGGTGGGAGGGTCCTCCGAGTAATGTCATCGGTAAGTATTTTTCGAAAAAATATATTTTAAAGAAAAATTAATTTGTTTCTTCAAAAACATTACCGATGACATTACTGTCTGGAAGAATGGCGAAAAGGTGGAGGGTGCCGCGCCCAAGTTACCGCCATAAAGGGCATACGACAGAGCCACACACCCATTCGCCAAACTCCGGACAATTTTAGCTAAGTGCGTACCTACGGCGCTTCCGGCGCCGGGAGGGAGTGTTGCGCTGCGGCGATGTCCCCCACCAGTGCGAGGTTGTCTCGCTGGCCTGACAGATCCCTGAGGTAAAAGCGGGCGAAGGTGGATTCTGCCCGCCAGCCCACTGCGGCCACGATGTCTCGAACAGCACAATTGCGATCGAATGCGACGCTCGCGGCCATGACTCGTACCTCATGTGCGCGTATCTTGAGCCTCTTTGCAACTGCTGGGGAAAGGTCCTGATAGGCTGACCTGATGACCCAGCGAAGCCAAGAAGAAATCGTTTGCGCTGATATGTCTTCTCTGCTATGTGCTAAGGGTAGAAAGAGGCGTGATCGTCCTCGGCTGACGGGTTTGGTACGTCGTAAATATACACGAAGAGCGCGCACAGGATCCTGTTGCCTGGTCTCCCGAGTAAAACTTGCATCTTTCAGCGGCCTAATGGTAATCACTGGGGGCGCAGTCAAGGGAGACCTAGTCTTGGCGAGGAAGGCAGGGTCTGTGAGTAGTTGTACAGAACCGTCTGCCCGGAATTGGAGGCAGGCAGGACTTGCCGACATCGCATGTAGCTCGCTTACTCTAGCCGCGGTGGCCAGTGCCAACAGAAAACATGTTTTTCGTGTCACATCCGAGAACTTAGCGAGGGAAAGCGGTTCGAACCTGTCCGAGTTCAGCCACGTCAGGACCCAAGGGAGGTCCCATCTTGGAATCAGTGAGTGGGGAACCGGATGCTGCAGGCCGAAGTGTGCCATCAGGTCTGCAAGGTCTTTGTTTTCGCCAGGGTCTGGATGGCCGAGGTGACGGTAAGTGTCTGCAATCATAGACAGATATCCTCGGATCGTGATGGGGGCTAAGCCTTGGTCTCCAAAGAGCCAGAGGAAGAAGTCAGCGAGCTGTGAAGGAGTCAACTCCGTGGGCATAAGGTGTCGGTCAGTGCACCAGGATTGGAATACTCGCCACTTTCTCTCATAAACACGTCTGGTCGAGGGTCTACGGGCTGAAGCGATAGCTGCCACTGCTGCACTCGAGAAGCCTCTAGCGGTGAGGGCTTGCCGCACAATCTCCAGGCGTGAAGGAGAAGTCGTTCTGGGCACGGGTGGAAAAGAGGCTGGCGGGGCTACTTGAGCATTGTCCTCGAGGTGGGCAGGCAAAGCGGAGGGCCCGTGGCGAGACTGATTAGATCGGTAGTCCAAGACCTGTTCCAGGAGAATGGGGCTACCAGTAACATGACCGTGTTGCAACCTCTGAGCTTGAGGAGGACTTTGGGAACGAGGACCGTCGGGGGATAAGCGTAAGCGATGAGACCGTCCCACGGAATGGAGAGCGCGTCGACTGCCCAGGCTAGGGGGTCTGGAATCGGTGAGACGAAGAGGGGAAGCTGGCGATTCCACCTCGTGGCAAAGAGGTCTATCATGGGAGTTTCCCAGTGAGCGCAGATCATCTGAAAGATGTCTGGGTGAAGCGTCCATTCCGTGTGAAGTAATTGTCCGCGCCGAGATATTGAGTCCGCCAACACGTTCAGGTGACCGGGGATGTGTCGAGCTCGGAGGGATAGTCCTCACCAGCGCATCAATTGATAGAGTAGAATGCATAGCTCGGGAGAGTGAGTACCGCCCTGCTTCTGAATGTAAGAAACGACTGTGGTGTTGTCCAAAAGGACTAGGATCTCCTGGTGGCGAATGTGCGTTTCCCATTCGATGAGGGCTTGCCAAACCGCTTGTAGCTCTAGCCAGTTGATGTGTCTGTTTGCTAGATCCGGAGACCAGAGGCCGGATGTTGAGAGGAAACTCGGTAGCAAATGTGCACCCCAGCCGGTGAGACTTGCGTCCACGCAGAGTGAGAGCTGAGGAGGCGGGGAGGCTAGAGGAACTCCGACAGCGAGCCATGAAGTGTCTGTCCAACGTTGCAGATGTGGGCGAAGGATCTGAGTCACAGGTACCGGCGCGTCTAAGTCGCCGGAGGACGGACGCCAATGAAGCAGCAGGTGTAATTGAAGCGGCCGGGAGTAAAGACGACCGAGGGGAAGGAGATCCGAGCCGATCAAGCCGAGGAGCTGAAGCCAAACTCTGGCGGGGACTGATTCCGCCTGTGCTACCTGGGCGGCCAAGGAGGCTAACTTGTGGATCCGAGGCTCCGGCAAACTCACTCTGTTGAGGTCGGTCGCAAATTTCATGCCGAGATGAATAAATCGTTGAGATGGAGATAGGTCCGACTTGCCTGTGTTTACCAGGAAACCCCAAACGCGACAGCAACAGGAGCAAAGAATCTCTGTCCGTCTGCAGGGTGCTTATCGATTGATTCCGCAGGAAGAGGTCGTCCAAATAGTTGGAGGTTGGACTGGACGACGACTGCCTGGTCTTGGCGACGACAGCATCCATAATGCGAGTAAAAGCCCACGGGCTGATGTTGAGACCAAACGGAAGGGCTCGAAACTGGTAGATCACCCCGTCGAACGCGAATCGGAGATACCGCCTGGAAGCCGGGTGTATGAGGACATGGAGATATGCATCGGATAGGTCCAGGCTGACAGCGAAGTCCCTCGGTTGTACAGCGGCCCGAAGGGTCCTGGAGGTTTCCATGCGAAACGTGGGAGCTATGATAAACTTGTTTAGTGCTGATAGATCGATAATTGGGCGCCACTTGTTGCCCAGCTTGGGAACCACAAAAAGTCGGCTGTAAAATGCTGGTGAGTCGATATGATGCACTACCTCTGTGGCGGCCTTCTGTAGAAGCGATTCGACCTCTCCGCGTAGTGCGATGGCTTTCAGACTGTCCGAAGGAATCTCTGTCCATACGGGCGAGCGTCTCAGAGGCGGGGGAGAACGAAAAGAAATTGAGAGTCCGTCGGTGATGGTGGCGAGTACCCAGGGGTCGTCTGGAAGTAGCAACCTCCACATGTCGCTGAAAAGAGTGAGCCTCCCGCCGACAGGAGGTCCCGGAGCAGAAGGCGGGGGCTGGAACGGGGACGAGTCAGGGAGCCCGCCCGCGCCCACGGCGGCGGGCAGACCTGGGCCAAGCGGGGACAGAGGTCCTAACTGGTCTAGCACGGCCGAAGGCGGGGAACCGCCGGGACGTCTTGGCGGAAGCTGGAGTGAAGGATGAAGCGGGTCTGGAAGTCCGCAGGGCGCGACCCACGGCCTTGCGGGCGGAGTGAAAGCGTGAGGCTGTAACACGGCTGGGCCAGCGGTCCGGATTGCCGTCCTTCACCTTCTGCCAGGTGTCACTGAAGAGGAGTGGTCCACCAAGGGGGGCACGACGCAGCTGTGTCTTCAGATCGGGAGGCATACCGCGACAGGCGAGTAAGACTGCATCACGACGCATGAGGTCACAGTTGGATGCTGCCGCCATTGTGTTGACCGATGAGTGATACGCTGCCCGGTTTGCCGCAACCCCGAGGGCGAGAAGGTCACCAAGTAAGGGTGTAAGCGATGGTTGCCAAGCGTCCTCGATGCGACGGATTAAACCTTGAGTGAGAAGCTCTAGAAAACCAGCACAGGCCAAGGAGTTCCGCACTAGTGATGCCGTCTTATCCAACCCACGAGGGAGGGTGTGTCTCAGCTGATTGGTACCGCCAAGCTGGGATATCGATTGAGGGTCCAACGATGGAAGCTGACAGTTAAAGGACTGTGAATGTCCCGCATACCAGGATTGGCGGAAGGAGATGTCTAGGTCAGCCGGCCACTTGCGATCAGAGAAGAAAAGATACTCCTGGGAATCTGTCTGTAGGTAAGCGGAAAAGGAATCTCTCAAATCCTTAAAACCAGGGGGCTGCGGTAAAGACTTGAACCTCTTCTGTGGACGGCCAGAGTCGACAAAGGCAGACACCTTCCTCTTGAGTGGGGGCGACGGGGGACACGCGTCATTGGGCAGTGCAGCCGTGATGAGTCGAGCTGCTTCATCAATGCCGAGAAGCGTTTCCGTGCGTGACGTAGAAGGGAGTCTAGGGGATGCAGTATCATCTGACACCGTATAGTGAGACGAGGAGCTGTCCACACCGAGTAGGCCCGAAACTGAATCCTCCGGGAGAAGACTAAGAGTCTCCTCATCCCGCGTAGGGAGCGAAGTCCAGTGAGGATTGACGTTGGTGGATATCGGTCGAGCCACGTCACGACGAGAGAAGGTAGCTGCCGGAGAGCATCGCATCCTCTGGTGTTGATGTGTAGCCGTCGGCGAGCATCGCGTCCGCTGGTGTGGGTGAGGCGGGGGTGGGGGCAAAACGCGACCAGGAGACGGGGACCTGGAGTGAGCCATGCGCCTGTCCCGGTTGGAGCGACTGCGAGAACAGGAGCGGCTGCGAAGATGGGAGCGGCGGCGACGACGGGAGTGACTGCGACGACGCGGACGACTGCGACGATGTAACTGGGAAGAGGTGAAGCTCGGGTCCGAAGCTCGCGAAGGAGACGAACACAAGAAGGACGCTGGTTGGAAGTTGTGACGGCCGTTGCGTAGCATATCAGGTTGCTTCCTCTGATCATAAGTAGCTGCGCCAAAGCATCTAGAATTGCTGGCCGAATGAGAGATGTGAGGACTGTTGGAAGACCTACGCTGTTTAGACACGTGTCTCGGCTGACCTACCTCCATAAGGTAGGCACTCTGCCCTAGTGCTGTCTCTCCGTAAGAGTCAGCGGGCGTATCCTTGCGAGACCTCTCAGGACTGACGGACAAATGACGGCGTGGATCGCGTCTCTGTAGGCTTGCCTCCGTATGGCGAGCACTCTGCCCTCGTGCTGTCTCTCCATAAGAGTCAGCGGGCGTATCCTTGCGAGACCTCTTAGGACTGACGGACAAATGACGGCGTGGATCGCGTCTCTGTAGGCTTGCCTCCGTATGGCGAGCACTCTGCCCTCGTGCTGTCTCTCCGTAAGAGTCAGCGGGTGTATCCTTGCGAGACCTCTCAGGACTAACGGACAAATGACGGCGTGAATCGCGTCTCCGTAGGCTTGCCACCGTATGGCGAGCACTCTGCCCTCGTGCTGTCTCTCTGTAAGAGTCAGCGGGCTTAGATCGAGTGTGAGTCACAGAAGATGCAGTCCTGTGTGAAGAGCTAAACTCATGTGTCCCACGTGTCGTCCGATCCCCCAGGTCAGATCGAGAGTGTTTAGTTAAAACGCCGGGAATGGTCGGGGGTTCCAAAAAGGACTGCCGGTCCGTAACCGGAGTCGGGCGCTCACGCCAGTAAAATTTCCACAACTGGGACCAAACTTGTTCAGGCCAGGTTACACAAATCTCGCAAGAATGGTCCGACGCGCATCCCATACAAGGAAGGCATAACTTGTGCTTATCGCTAGGCCATTGGAAATCTCCGCACTGCGGGCAAGTAAGGACTTGGTTACTGTAACATAAATCAGACATGACTATCGACCGGGCGCAGGCACGACGAAGCCCCGCCAACGAAACACGAGAGATCGGCGCGAATCTATACGATCGAAGCGTAGCCACAAATTGAAGCCACAAACCGAAGCAGGCACCCGGTCCGGGGCCAGCCAAGGGCTGGGGCCGATATGTTACCTCTCCTGAGATGCGGGGACGGGAAGAGATACATCCATGGCGTCCAAGGCACACGAAGAAGGTAAAAAAAAAAAAAAAATCCCAAGTAGATCCACGCTGAAT
Organism: Semisulcospira habei; assembly: GCA_036245525.1. Taxonomy (NCBI): domain Eukaryota; kingdom Metazoa; phylum Mollusca; class Gastropoda; family Semisulcospiridae; genus Semisulcospira; species Semisulcospira habei. Next base: position 177,777,611 of record BTPG01000006.1, on the reverse strand, counting down.
AGAGCACAACACAACCACAGCAGGGAGCGTCGGGAAGAAAACACTGAGTTTCCGATGGAAGAAGAACAGTTAGAATTCCGGTAGTGACGTACGAAGTCCAGAAGAATAAGTAGAGTAAGACGACCGGCCCTTTAAGAACCGGTAAATTTCCTAGGCTAAAACATGTCTGCTCACAAGAGCTAAGTATCGATGACTGGTTGTGATTGGGCCACGTGGTGAATGCCCGTTTTTGGGCAAGGAAGGGAGGCTACTCTCAGCCCTAGTTAGGGTTCCCCGAGTGCCTCCCGGGTTGTGTAGGAACACAACAAGTTCTTAGGCTAAAATTGGGTAAGTAGTTGACACTTCCAGACAGTAATGTCATCGGTAATGTTTTTGAAGAAACAAAAAACAGTGTGAGCAAACATAATTAGATGAAGCTCACATTAGCACAATTAACTCATTTGAGACATGATGCATCTGGACGCGTGGCATAAAGCATGCCTAAAAAGTAAAATGTGTTAACGCTTAAATTTCATTCTGATACATTACTGCAAGAAATAAATTTGACTATGATAGTTCAAGGGCAGTTCCAGAATAGCTTGGCACTAAGGCGCCAAGCTATTCTGGCACCACCCTTGAACTAAAATGGTCGAACTATCTCCTAATCTGTGATGTAGCCTTCATAGGACAATAAGCAATTTTTTTTTTTAAATCAGCCTCAAGATGTAATGGGTTAATACAGATAAACAGACAAAAGCAATGTGATTTCAACTTACAAGGTCAGAATAACAAAAGCTGGATGTAAAAACACTCTTTCTAAGGGCCAGACCATACATTTCTACAAAAATTACTTCAGTTATAACAAATTTTGCATTATAAGAAACAAGAACAAAAAGTATGCCCCTTCACAATTTTGTATATATTTGAAGTTTTCTGTACTTTTTTTTTTACATACCAGTCTGTTTTCCCTGCGCAGTTTGAAGAAGATACGCTCTCTGATGACTTTCAGTTCTTCGTACTCCCACAAATCTTCTATCTCATCCTTATCCTCCTATGGAAGAAAATGGTAAAAAGTCAGCCCTAAATCAGTACTAGAGATGACTAACAGAGGTCATGAATGTGATAATGTGTGCGTCATGCAACCAGTCGATGGTGCACATTTGGTGTTTTTGGGGAGGTTAATGCCATCTGAGCAATAATTATCTCAACGGCGAGGAAGTCAAGCACTGTGTGGTCTTCCCAAAAGGCCCTCTTCTCTTTTACATGTAAAAAATCTTGAAGCAAGACTTGCCTTTTGTTGTAGTGACAGAGGTTCCCCCATCAAGTGGTGGGCATAAAGCCTACTGTAGATCACTGCCTGATGGGCCCTCTCAGTGAGGAATTGCAACGTCAGCCGTCGGTTTCGCTCCTGGATGTGATGCAGGTGCGACTGTATGGCAAACGTCCACCATTTTCGGGCACTGGACATAAATGGCATAGAAAAGCCCTAAGATTGAGTTGTCCTCATAATTTTACAGTATCGTCAGAAAAATACATTACAGTTCATGGGACGACAAGTCAAGTGTGGTGCCAGAATAACTTGGCACCTTGCGGCATCTGGCACCACCCTTGAACTGTCATTACGCTTGAAATATCATAGTTAATCTTTCTCTGACACTGGAACACAGTCATTAAAAAACTCTAACATTTAGAAATGTCAAACCCAGGACACAATATGTTAACACAGGCCTATCACAAGGTTTATAAAGAGCTCTCCAGATGCTACTGAAAAACCTTTTGCATTAGACATTCCAGATGTACACGTCATCATTCTCACTTGTTTCTGATGGGACAGGCTGGTCGGAACTTGCGATATTTTCGGCGTCGGTTGTGTCTTGAAAATTCACGCTGCCAGAGCAGCAAGCTGCGATACTGACTGGTGGACAGTGAGAATGCCATCTGATCCAAGGTCAAGTCCACAGTGATGCGTGGTTTGTTCGGAGACCGCAACGGGAGGGTGGAGGTGTAGCGCTTCACGCGAGCCTGAGCGCTTATCGGCATCAAGACATACTCGTGGTCCTGGAATGCACAGAAAAAGGGAAAATGCATACAATAGACAATTTCCTAAAATCAGAATTAGGTAAAATAAAATGCATGTTTTTCATCAAAAAAAAAGTGGATGAAAAGCCCAGACAAACATGCAATAGTGTGTGTTTGTCCAGGCTTTCAATCTACTTTTTCTTCAAAGCAAATGCACTTTTTGACCTAATTTTGATTTCCAGAAATAATCTACTAAATACATGAAAAAAATACTTCTTTTTCAAGCAGGCATCAGCCCTTATGCAAAGCTAACTCATGTTCCTTTTTAAAAAAAAAAAAAAAAAAAAAAAAACACTTCCACGTTCAAAGTGAACCACTTTCACAATGAATGCCTATGTCAAAGTGACCTACTCCATAAAGGAAGTAAAGGGTTAACTCTTTCAACTCTGACATGCCACGGCAAGACATGGATTGAGCATGATAGTTCAAGGGTTGTGCCAGAATAGCTTGGCGCCCATAGGCGCCAAGCTATTCTGGCACAACCCTTGAACTGTCACGCTCGATCTGTTTCCAGAAGTGTAATACAGTCTTCAGGGGGCATTTTAAAAATTTGCGGATTTCGATCCTGGAGCAGAATGTGTTAATGGTTCATGATTTGTTTCTTCAAAAAATTACCGAAAGCATTACTATACTATTAGGAAGATACCCTTAGCTTATCGATTTCAGCATAAAAGTTTGTTGTGTGTTGCTACACAACCAGGGAAGTAACTCTCCCTGTCCCCTGAGTAGCCTCCCCTCCTCATGACGTGAATGGTGCCTTCCCATCAGTCTTACTCTTAGCTTCCGTTACAACGGTTTACTGGTTTCAATCTCGTCGCATTCCTTCAGGATAAACATTAATTTCCCTTGGATTTTGGTCCACTTTTCCGCTGCTATGTCGAGGTAAGGCCTCGGTTAATGCCCGCAGCCGGCGCGATTCGACTTCTGGCTCTGGCATTTTCTGTGGCATTGATTTTTTACTTGGGATTCGGTCCCAACGGACATTGAACGGTTGTGTATACGTGGCATCAGCGCCACATTCGGTTGTCTTTCACGTTCTGCTTTATGTTGCAGTATGCAGGTAAAGACCTGTCCCAAGTGTGGCGACTTTCAGTGGCCCAGTGACACTCACGTTTTATGCCTGCTGTGTTTGGGTTGTTCATCTGAACGGCCTTGTATTATGTGCACTCCCTGGGAGGAGGAACGCTGGTCGCAGCTGTGGAGCTTCTACCGGCGTGAGTGTCCTCGCGGGTCGACGGGTCCACCCCCGCCCCCAGCATTGCTTCTGGCTCTTCCGTTACTGCCTTTGCCTTCTCAGGCACTGCCCACTCTGAGGGAGCATCACAGACGTTCCTTGGGTTCGGCTGTGATTGGTGGTCACCACAGTTTTCCCGAGACCGCGCCCTCCCGCTCTGCGGAGCATGACTTGCAGTTACATCTCTCCTGCTCGGCAGAGCATCATCCATGGTCCGTGCCCACGTGATCTGCGGACAGGGGTCAGCAATGGCAGAGAGCTTCCTGCCACGTGGTCCGACCTACTCCAAAAGTACCCCCTCCCTTGGAGGTGCAGCTAAACCAGTCTGGGTCAAACTACTCTGGGGCGCGTGAATGACGGACACGCACCTCCCGCTCTGCAGAGCGTACACATGGTTCCGGGCCTATGTGCTCTGCGGAGTGTAAAGGTTATAAGAGTGTCCCATGTTACGGGCTTACCCGCTCTGCGGAGCGCGAACGTCATGCGGAGTCACAGTGATGCCACGTCATCCCACTCTGCGGAGCGTAGACTGTGTTTTGGCCCCAGCCGCTCTGGGGAGAGTATCCATTATAGAGAGAAAATGTGGTATCTGGCCCAGCTCTGTGGAGCACACACGATCGATGGAGTATAAACATGGTACTTGGCCCACCTGCTCTGCGGAGCGTGGAATATGTACCGGCCCCACCAGCTCTGCGGAGCGTACAAGATTGGCGGAGTGAGGCCAGCGAACCAGACCCTACCACTCTGCGGAGCGTGAGACAATGGTTGGGCACACCCACTCTGCTGAGCATGGAATATGTACCAGCCCCACCAGCTCTGCGGAGCGTACAAGATTGGAGGAGTGGGGCCGGCGGACCAGACCATACCGCTCTGCGGAGCTTGAGACAATGGTTGGGCACACCCGCTCTGCAAAGCGTGACAGAGAACACCAGAGGGCTCCAGACTTTGCAGCATCTTCTCTACATCAAAGTCTTCCGCCAGACCTCTCCAATCAACCCTATGGTCAGTGGCAGGATCATTCTGCCCCTCTTGAGGCAAGGGGCCGCTTGACGTGATGTGCGAAAGACCGTGGCTGCCGTCCTTACAGCCATTTGCCCATCTGCAGGCCGGATACTCACCGGAGCGGCAGTCCTCCTCATTCCGAATATTGTCTCTGTCCCCACCGATGCACACCTGCTACGGGGGTGGATGACGCTCTCAGCCTTCATCCTGAGGACTCTGTGTCGGCACTGGTTCAGACTGACTGGCGCCCTTCGGCACTTGGCTCACCTTGTTTGTCACGCAGCCCGTCGGCTTTGTCTGCCTCTGATCCACCACGGGTGGAGACTCTACGCTCCTTACAAGACGCTTCACACATCATCTCAGAGATTCTTCCTCCTGAGGTTTGCCCACAAGCTCCACCCCTCAAGCGAAAGGCCTCTGCCTCAGTGGACGCTCCGCATCAGGCCAAGCGACTAAGTCACTACCTCAGCCACCCAGCTTCCGGGACCTTTCGGACGCGTTCTTCGCTCAGCTGCAGGGACCTTGGATGGGCTCGGGCTTCTTCGCTGACAACAAATGGCCGACTGGAAGTTCCGCCAACACTAGTATGCCGGACACTCACAATCCTTCGCCTGCCCCCTCCCTCCGATCGAAGTCGGGGCAGAAACGCAAGTAGGCGGACGTAAGGCGCTACAGCTTCAGATGCCTCGTGGTTTGGACAAGACAGCCACCCTGATCTGCAACTCCCTGGCCTGTGCTGGGTTCCTCGACTTGTCTACACAGGCCATCATCAGACGGCTGGAAGACACCTGGGACCTAGATTCCTCTCCCCAGCTGCGCGAGGTACACTCCTTGGCGATTGTGGCGAATCGGGCGGCTTACCATTCTTCGGTTAACGCCATGGCCGTAGCGGCCAACTGCGACCTGATGCAGCGTGACGTTATTCTTGCTGGCTGCCCACGGATCTCCATGTTGCTGAAGTCCCAGTTGCGCCAGGCTCCGCTCGAAGGCTCTTTCCTCTTCGGCCCTATCTGGCAGGCAGTTAAAGACGCAAACAAGGCCCAGATCGGCTTGCTGCCAGTCGCTAATAGTAAGATTGATGGGAAGGCACCACTCACGTCATGAGGAGGGGAGACTACTCAGGGGACAGGGAGAGTTACTTCCCTAGTTGTGTAGCAACACACAACAAACTTTTAGGCTGAAATCAATAAGCTAAGGGTATCTTCCTAATAGTAATGCCATAAGTAGGTATTTTTCGAAAAAATTTATTTTATTTATTTTAAAGAAAAATACATATCTCCTATATAAACATTCTTGCAATAATGCTGGCCAAAAGGGCTAACTTATGAAGTTTAAACGCGTGAAGTTGAATACTGCAACAGGGAACAGAAAATAAAGGAAGCGTGCGTAGCCCAGAGGCTACGTAACCGAGCACACGACCATTATGACCGACAAGCGAAGTCGAAACGAACGGCAAAACGCCACAAATCCACGGAAATTGCCCCAGTCCTCCACAATCATTGGGGGAGGCAATGTCCGAGGCCTTACCTGGCCAAGTCACGACTAACAAAACCAAAGGATGAACAAAAGAGACGAAGAGAATGGGGAGACTGATGAAGATGGAACCAAACAAAAGGCAGCAAAGTATAGAACTGGCATTAACGGACTCTCGCGAGATTAGAAAGGGAGGCTATCCAGAGGATAGGGAGGCCACTCAGGGGATTAGGTAACTGCTTGCTAGAGTTACGTCCCTGGTTGTGTAGCAACACACAACAATTTTGGAGGCTGAAATTGACAGGCTAAGTATGTCTTCCTATCAGTAATATCATCGGTAACGTTTTGAAGAAATAAATTAACAACTTTTCTGCTCATTTTTTTGTACACAGGGGAGTTCATTTCATTACACTCAAAAGATGGTGGAAAACCTCTGGTATGTAAGCCTACCGGTTCTCGCAAGGATTGTGAAAAGAAGGGTAGAACAATCTTAGCTGAGGCAACATTGATAATTAATTGTATTCGCAAATTTTACCAATCAAATCCTGCCATGAAGCAGACCACTTTAAAGATAGGATTCTTTGGATCAAGTATTCCAATACAGTCAGAAAACTGTTTGCAAGAGATACTGCTGACATTGTGTATTAGAGATCTGAAGAGTCATGTACACTACCAAATGTCACCAATAATCATATGAAGCTGAGTGTTGTTGTGTACTCTGTATCAGTGCTACTCATGGTCAGTACATGACAAGTCATCTTGACTCATTCCACACCATGACTGAAATCTCCCAATTTTGAGGTTGCCTTCTGAAAGACTGTATTACAATTTTAGAGTGAGATCGATTATGATAGTTCAAGTTTGAATGCCAGAACAGCTTGGTGCCTATGGGCGCCAAGCTATTCTGGCACCACCCTTGAACTATCATGCTCAATCCATGTCTTGCTGTGGTGTGTCGGGGCTGAATGAGTTAAACTTACCACGCCCCTCAGACGGCATGCTGATAATCTTTCTGTCTCGGATTAGTTTTCGTTACAGCTGAGATTGAGACGCATGTTCTGGACACCTGACTTACTGAACTACGTTGACAGGCAACACTCTATTGTGTAATATATATGGAGAATAGTGCGCTGCAGAGTAACATGATCTCCCCAGTCTGTATCAGTTTAGACACCAGCCTGTTCAATGATGCTCTGTTTCATGGTAGCCGTAAATGAAACTGTTAGGTTATGTTCACGCCGTACATACAAAAGAAAATGTTTGGTGGGACAGTAAGGTGGTCGTTTATCTAAGTGGGTATGTAGCCTGAATCCTAAAAGCTTTTGCCAACCTGTGACCCTGAGAATCTTAAGGCCTGGCCGTGCAACTCGACTAAAGTCTAAGTGACTCAGTAAATAAGACACTGAAAATGAAAATACTGAGACTGTAAAAAAAAAAAAAGTTTACAAGATTTGCTTTACACTTTTTTGACAGTTTCCTCTTGCTTAGTTCATAATGCTGGTATATATATGTATGCCGGTCTGTGAATTGGGACCTTTCGACCTTTAAGTCGTACATTTCAAAATAACAATCCATCTCACATATATTCGATGTGGCAAGCAATAACAAATAAAACGTCCACATGATGACACTGAATTTTACCTTGAAATGATTGTCCTTGGTGCGTGACATCTCTCTCTGAAGCTCATCCTGCCCAAAAATGACAAACATAGTTAGCCACGCACACCCAATGATCCATCTACCAATAAGCTTAGCCTAGGGACAGAATGAAGCAAAAGGAAGCAATATATGCACACTGTGAGTTTTTTAACTCTTAAACTCCCAGAACTAAGTGACTTCCATTCTACAGAATGGAAGTCACTTAGTTCCGGGGGTTTAACTCATTCACTGCTAGCCGCATCCGGATGTGCAGCTTATGCCGTGCATCCGGATTTGGCTGGCCGCGAATGAGTTAAGAGATAAGCCAAACAAAGCAAAGAAAACTATTACAAATTTGTATGTTGAAAACATTTGGAACGCACAAAATTTCATGATCTGATATTTTGGACCTGATAGCTCCAAGCATCATAGTAAAAAAAACAACAACAGACAAGCAAACATACAGCTAACTCCTTGCCTGCTGAATACATACCACTCAGCAGCGAGTAACTACGAGCCTTTCTGCTGAACCATACGGTCGGTAGCAGTCAAGAGGTTAAACACACTGACCACAAGGTTGAATTTCCATTTCGGTTCACGAGACATAACAAGATGACCATGATAGTTCAAGGGTGGTGCCAGAATAGCTTGCCGCCTCTATGCACTGAGCTATTCTGGCACCACCCTTGAGCTATCCATCTGTCTTTAAGTATGCAGCGTGTTATGACACAATCTGCTCCGTGGCAGGCTTTGATTGGTAAAATTCACCAATACAAACAAGTTATTAACCCATTTAGCCCCAGAACCCTGCAGCAGGAGATGGATTGATCATGATAATTCTAGGGTAGTGGCGCCTTCAGGCGCTAAGCTCACCTGGCACTACCCTTGAATTGTCATGATCTATCCATCTCCTGCAACTGGTACATAGTCGTTAGGCAACACCTCCACAATTTGAGAAATAGGACCTTGGGGATAAAAGGGTTAATGTGGGCTTGACTGTTCTAATCCTTTCTTTTGACAATCCATGTGAGTAGGCACATGTCCCAGAGGTTTTCTACTGCACATGGAGCGTAACAGAAGGAGCTCTCCTGCATACAAAGGAGAAGAAGAGCAGAAAAGTATTTCATTTGATGACATGTACTCTTCGCCGCTTTCTTCATCATTATTGTAAGACATACTAAGAGCATTTACAAAAGGAGATATTGCAAACTATTGGCCCTCGACTCCCCATAGTAGTTCTCTTTTAACCCATAACATACTGAGAGGCTAAAAGCTTCAAATTTGTACACTGCCATATTCAAGATACATTATAGTACTTACTGAAGTATATGGAATACTTTCAGAGCCTCTTCAGCGCTGAGCGCACTGTTCAAGAAGCAGACGTCCTACAAATCCCACACCTCCCAGTAAAGGTTGAATTGGACGAACCACCCACCGCTGAAGAGACCCTCACAGCCATCCACCAGCTCAAGAGTGGCAAAGCAGCAGGCATTGATGGAATACCGCCAGAGATCTGGAAACATGGAGGCACAGCACTGCACAACAAGCTCCATGACCTCTTTCTCTGCTGCTGGGAGGAAGGAACACTACCAAAAGATCTCCGTGATGCAGTTGTTATCACCCTGTACAAGAACAAAGGCGAGAAGTCTGACTGTTCCAACTATCGGGGAATTACCCTGCTGTCCATTGCTGGGAAAATCCTTGCAAGGCTGCTCCTGAATCGGCTGGTACCTGCCATCGCTGAAGACCAACTCCCAGAGGGCCAGTGTGGCTTCAGAGCAAACAGGAGCACCACCGATATGGTCTTTGTGCTGAGACAGCTGCAGGAGAAGTGCCGCGAGCAGAACAAAGGGCTGTACGTAACATTTGTCGACCTAACAAAAGCGTTCGACACTGTGAGCAGGCAAGGCATGTGGCAGATCCTGGAGCGACTTGGCTGTCCCCCAAAGTTCCTCAACATGATTGTCCAGCTACACGAGGACCAACAAGGCCAGGTCAGACTCAACAATGACCTCTCAGAACCATTCCCTATTCTCAACGGCGTAAAGCAAGGCTGCGTGCTGGCACCGACCCTCTTCACCATCTTTTTTAGTATGATGTTGAAGCAGGCCACAGTGGACCTCGATGATGACGATGCAGTGTACATCAGGTATCGTCTCGATGGCAGCCTGTTCAACCTCAGACGACTGCAGGCCCACACGAAAACCCTAGACCAACTGATTCGTGAGCTGCTTTTTGCTGATGATGCTGCCCTCGTTGCACACACAGAGAGAGCCCTGCAGCGCATCACGTCTTGCTTCGCAGATGCTGCCCAGCTCTTTGGCCTCGAGGTCAGTCTGAAAAAGACAGAGGTCCTCCATCAGCCGGCACCCAAGACAGTGTATCGCCCTCCTCACATCACCATTGGCGAGTCTGAACTAAAGTCAGTGCACCAGTTTACTTACCTTGGCTGCATTATCACGTCGGACGCCAAGCTGGACAAGGAGCTTGACAGCAGGCTGGCAAAAGCGAACAGCGCTTTCGGGCGACTTTTCAAGCGGGTGTGGCACAACCAACAGCTGAAAACAGGCACCAAGATCAGCGTGTACAGAGCTGTGGTCCTCACCACCCTGCTGTATGGTTCCGAGTCCTGGGCCCTCTACCGCAGCCAACTACGACTCCTCGAACGCTTCCACCAGCGCTGCCTGCGTACCATCCTGGGCATTCACTGGAGTGACTATGTCACCAACGTCGAGGTCCTTGAACAGGCTGAAACTGTGAGCATCGAGGCTTTGCTGCTGCGGATACAGCTCCGCTGGGCGGGGCATGTCTCCAGGATGGAGGATCATCGCCTACCAAAGATCACCCTGTTCGGCGAGCTTGCTACTGGACACCGTGACAGAGGGGCACCAAAGAAGAGATACAAAGACTGTCTCAAGAAGTCACTTAGTGCCTGCCAAATCGACCACCACCAGTGGTCTTCGCTTGCTGCGGACCGTGACACCTGGCGCTCCACCATTTACAAGGCAGCTGTCTCCTTTGAGGACTCTCACAGAGCTAGCCTTAAGGACAAGCGTCTCAGGAGAAAAAACAGAGATGCTGCAGCTCAGAACCCTGGCCATACCTTCCCCTGCAGCCACTGCGGTCGAACCTGCCTGTCTCGGATTGGCCTCCGCAGCCACGAACAAGCCTGCAGACGTCGTGGGCAACTCCTATAAAATCTTCGTTCGCGAAGTCAAGCCAAGAGAGATAGTACTTACAGATAAGGATACAGACCAATAGCTTTAGTTCAAGGGTGGTGCCAGAATAGCTTGGTGCCTAGAGGCACCAAGCTATTCTGGCACCAACCTTGAACTATTTTCGTCAAACATATTTCACACACTGGTGTATTCCGAATGATAAGGCTTAAAGGAAAGGCACTGAAAGGTCTCTGTTCTTCAACCTGATAATGAACGAACTGGCATTCAAATGTAGATCTGAACTCTATACTTACAGCGAGCTGTGACAGTGGCAGGTCTCCTAGCATGAAGACATTGTTGTCGCAGTATACAGAGAGATTCTGCAGGTCCACAAGTTTGTACATAATATCAGCCGAGTCATGGCTCACAAACTTTGGCACCTGCACATGCAATATGTCTCAAGGTGAAACAAGTGAGGTAAACAAAACTAGAAAGAACTATAACTTTGTTCTTTTTATTTAAAAAAATAACTTAAATTTTTTTTAAGAACTTGGCTGCAGAGGCTCCTGAATATATCTACGCCCTTTAGTTTGACTCATTTCAGTTAGGAGACAGTGGGTGGAAATCCCCATAGGAAAAATGTTTCTTGATACAATACTGGTCTTCCTGGCAGCTAATTTGAGAAAATCACTAATAATAGTTTTCATATTTGAATCTCTTCCCCACTACCACACAAAAAAATCAAAACAAGAAAGGCAAAGCCATTGTGGCTCACGTGTATGACCGATTTACATGTCTGACCTTTGTGACAAGGGCTGGCTTCTGCAGCAGCAAAATCCATGTTTTCTGAAAATGTAAGCATTTTTCACACAACTGTCAACCCCCGTGACCCTTGACCTTTGTGATGAGTCGACTAAATTAGTATGCATAGGAAGGTCTTATCATCAGCTATCTTTGTATCAAATTTGGTTGAAAAATTTGCAAAAATTTGGGAACACCTACAATTTTTTCAAAAATCAGCATTTTACACACATTTGCCAGCCTCTTGTGACCCTTGACCTTTCTAAGGGGTCATCCAAATTAGTATGTATAGATAGATCTTACCATCAGGTATCGCTGTACCACATTTGGGTTTTAAGTTGTGAATAGTATTTGGGAAAAAAACATCTTTTGTCAAAATATGGTGATTTTAGACCTATTTCCTGAGCTCTCATGACCGTTGACCTTTCCAAGGGATCAACCAAATTAGTGTGCATAGAAAGGTCTTCCCATCAAGTATCTCTGTAGCAAGTTTGGGTTAAAAGTTGTGAATAGTATTTGAGATAAATTTTATCAAAATATGGCTATTTTTGACCTATTTCCTGAGCACTTGTGACCCTTGATCTTCCTGAGGGATCATCCAAATTAGTATGCATAGGTCTTACCATCAGGTATCTCTGTACCAAGTTTGGTTTTGAAGTTGTGAATAGCATTTGAGAAAAAAAAACATCTTTTGTCAAAATATGGCTATTTTTCACCTATTTCTTGAGCTCTTGTGACCCTTAACCTTTCCGAGGGATCAACCAAATTAGTATGTATTGAAAGGTCTTACCATCATGTCTCTTTGTACCAAGTTTGGGTTTGAAGTTGTGAACAGTAATTGAGAAAAAATAAATTATGTCAAAATATAGCAAATAAATTATGTGAAAATATAGCTATTTTTGACCTATTTCCTGATCCCCTGTGACCTTCACTTTTGTGAGAGGTCACTCAAATTGGTATGTTTAGAAAGGTCTTACCACAAAGTATCCATGGGCCAAGTTTGAAGAATGTGGCTTGATTAGTCTCCGAGAAAATGCTAACGCTAAAGTTTACCACGTACGACGGAGGACAGACGTCGGACGGACGGACGGACGACCACTGGCCCAAAACATACTCACTTTTGCTTCACGCATGAGCCAAAAATATCTTTTCTCAAAATATGGCTACTTTTGACCTATTTCCTGAGCCCTTGTGACCCTTGACCATTCCGAGGGATCAACCAAATTAGTATGTGTAGAAAGGTCTTACCATCATGTATCTTTGTACCAAGTTAGGGTCTGAGGTTGTGAATAGTATTGGAGAAAAAATAAACTATGTCAAAATATGTATTTTTCTTTAAATGTATTTTTTGGGAAAATACCTACATTACTTTTAGGATAATACACCCAGATTATCGATTTCAGCCTAAGACCCTTAACTAAGCAACAAGGGGAGCAACTCTTGTGATGTGCTAGCTCACCACCTGAGTGGCCTCCCTTACCTGAGTGGCCTCCCCTCCACCCGTATAATTACGCATGCGCAGTACTGCCTCGCCAGTCTTACTCTTAGCTTACTAGGGGCAAGCGGGGCAGGTGGCAGGTCGTCCGAGTAATGCCATCGGTAGGTATTTTTCAAAAAAATACATTTTAAAGAAAAAATACATTTGTTTCCTCAAAATAGCCTACTGATGTCATTACTATTAGGAAGAATAACAAAAAGGAGGAGGGTGCCGTCAACCAGCCATGCAACTGCACATGAGCCACAGAGACGTCTCCAAGTAGGGCCAGGTTGTCTTGTTGGCCCAAGAGGTGTCTCAGGTAGAAACGGGCGAAGGTGGATTCTGACTGCCAGCCGACCGCCGTGATAATGTCCTTTACAGCGAAGTTGCAGTCGAGGGCGACGCTCATCGAGACCGCTCTGATTTTATGTGCCCGGATCCAAAGTCTCTTTGCCAGCCGACCACTGCGATAATGTCCTTTACAGTGCAGTTGTGCCCAGATCTGAAGCCTCTATGCCGCCCCGCACACCACCACCCCCTCCCCCCCCCCCATCCCCCACCCCATCCCCCACCCCACCCCACCGGGGAGAGTTCATCATAGGCGAAGCGGATGACCCAGTGCAACCATGACAAGATCGTCTGCGCGGAAATGTCATCTCTGCCCAGTGCCAGGGCCAGGAAAAGGCGGGAGCAGCCTCTTCTGAAAGGCTTTGACCTACGTAGGTAGATCCTCAAAGCCCGGACTAGGTCCTGTTGACGAGACACTTGGGACTGATCAAATCCCTTGAGCGGCCAGAGGGTGATTACCGGCACCGCGGCCGTGGGGAGCCGATTTTTTGCCAGAAAGGTCCGGTTGGTTAGAAGCTCTACTGAGCCGTCCGATCAGAATTGGAGACAGGCTGGGTCTACCGATAGAGCATGTAGCTCGCTAACTCTTGCCGCCATAGCCAGAGCAAGGAGGAAGCAGGTCTGCCAGGCCACGGATAGCCGTGGGCAAGGGCTCAAACCGGGCTGAGTTAAGCCACGTGAGCACCCAAGGGAGGTCCCAGCGTGGCACCAACGAGCACAAGACTGGTCGCCGGAGCTCGAAATGTGCCATCAGGCCTGCTAGATCCTTACAAGAGCCCGGATCTGTCCGTCCCAAATGTCGGTAGGTGTCAGCGACCATGGAGAAGTAACCCCTGATGGTAATGGGTGCCAGTGTCTGTTCCTTGAAAAGCCAAAGGAAGAACTCAGCAAGTTGTGGCATCATCAGTGCTGTGTAGAAAAGGTGTCGAGCTTCGCACCAGGATAGGAAGACCCGCCACTTGCCTTCATACACCTGGCGGGTGGAAGGTCTGCGGGCCGCAACGATAGCCTCTACAGCTGCATGCGAGAAGCCTCTTGCTGTGAGGGCCTTCCGCACAACCTCCAGGCGTGTAGCGCAAGCCTCTCCGGGCAAGGATGGAAAAGGTTCTGCCTGGGTTGTTTCAGCATCGTGCAAGGGGTTGGTAGTTGCTCCTAGGCTACGTGGCGAGGCCCAACAGGTCGGTCATCCAACTCCTGTTCCAACTGAATGGGGCGACCAAAAGGAGAACTGTGTTGCTGCCTTGTAGCTTATGCACGATCTTGGGTACCAGCACGCTGGGAGGGTAGGCGTAGGCCACGAGGCCCTCCCAGGAGATGGAGAGGGCATCTATCCCCCACGCGAGGGGGTCCGGAATGGGCAATACGAAGACCAGAAGCTGCTTGTTCCACCTGGTCCCAAACAGGTCGATCATGGGTCGAGTCACCCAGCGAGCACAGATCATGTGAAAAATCTCCAGACTGAGGGACCATTTGGTGTGTAGGAGCTGTCCCCGTCACGACAGAGAGTCCGCGAGTACGTTTAGGTGGCCCGGAATGTGTCGAGCTTTGAGCGAGATCATGTGGTTCCGGCACCACAGCATCAATTGGTATAGGAGCATGCAGAGCGTCGGAGAGCGTGTACCCCCTAGCTTCTGTATGTACGACACCACTGTCGAGTTGTCGGAGAGGACTAGCACTTCCTAAAGAAATAAAAATTGCCGGAAGAGCGGGCGGGAAAGGATTTTCACGTTGAACGCCGTCTACAGCTGTGAGAGGTCCCCACCACCAAAAGGTTATCTGTTGTGGGGGGGGGGGGGGGGGGGGGGGAACGTCAGCAGCCACCACCCATCATGCTCTGACAAGCGGGCGGGAATGGTAGAGTGAGACACTAACGGGCCCGTCGGGGCTGACGGTAGGACCATCTGGGTGCGGAGAGAGAAAAAGTATCCGAAGCAGCACATCTGGGTCCAGGGGTGACCAGAGGCCCGGGGGCGGGAGAGGGATTCTCCGCCAACGGACCACCCAACGCCTGAACAGGGAATGTGCATCGCTGGGCCATTGAAAATCGCCACAGCGCAGGCAGGTCTGAACATTATGCAAGAGAAGAAAGGGTCAATTAAAATCGAGAACCACAAGGGGACCAAAGGTTGCAAGAAACGACCGGACGCACCGCGACTGCCAAATTTTCAAAGAATAAAATTCACGGGCAAGGTCAAAGACTGTCAGCTCTTCCAAGCCAGCAGTAGACAGTACCTGAGGCCTTACCTCATCATTGGAGAGAGGGAAATCCAAAAGAAACACCAAAAAGCACCAAACACAAAAGCACACTGAAGGCTGAGTAGCTGTTATCTTACGGAAGTTAAGTATGAGACTGACGAGGCGGTACTGCGCATGCGCAATTATATGGGAGAAGGGGAGGCCACTCAGGTGGTGAGATAGCACCTCACAAGAGTTGCTTGCCTTGTTGCGTAGTTATACGCAAGGGGTCTTAGGCTAAAATCGATAAGCTAGGTGTATTTTCCTAATAGTAATGCCATCGGTAGGCTATTTTGAGGAAACAAATAACTATTTTGAACTATCTCCTGATCCCCTGTGACCTTGACCTTTGTGAGAGGTCACTCAAATTGGTATGTTTAGAATGGTCTTACCACAAAGTATCCTTGGGCCAAGTTTGAAGAATGTGGCTTGAATAGTCTCCGAGGAAATGCCAACGTTAAAGTTTACCACGGATGACGGCGGTCAGACGACACTGGCCCAAAACATACTCACTATTGCTCTGAACGTGAGCCAAATAGCGCAATAACTCATTTTGTTAACCTCATGACTGCTACTGACCATACTGTTCAGAGGAAAGACACATAGTTCCACATCATTTCTGCCAAGCTGTATTGTCAGTAGCAATCAAGGGGTTAAATGCACATCAATATGGTTACAGTCATTCACAATTTGCAGGAGATGGCGTTTCAGAACCCCAGGAATTCACTCCACATCTGTCCTTGTTACAGCCTGGAGCCTTGACCCATCTAGCCCTGATGTCTTACAACAGGAGAAAGATCGACCATGATAATTCAAGGGTAGTGCCAGATTAGCTTGGCACCTGATGGTGCCAAGCTAATCTGGCACTACCCTTGAATTGTCATGGTCGATCTGTCTCCTGCATCTGGTGCTTAGTTGATAGGTGACACCTCCAAACGTGGCCTTGGGGTTCAAAGGGTTTGGGTCCAAAATCACAGAGCATCACAGACGCATCATCAGTAATAACAAAGCATGGAACTCACCCATGTGTGGTCTGTGCTGTGTACGTTCAGCTTCTTGATGGTCAAGCCACAAGCAAAAGGACAGGCAGTGTTTGTTTTATCGTCCTCGTAACGTAGGTGAACATCTTTCACATTCAGCTGGAAAAAAAAAAAGGACCTTATTTTAGCACAATGAACAAGAATGCAAAGCCCTAATGGCTTGTGTGAGCTAAACACACATACAGTAACTGGTATAGGTCAATAATTAGGTCAATAAATAAATAAATAAATAAACAATCGGATAAGCAGCAACCAATGGAACAAGTAACAGAGCCAAAGTTTCATGCAAGGGAACATGCATATAAAAAGAAAGAAATCAGTACACATATGATATGCAAATTTGGGGTACGTAGTCCAAAATGCAAACCTAACACATGGTGTTATTTAACCCATCCTGAGGCTGATTTTGTAAAAATCTGCTTTGTTCCATGAAGGCTAAATTACAGATCAGGAGACAGATCAACTGTTTTTAGTTCAAGGGTGGTGGCAGAATAGCTTGGTGCCTCATGCGCCAAGCTATTCTGGCACCACCCTTGAACTACCGGTCAAATTTATTTCAAGCAATGGGTGTATCAGAATGATAAGGGTTAAGTAAATATACCAAGGGACATAAAAACCCACAGACCTGAATGTTTTCCAAGATGTTAGCAGCCATGGAGGCTCCGTAGGAGAACCACGATCCACCATCTGCAGCTTTTGTCTGTCGCAACACCTGCCACTTGGTCTCCAGAGCTTCCAACATGGCCCTCTTGGCCTTTTGCAAGATCTCCTTCTCCTCCTTCTCATCGTACTGAAACAACAACAGTAGGTTTGATCCCCCTTGTGCATGCAGCCACCTGTACCATAAGCTGCATTGGTTGGGTACTGTAAGAAGGCTAAAACATGTGCACACTATACACTAATGCAGTTCAAGAACAATCCTCAATTCATCATAAAGGAAAAGCCTTTGTGTCATTGCTGTTGTACACATGTATCTCACTAAATACAGTATAGTGAAAACTGTCAAACAGAGAAACAGTACAAACCAAGTAATGACTTAGACGTGCAGGGCTTATTGCACGCAACACTACACACCTGGCTGTCTCTTCCATCTAGTCGCCGTTACTCTGTTCTCAAAGCACGCACAAACCGTTTTAGTAACAGTTTTTATCCTAGTGCTATCTGAGCCCTTTCAGCGTTATAAGCGTGCGATGATGTGCTCTGTGGGCCAATTATAGAGTTTCATTGCCGAGGACTGATGTTTGTGTGAATGACTGAGTGAGAGTGTGTATATGCGTGGAATCGTGTGGCAGGCCTACAGAGTACCTCGCCCAATCCTTGTGCTATCCCCTTGGCTGTTGGTGGTACTTTTGGTTGACTCCATGAGTCTCCTCCCCCGGCAGACCGCGCCCCCAACGGTTGAGAGGATAGTGTTTGCCAGTATTTTAGCCTAGTCTCATGATATAATTATATTAACCAGTTTTACACATGACTGTGCTCACTAAATTAAAGACATACTTACTCTAAGATATTCTGTTTCATTTTAAATGATATATTTTTACTTTTAATTAAATTAGACTTCCTAGATTAATATGCGTGTGTGTTGTGTGGGTGTGGTAGATGGGTGTGAGTGGATATGTATTGGTTTGTGAGATTAGTTGTCCAGTTTTAAAGTTTTTACAGTTTGTGTAGGGCATTGGGTTTGTGTGATAGAGTATTAATTATTTCTTGTTGTTGACTGTGATGTTTGTAACTGTAATGACACCAACACACATTCCTATGCTTTATGTTTCTTAACCCATATCATACTGAGGCTGAAAGCTTCAAACTTGTACACTGCCATATATGCAAGCTAAATTATAGTACTCACGGATAAGGATATAGACCAATGGCTTTAGTTCAAGGGTGGGGCCAGAATAGCTTGGCGCCTAGAGGCGCCAAGCTATTCTGGCACTACCCTTGAACTATTTTAGTCAAACTCATTTCACACACTGGTGTATTCCGAATGATAAGGGTTAAGGCAAATGGGAATAAACAGTATCTGTATCTGTATCAGTATCACTATCTGTAAACAAGATCTGTACTTATGAAAAAATAATAACAGACAGACAAGATAAGTACACTGTTAAAAAATAAAACAATAAGATACGCACAGCCTAGTACATACCTTACAATAACATGAAAGCTGAATCAGTTGAGCTGGTCTGACACAATTAGTGAATTACATGCAAAGAAGTTTTAATTTGGCTCTTCTAATGTTCCACTCTTTTTTTATCACGTTTATCTCTCACACACACACACACACACACACACACACACACACACACACACACACACACACACACACACACACACACATACACACACACACAAATGCAGAGTCTACCAAACCAACTAGACAGACATGATGAAGCAGCGTTTACACAGGTGAGTGGAATATTGCTCTTTACATTACACATATACATTCCACAATCTGTGTAAATGTCTCGGCCAGTCATAACGAATGCAGTCAACAACAGCTGTAGACATAATCACTATTTTATCTTACGAGTGCAACCCAGGCAACCGAGGTAATTTAGTATGTAGGTAAACAGTTAATACAGTTTACACAGGATCTACAATGGACTGAGATCAAATCATTAACCCATTTAGCCTCAAGGACACATTTCCTAAATTTTGAACGTGTCACTTAAGGATTATGTACCAGTTGCAGGAGATGGATGGACCATGATAATTCAAGGGTAGTGCCAGATTAGCTTGGCTCCTGCTGTAGGGCGTTGGGGCTAAATGGGTTAACTCACATTACTTGCAATATATCTGTACTGGTACATCATCTGGGAGCTTAGAGCTTTCATCCTCAGATTTACAATTACAGATCTGTTGGGGCTAAATGCATTAACTGACATTACCTGTAATATATCTCTGCTACTGCTAGTCAATAAATTGTCCACATTAAGTCAATAGAGCTTTCGTCCGTAAGATTTAAGATTATAGATCTGTACAATTTTAATGGATGAGGGACACTGCCAAGGTATCGCCCCAGGATAGTAACCAACCAAAATGGATTTATTTTTATTGACATGTCTTTCCTTGTATTTTCAAATCACTACCACAGATTTTTCATGCTTTTGCCAAATAACAGGACATTTGATCTGAAAATCTACCGTGAAAGAATTCAGCATGAAAATACCTTTCTATCAACTATCCTATGGTATCACAAAATGCAAGTTGCACTTTGGGGTTCCAAAGGAGAGTCAATGGGTGACATTACCTGAAGGTTCTTCAGTGGTCCTGCAACCAGGTACAGTTTCTCAATGGAGATAACCCATGGCTCACTTCGCAGTCGTCGTAGTGGAATGTGCAGAGTAATCTTCCCAATAAAACCTGAAAAATAAAGTTGTAACTCAAGAATCAATCCATTTATAATGTTTTTCTTTTATTTCCACTTTCCAGAGAGCTGAATAATAATAAGGTAATAATTACAACTTAACCCATTCAGTGCCAGCTGACACAAACTGTGTTTCTGCAATCTTCATTAATCCGAAACCAAAATATCCTAGGTGTCCCAGGAACATGGATTCAAAGTGGTGTCAGCAAGAGGTATAGATCCTCATGAGCCCCTGCAATTGCGGGGGCTCATGAGGACCTCTTGCAGATGGATGGTGTTCAACTTTTCTCAGCACTGCACGGGTTACATACCGTCAGCTAAGCGCTACAAACAAGACATGGCCACAGCAAATGCATCAAACATGGTAGCTCCAGGACAGTTTCTCCATTACTGATAAATCAACCAATCGAATCAATCATGATAATTCAAGGGTAGTGCCAGATTAGCTTGGCGCCGACAGGCGCCAAGTTAATCTGGCACTACCCTTGAATTATCATGGTCGACCAATCTTCTGCTGTAGTGTGTCAGGGCTGAATGGGTTAAGTTTATGGTCCTTTGACATCAGTTTGGCTTACAGATTGTCAGATTGTGAAACAAATAAAACATTACATCACCACAGAAATGCTACATTGATCTATTATATATGAGTTATTTGGGTTTAACGCCGAGCTGGCAACTAAGGCCATCTCACGGCGTTTGATTTATATAATGAATAAATATTCTATAGAAGTATAAAACCAGCACACAATCATGCATGAACACACACACACACTTCAGGGTAACCCAAGACACCAAGAAAATCATACACTAAAATTGCATTACAATAAATTATAAAAATTAGTTGATGCAAAAACAATTACCTGATTTAACTTCAAGTGGAATGTCAAGGCTCTTAAGGGCATCTTTTTTTAGAGGGAGATTCTCTAATTCAACAGCTCCTTGCAACAAAGCAATGGACAGTTGATCAGTATTGAGGTTCTCCACGTATTCTCCCACGTATGTGTTCAGAACCCATGCTGCCAAGCCTTCCAACATAGTACTGGTGTGATGGTGGTCAGAGTCCACACTAGAACTCTTCTCACCGTGTCAAACAGCAGCAGCAAGTTGCTCTTAGGAGTCCTAGTATCTCATGTTGATATTCTGAAAAAGAAAAGATATTATATATGACTGAACATGCGTAGAGAATATATTTGTCACTGTAACAGGTAAAGTAGTGGATTAAATCCTTTTTCAAAATCGGGTCATGAAGTAGGTACCCCCCCCCCCCCCCCCCCCCCCCCCCCGTCCCCTCCCCAATGTGCTTTGTGAGTACAGCATGGCAAAAAAAAAAATTAATTTAAACGTACAACAAGCAAGGCAAAGCCCTTTTGGCTCACGTATATGACCAACCCACACATGTCTGACGATAAGAAAAGGGGTGGCTTCTGCACTAACAAAATCCATGTTTCCTCAAAATTTAGTTTTCACACATCTGTGAAACCCCCATGACCTTTGCGCTGAGTCAACTACATTAGAAAACATTGGGAGGTCTTATCATCAGCTACCTTTCTGCCAAATTTGATTGAAAATTTTGCAAAAATGTTGACAATAACTATAATTATTGACATTTTATACACATTTGTCGACCTCTTGTGACCCTTGACCTTTTCCGAGGGGTCATCCAAATTAGTATGCATAGATAGGTCTTACCATCAGGTATCTCTGTAGCAAGTTTGGGTTTGAAGTTGTGAATAGTAATTGAGAAAAAAACATTTCTTGTCAAAATATGGCTATTTTTTACGTATTTCCTGAGCTCTTGTGAGCCTTGACCTTTCCAAGGGGTCATCCAAATTAGCATGCATAGATAGGTCTAACCATCAGGTATCTCTGTAGCAAGTTTGGGTTTGAAGTTGTGAATAGTAATTGAGAAAAAAACATTTCTTGTCAAAATATGGCTATTTTTTTTAAAACGTATTTTCTGAGCTCTTGTGACCCTTGACCTTTCCGAGGGGTCATCCAAATTATCATGCATAGATAGGTCTTACCATCAGGTATCTCTGTAGTAAGTTTGGGTTTGGAGTTGTAAATAGTAATTGAGAAAAAAACATTTCTTGTCAAAATATGGCTATTGTTTTTTTTTAAACCTATTTCCTGAGCTCTTGAATGTGATCCTTGACCTTTCCAAGGGGTCATCCAAATTAGTATGCATAGATAGGTCTTACCATCAGGTATCTCTGTAGCAAGCTTGGATTTGAAGTTGTGAATAGTATTTGACAAAAAAATATCTGTTGTCAAAATATGGCGATTTTGGACCTATTTCTTGAGCTCTTGTGACCCTTGACCTTCCAAAGGATCAACCAAATTAGTATGCATAGAAAAATCTTACCATCAGGTATCTTTGTACCAAGTTTGGGTTTGAAGTTGTGAATAGTCTTTGAGAAAAACATTTGGTAAAAATATGGCGATTTTTTTTAAAATCTATTTCTTGAGCTCTTGTGACCCTTGACCTTTCCAAGGGATCAACCAAATTAGTGTGCATATAAAGGTCTTACCATCAGGTATCTTTGTACCAAGTTTGGGTTTGAAGTTGTGAATAGTATTTGAGAAAAAATAAATTATGTCCAAAAATAGCTATTTTGATATATTTCCTGATCCCTTGTGACCTTGACCTTTGTGAGAGGTCACTGAAATTGGTATGTTTAGAAAAGTCTTGCCACAAAGTATCCTTGGACCAAGTTTGAAGAATGTAGCTTGAATAGTCTCCGAAAAAAAATGACAATGTTAAAGTTTACCACAGACGATGGCAGATGAACGGACGACCACTGGCCCAGAACATTCTCACTTTTGCTTCGTATGTGAGCCAAAAAGGAACACTTTGACCTGCCAATCAAGTCACTAATCAAGTGTCCCATATGACATATTTCATGATAGTTTCATAAACTTTAGCTGAATGAGATCTGACAAAACCTAAAAATAGATCCATGACTCTGCAATGCATGTAACGCAGGATGGCAAACTTTTGCTGCACAGCCACTTCATAATTTTGCTGAAAAAAGCACTGCAAGACTCATTCTTGGTGAGCAAAAACATACACTGTTTTCAATTAAAAAAAAAAACGAATATTGCATGTTCCTGCACTGTATTTTTGTATTTTGTTCTGAATGTGACAGCAGTGTTCTTCACCCTGTTCTCCTGGCAGAGTTCAGAATGCATGTGCCGCCTTTCGCCTTTCATATCTCGGATTTATTCAAGACAAAAGAGGTCATGTTGACCAAACCATAGATCAAAAGAGCTTTAAAAGAGATATTTCTTTTTATGATGTTTATATATATATATCAACATCATAAAATGGTAATTTATGCTAGAGTTATGGCTTCTGGAAAGTGCAACTAGCCATTTGCAGGTTCTAAAGTACTGTGGGCTTTACTATGCCAGCAGTTTATTTTTCAGCAAAATACTGGGAGCATGTGCCATACTTCACACCTTGGGGATAAAGCAAAACAAAAGGCCATGTGTTGCAGTGACTGTAGATCATAAAACAAACCATTCTTAGAATGAAAACATTAAACAAATGAAAGATACCACCTAGCAAGTAGATGAGTCACAAGTATTGTTTAAGATAAGAGATAAGATAAACTTTATTGCCATATGGTCAAGAGTACGACTGGGTGTCTAATGGTAAAATCTACCCCCTCTCTCACAAAACCTGCTACAAAATTATCAGCAGTGGACAGATCAAACTAAGGCATACATCATTTTGTAGGGAAATGGATAAGGTTTCCAGTGATACATGATCTTTGGGTGACCACAGAAGAATTTGGACATTATCACAGGTTTTTTTTGACCAAATCCGAATTATAACTAGAGAGCAAAACGTGACACATTTTACACATGCTCCATGGAACTCAGATTTTCAAAGGAATGCTGCACTATGAAAAATCACTGTTACTGTCACAAGATGTTGGCAATGTTGGCCTAAATTACCATTGTGTTGATGATTTTCTAGAGCAAGTTGCTTTTGCATAATTCACCATAATATAAGAGCCTGCTTGAACATGTGTTGTAAATTTTGTCAGCAGAAATCATACTACTATAACACATTTTGACAAAGGGTCAATTATTAAAACTTGTGTGTTATTTTGTAGAGTATGTACTTTGTTTTTATGATGAAAGGTCTGTGGTTCTTACATGGAAAATCAAATGATCCAGTTTTGAAGATTTATACTCAGAATGGTGTAAATGTTGAGTTATGTTCAAACAGTTTAGGCACTTATTTATCTCTACTAATCTGTTGTTTTTGCTGAAGACATCTGGTGTAGTGATTTATATCAAGGTTTTGAAGAGGATGCATGGGTGATAGATGAAAGAAACCCTTTACGAGGTTTACAGTATGCATCCAAATTTTGGGTGTAAATTGTTATGTTCAAGCAGTCCAGCAAACTTTATAGATATATTATTTTCTTTTCACTTATTCTGCAATAAATCTATAGTAGCACTATACTTATTTAGACAAGACCTTGGTAGACCCAAAAAATACCTAATTTTGTTCAGTTGATATAATTTTATTGTATTTTTTTCTGCGTACTTACTTACTTACGCCTGTCACCCCTTCCCGGGTATAGGCTGTCGACGAGAGACCTCCAGCAACTCCTGTCCTGTGCTTCTCCTTCGATTCTACTCCAGGTGGTTCCCAGTCTCTTGATGTCAGCTTGGAGGTCTCGACGCCAGGAGTTTCTCGGCCTACCTCTTTTCCTCTTTCCCTGGGGGTTCCATGACAATGCCTGCCTAGTGATACTGGAAGCTGGCTTTCTCAGGCTGTGACCGATCCATCCCCATCTTCTTCGCCCAATTTCATTCTCTGCTGTTATCTGCTCTGTTCTCTCCCAGAGTCTGACGTTGCTGATCTTCTCTGGCCAGTGGATTTTCAAAATTCTTCTAAGGCAACTGTTCATGAAGGTCTGTACTCTGTTGACTGTGGTTTTTGTCAATCTCCAAGTCTCTGCTCCATATAGGAGAACTGCTTTTACATTGGAGTTGAAAATCCGGACTTTGGTGTGTTGTGACAGCTCTCTGGAACTCCACACGTTTTTTTAACTGGAGAAAGGCTGCTCTGGCTTTACCGATTCGTGCTCTGACATCTGCATCAGTGCCGCCTTTTTTGTCTATGATGCTCCCGAGATAGGTGAAGGACTCCACCTCCTCCAACGGGGTGCCAGCAAGCAAGATTGGTTCTTACCTGGTTGTGTTCAGCCTCATTGTCTTTGTTTTCTGTTTGTGAATGGTGAGGCCCACTTGGGACGAGATGTCAGCAAGCCTCGTGGTCTTGTCCTGCATTTGTTGATGAGTGTGGGCCAGTAATGCCAAGTCGTCTGCAAAATCGAGGTCGTCAAGCTGTGTCCACAGTGTCCACTGTATTCCACTTCGTCTGTGCTCTGTGGTCATCTTCATGACCCAGTCTATGACCAGTAGGAAGAGGAACGGAGACAGCAGACACCCCTGCCTGACACCAGTTCTGACCTGGAGCTCCCTGGTGAACTGCCCTTCGTGGATCACGCGACATGTCATGCCATCATAGCTGCTCTTGATCAGGCGGACGAGCTTTGTGGGTACACCATAGTGTCGTAGGAGTTTCCACAGAGTCTCTCGGTCCACGCTGTCAAATGCTTTCTCATAATCCACAAAGTTGACGTACAGCGGGGAGCTCCACTCCAGAGACTGTTCCACGATGATGCGGAGAGTGGCGATCTGGTCTGTACATGATCGGTTCTTCCTGAATCCTGCTTGCTGGTCTCTCAGCTGGGGGTCAACGGAGCTCTTCATTCTCTCTAGGATGATCCTGTTGAAGACCTTTCCTGGTACTGACAGCAAGGTGATTCCTCTGTAGTTGGAACACTTGCTGAGGTTGCCTTTCTTGGGAAGCTTGATTAGGTACCCCTCTTTCCAGTCAGCTGGCATCACCTCCTCTTCCCAGATCTTTCCAAACAGTGGGTACAGCATCTCCACTGTTGTCTCTAGGTCTGCTTTCAGAGACTCCGCTGGGATGCCATCTGGCCCTGCTGCTTTGCCATTCTTCAAAAATGCCACTGCTTTTCTGATTTCTTCCCGGCTGGGTCTGTCACAGCTGATGGGTAGGTCGGTCTCTGCCGGCTGGATGTCTGGGGGGTCGGGTGGGCTAGGTCTGTTCAGTAACTCTTCAAAATACTCGGCCCATCTGTCGAGTTGGTCTGCTCTGTCTGCAATAGGCTTGCCTTCTTTGTCTTTTACTGGTCTTTCTGTATGGCCATACTTACCCGACAATATTCTGGTAATGTCGTAGAGCTGTTTCATGTTGCCGCTGCCTGCTGCCTTTTCTGCCTCTGCTGCCAGGCTGTCTGTGTAGGCCCTCTTGTCTGCCCTGATACTACTCTTTACCTCGCGGTTGGCTTCCGAGTATTCCCCCTGTGCCCTTACTTTGGCTGCTCTCGTGCGACTGTTGTTGACCGCTGCTTTCTTCTGCTTCCTCGCTTCTATCTTCTTCAAGGTCTGTGCCGACAGCCAGTCCTTGTGGTGGTGTTTCCTGAACCCTACAGTGTCTTTGCAGGTTGAGTTCAGCGCCTCTCTAACTGCCTTCCACTGCTGCTCTGTGGTGACCGCCTCCTCTTCATTTACTAGCTCCTGTAGCGCTTGAAACTGGTTGGACAGCATCAGTTTGAACTCTTCTCTAACTCCAGTTTCTCTCAGGAGGCCTACATTATAGCGCTGTCTTCTTGTTGTCTCTGTGCGGCTTTTCTTTAGCTTGAGCTTCATTCTTAAGGTAAGCAGATGGTGGTCTGAGGCGACATCTGCTCCCCTCCTCACTCGAACATCTTGAAGGGATCTTCTAAATTTCTTGCTAATGCAGATATGGTCTATTTGGTTCTCTGTTGTATGGTCAGGTGAGACCCAAGTTGCTTTGTGTATTCTTCTGTGTGGGAAGATGCTGCCTCCAATGACAAGTCAGTTTAGAGCACAAAAGTCTACAAACCTCTCCCCGTTCTCACTCATCTCCGAGCCTAGTCCCTGTCTCCCCATCACCTCTTCATATCCGGTGTTGTCCTCCCCTATTTTGGCATTAAAATCGCCCATGACGATGGTGATGTCTCGCTCCGCACATTTGTCTACGGCACTCTGGAGTCGGTCGTAGAACTCTTGTTTCTCTTCCTCGTCACCGTCATTGGTGGGCGCATAACACTGGATGACGTTCAGCTTGAGCTTTTTCTTGGTTCTAAAAGCTGCTGTGATAATTTTTTTTCTGCGTGCTGGCGTGTAAATGTTATGTTCAAACCAGTATGCACATTATTTTTTGTTGAAGGGTAAATTTTGTTGCAAATCATATAGTAGATGGTGCCAACAGATAAAAATAGTTATGCACATGCTGGTGCACAACACATTTGAAACTCTTTCCCAGGGATGCTGCAGCAGGAGATGGACTGATCATGATAATTCAAGGGTAGTGCCAGATGAGCTTGGCACCTACAGGTGCCAAGCTCATCTGGCACTCCCCTTGAATTATCATGATCAATCCATCTCCTACAACTGGTACACAGACAATGCCTCCAAAAGTTTCAAAATGCGGCCATGGGGTTAACCCTTATCATTTGGAGTACACCATTGTGTGAAATACGTTTGACTCAAATAGTTCAAGGGTAGTGCCAGAATAGCTTGGCGTCTCTAGGCGTCAAGCTATTCTGGCACCACCCTTGAACTAAAGCCATTGGTGTATATCCTTATCTGTAAGCACTATAACACTATAATGTAGCTTGTTATATATAATATATAGGGTTAAGCTTATTAACAAAGAAAGTGTGGGAGGCATAAAACTTTCTGGTAAAATATGGTAGAGATTCCACATGTTGTGGCAGAGCTGAGAAAGGGGTCAGCAGTCTAATTTGCCTTTCAGTTTGGCCTATATTCTGATGCATTCTACAAACGTTTTTAAAGCGTACGTAGAAATTACATTTGTTCATGCCATGCTCATACTGCTTGTGCTCTTTCTTCATTCATCTACATCTAATGAGAATCTTTTTTTTAAAAAGTCTTTGTATGTTTATTAAAATGGGAGGTGAATAGAATGACCCCTATTAGTGACCAGTGTTGGAGAATGAGTCAACAGCATACGAGCAAAACACATACTGGATAAATGTAACTTTGTAAGGTCCAAAATCACAGATTAGCACTGTATCTGTATTCTGATCTGGGAGATAATAAATCAATGAGGTCTTATTTCATCTATGGTGAGTCTAACTGCACACAAATGAAAAATGCAGAGGACCTAGATTGTAAATAATTACCATCAATGTTGACTGTTCATGTTTGCATTATAATGTATTAATGTACATGAGACTCAATATTATCATATATGCGATAAAAATGGGTTTGTGTCTGGATCTTTATGTGAGGTCACAGGTAAAACTGTGCTTTAACATGAATCACATAACCCTTTTTATCCTGATACCCCCATTGCTTGAAATAAATTTGATTATGATAGTTCAAGGGTGGTGCCAGAATAGCTGGGCGCCTAAGGAACCAAGCTATTCTGGCACCACGCTTAAACTAAAATGGTCGATCTATTTTGTAATCTGTAATGCTGCTTTCATAGGACAATAAGCACATTTCTAAAAATCAGCCTCAGGATGTAATGTGTTAAATGCGAAAGGACGGCATGAATCAGTGACAACCTGTTTAACTCATTCAGCCCGACGGCCGTATTTCCAAAATTTTGGAGGCGTCATGTAATGACTATGCACCAGTTGCAGAATTATCATGGTCGACCCATCTCCTGCTGTAGTGCATCAGGGCTGAATAAGTGAATGGGTTAATTCCATGTACATTATATACAAACACTAACGTGGTTACATTTGATTATCACTACAAATGCTTAAAACTGTGATACAAATTTAAATAAACCCTTAAATAAGACACGATTCTCATTCATCACACATCCATCATCCCACGGATACTTATTGAGTAATTCCATCACTCCGCGGATACTAAAATACATGTACTGCGCACAGATTGGTTTCGATGACTAGAACCTAAACTACTAAGAAGAAAATGACTACTTATCTTACCATGAATTTACACAGCTCTTCAGTCTGATTCTGTTTCACTTACATTTTCAACCGTCTATAGCATAGAATGTAAACTGAAACTGACGCAAGGTCTGAATGGGCTTTGGTGAGGCCAACGAGCTAATCACTTCCAACGCTCGAAGGTTGGCGGAAGTTGTCAAAAGTCAAGATGATATGGGAGCTTACTCCAATAAAACGTCGTCTGCTACATCACATAAAAAGCTGTCCATCGTTTCAGCCAAATGAACCCAAAGAATACCAGATGAATCCAATTAATGCCGAAATCAAACGATCAATATGGTGTATATGTGTCTGGGCATGTGTTATGGTTGTCCGTCTGTGCCTGTGAGTGAGTGAGCGTGTTTGTGCAATCGGTGTGTGCGCGCGCGCGCGCGCGCGCGCGCGTGTGTGTGTGTGTGTGTGTGTGTGTGTGTGTGTGTGTGTGTGTGTGTGTGTGTGTGTGTGTGTGTGTGTGTGTGCCGATCAGTGTCCTCCCCAGGGGTGGATCTGGAGGGGGGAGGGTTCCTGAGGCCCCCCCCCCTCCAGACCCAAAATTCAGTATGAAATGCAATAAAAAGTGTTTTTTTTTTTTTTTTTTTTTTTTTTTTTTGGGGGGGGGGGGATGTTTTGCCGCCCACTCTTTTTTTGAAATATCTTCGATCGTAGGACAAAAGGTTGTGGGGGAAAATGACAGAGACACTTAACATGTAGTTATATTCTTTAATATGTACTGCAACTATCAGTTTGTCAATAAAACCGCGTTTTCCACGATACGATTTCCTAATGTATTATTACATATGGCATGGAATGTTTCTTGTAGCGTTTATTAGTGTCTTATATTGTTGTTTTAAGACGAGCCAAAAGGCAAATTTCTGTCGTGCTTTGACACGAACAATAAAGTTTTATCGTGATACATTTGATAATTCTTGTCGTAAACAGACGCTGCAGGAGGAGATAATCAGCAGTTCCGGTTGAGAAAATCCTCGGGGAACTGGGACAATAGCAGTGGAAACGGGAAACTAACGATGCTCTCTGGCGAGCTGTGCCCCGATGTTTTCACCAGGACCACAGAACATGTGCATTATAAGATGTAAGATAAGGGGAATCCGTTGATTATAAATATTTGCCTTCTTTTCTGCACAATCATGTTTTTGTGTGTGTGCGACTACTTGAATCGTTAGCTTTTTCTTCTGCTATCGCTTGCTGAACATTTATTATGGTTTTGAGATGAGCTCAGATGGAAAGAAAGTTATATTTGTTGGAAAGAGTGCATTCTTGAGACACAATAAATGACAAATAAATTAAGAGTGAGGGTTGAGTCGGATTCACCATTGTTTTATATGAAATATATACTGAATGAAATATATATTACTGGGTGTGGAAGCTCATGATCAAGTTGATGCCGTCCGTGTTGGTGAGTCTTTCATCCCTTTCTCCAAGACTGTCCGAGATCTTGGTGTCTTTGTCGATACCAGTCTTACCATGGAAGACTATATCAGTGCTGTTGTCAGGGGATGCTACTTCCAGATCTTCTCTCCCTTGGGAAACTACGACCTGTCCTGACAGCCAAAGCTGCAAATGCTATCGCCGTTGCCCTTGTCCTATCCAGACTGGACTACTGTAACAGCTGTCTTTGGGGTCTGCCAGAAAAACAACTCAGACGTCTTCAACTGGTTCAGAACACTGCCACCAGAATTGTCACAAGAACCAAAAGAAGGGAGCATATCGCACCAGTCCTTAAGCAGTTGCACTGGCTTCCAGTCAAGCAAAGAATTGATCACAAGATTCTCACTTTGTGCCACAAGTCTATAAATGACCCAGACTCACCAGAGTACCTCCGGGAAATAGTCCCACACCATAACCCTCCGAGGCAGCTCCGTTCTGCTGTCCGGTCCAAACTCAGCACCCTAAGTGTTGAAAGCCACAAAAGGAAGCGACTTGGTTTCCGGGCATTTCACACTGTGGACCTAGGCTGTGGAATAGACTACCACAATCCTTGAGGGACATTGACTGCATTGGCACCTTCAGGAGGCACCTCAAAACCCAACTGTTTCTTAAATTTTTATTCTAGGACTACTGTGCACCAGAAGTTGCGAGTGTTGTTTTTTAAAATTTATTTTTATTTATTTTTTTATTTTTTTAATATTTTATTTATTTATTTATTTTGTGCCCTGAGCATGCTGGAGTGGATGCGCATTACAAGTGGACATCGTCATCATCATCATCCTCTGTAAAGTGATGTTTCTACCCGCCCGGCAATAGCCATTTGTGCTGCTCTAGTGAAATCTGCAGTCTCAGCTATTTTGCAAAACCATGCATTTCTTGAATTTGGCAATTTTAATTGTCTAGCCAGATTGTATGGAGGTGTGAATTTAGATAATATTTTTGTAGATCTGTGTTATTTCTGGATCCAAAGTGATCAGCCAGGCAACTTTGGGTGGCAATTAATTTTGTTTCCTAGTGTGTGTGTGTTTCCTTACTATGTGCAGTCGTTTCCTCCTTTATTCTGACTGGCTGCTATATTCAGAGCAAAATTATATAAATATATTCAGACAGAGTTGTAGGTTCTGGACAGAGGCTGAAAAATTGTGTAAACAAAGAAGGAAAAACACATGGTGCGGAAATGGAAACTGGTTCGGCAACAAGCAAATCTACAGCTAACACATCAATATTTACACAGAATTATCAGCATTACACCTTTTTTGTTTTGTTAAGTTTTGTTTTGTAGTTTGCTAGTTGCTGCACCTGTTTTGGTTTCCATACTGTTTGTTTGTCTTCAGTCGTGTTTGCACAATCATGTGTCCATTTGTTAGCCTCTCTCAACATCCTACAATTCTGTGTACAAGTTAATTCTTCACTGAATGAGTGCATTAAATGTAGTACGAAGTGAGAAATAAGGAGAGAAAAGCTTGGAAACGATGCAAACATGAACATACATGTGCTCTAGGTATAGAAATAAAACTGCCAACGTTCCTTGACTGACTGTAAATCGCAATAAAACAACAGAGACAGAAATGGGAACTTTTCACACCTTAACACAGTCTGGCTAAAAATCGCTAAAAACAAAACAAAACATCAAGCAAGATAGCGGAGACTTTGCAGATGTCACCAGAGCAGTGCAAATGGCTGCCAGGCTGGTGGAAACATCGCAAAATGGATTTTCCGCGAGTGATATGGTCAAATCTCCTCTGTAAATTTTTTTTTTTTTTTTTTTTTTTTTAAATTTTCAGGATGAAGAGAAAAACCAGAACATTTGCTAGATTACTCTGTTCACTTGTCTCAAGCCACTTCAGTTGGTAATCTCAGGCTTACCCGAGACGCACAATGGGGGATTCACTGCCAGACATCAACGTTGATGAGCTGACAGACTCCGTCAATAATGCAGTCAACGGGGCCCTGCTGCCTCCAGGCCCCATGCTCCCACCCCTTCTGGCAGCCCCTCTCCTTCCCACGCCAACTTGTGCATCATTTCCAAGCTTGCCACCAGTGTCTGGTACTGGAGTACACCCCCTTCCTATTTTCAGCTCAATACCATCATTTCCTACTGCAGGGCCTTTACCGATGCAAGGTAAGTTGAGAATCTTTGGAGGAAGTTGTTTTTGGCTTTTGTTATTGTTAAGTTTATGATAGTTTTCATTATGATACATGTATGTGGTACATTTTTGTGTGATTATGTGTGAAGGTTTTATTTGTAAAGATATGTTCTGTGTTCTATAGTTTGTACTGAGACAGATACATGTACTTTGATGTAATTCCTTATAATATTCATAAATTTATCTTGAATCTTCACTGTCTTGTGATTTTGAGTTCAAAACTTCAATTGTTCTTTTTTTTTTTTTCTGCTTTTATATTCTATTTTTGTAACTTTTTGTTGGGGGGGGGGGCAGGGGGGGGGGGGGGGGTGGGGGGGGGGGGGGGGGAGGAGAGGGGTGGATGGAGGTGGGGTGTGCAGGTTTTAAAAAACGTAAAATAAGCAAGAAAGGCCCAATGTTAACCCATTTGATTTAACCCTGAGTCTCTACAGTGGGAGATTGATTGACAATGATAGTTCATGGTGCCAAGCTAATCTGGCCCTACCCTTGAATTATCATGATCAATCTATCTCCTGCAACTGGTACATAGTCATTAGGCAACACCTCCAAAATTTGAGAAATGGGACCTTGGATCTAAAAGGATTAACTTTTGTATGTTCAACCCTTTTGGTGGCAATAAACGTACCATTGCAGTCTCACATCCAGATTTAAAACCTAATCTACCTACATGAGGCACACGGACATGAATGAGGTCAACAAGAGACATACTTAGGTCACCAGAATGAGCCACCACATCTGTAGGGGCTCACGATCTATGCCTCTTGCATTTGTGTATTGTTGGGTGCGTTCCAACAGTGAAAAAGTAAGTAATCTAGATCTGTCTTCATACATCAGTGCAAACATATGTAGTCGGTCATCCTGTTCACAAAAATGTTGTTTGAAGAACAGTCGCCTAACTGTGAATCATAAAAATACATCAAATATTTAACAACTTGCTTTCCTTTTTGAACGTTTTCCATTATCATTATAGTTTTGAAAAGCACATTGTCTTCTCTGCTCAAACATGTTTTTCAGAGAACAATCTTTCTCTAAACAGTGAAAAAAAAAATATATGGTGAAAAGTTAAGCTTTTTGTTTCCTTTGTCAAAAATAGGTCCTGCTACCTGTGTGCATTCCACATCAGCTGAGACTCCTCACAGTGCCAGTGCTGATGATGAAACTGAGACTAGTTGTAGTCTCAGCCGAGACAGTGCCATCACCACTGCTACCACCACCACCGGAAGCAGTGATGGCAGCAACAGCACTATGCCCTCGTCTTCCTTGTTGCCAATTTACTTGCCGGTGTCTGCTCCGGGCTGTAGCCCCATGTTCATAATGTTCTCGCTCCAGTTGCCCATGCCAGATACCGCACCAGGTGAGGAATGATCATTATGAGTTAGCATCAGTTCAAGATGTAGCAAAACTGTTGCCACAAAGGTTTCA
The DNA here is from genome assembly GCA_036245525.1 of Semisulcospira habei. NCBI lineage: Eukaryota > Metazoa > Mollusca > Gastropoda > Semisulcospiridae > Semisulcospira > Semisulcospira habei. The sequence continues at coordinate 177,743,697 of BTPG01000006.1, read as the reverse complement.
TGTGAAAGGAAAACAGAAAATAGAGGTTGAAAACCTTTTAAGTTGGAAACATGAAACGCAACGTTTTGGATCAAAGATCCTTCTTCACGATGAAATAAATTTGACTGATAGTTCATGGGTGGTGCCAGAATAGCTTGGTGCCTGAGGCACCAAGCTATTCTGGCACCACCCTTGAACTAAAAAAACAGTTGATCTATCTTCCCATCTGTAATGTAACAATTCACAGGACAGTCAGCAAATTTTACAAAGGCAGCCTCAGGATGTAAAAGATTAACAATAAGGCCTGTGCACCATGCAGTCAAGATATGAGAGACATAACCACCAGAAGATGGTGAACCAAAGATAGCTTTCCTGTGTGACTGATGTCAAGAAGCACAGTGGGATCTCAGGCAGTGGATGGAGAACACTTTCACGGGTGATTGAGTTTAAACAAATAATGCTTGGCCTCAAGGTGGTTACGCAACAGAGTGTCAAGTTTCAGTCGAGAGTGAAAACAGCTGGCACAAGTGTTATATAGAGGTGGCCGTTGAATAAATGTCATTGTTTTCATTACTACGCCAAACGACCAATCTTTTTAACACAAACTGTACCATGATTTTGACCTCACTACAAAAACCCTTGTAGCGACTAATGACGGATGTCTTGTAGCCCTCTTTGTGACATGTCTTGGGTACCAATTTTGTTCTTTATAAGATCAGCAAAACGTTCTAAAGTACAAAGTTGCTTAGTGTTATTCGAAACAAACACCTGCTACTAATAACTTATATATATTATATGGTACAAACCAGCGTGAGTAAATTGTAGTAGTCGCTGTAAAAAGTTGGCCACTATATAAAGACATTTCTACTCTACTAATTTGGATGACCCCTCAGAAAGGTCATGGGTCACAATATGTTGACAGTTGTATGAAAAATACCTATATTTGATTGATTTGTTGTTTTAATATCTGTTTTGGTTCAGTCATACATGTATGTGAGCCATACAGTGTTTGCCATTCTTGTTTTATTTATTTTTTCTCACTTGTCTGTAAGACATATCTATGGTTTTGTCTTGCTGGCTCACATGCAGTAGCAAAGGTGAGTCTATGTATTGGGGCATTTGGGCCTTCCATTGTCTATCATCCGTGGTAAACTTAAACGTTGGCATTTTCTCAGTAAATGTTCAAGACATCGAGTTCAAACTTGGCCCGAGGATATTTTGTACGAAAAGCTTTCTGATCAGTTGAGTGACCTTGCTTAATGTCAAGGTCAGAATGGGTCAGTAGACAGGTAAACAATGGTCTGTTTTTAACACACACACAAAATGTCTTTTCTCAAATATCAGCGAGGACCAAATGTTCTGTGACTCTAGTAGTCGTTTAGACTGCCATCAGCGTGACATCTAGGAGCCCAAATTTGTTTCTCATAGCCTGAACAAGCTAGCATTTGTGCAGGCACTGAATTTTATATTTGCCATTTGGGTGTCCAGAAATGTGACTTTGCCTCACCCAGCAAAAAATCTCTTACATCATTTGGCTTCAGGGAAGTGCTTTGGTCCACCCTAAATACTATTTTCAACTTCAAAGCCAAATTTTTGCCAAAACTGGCTAACCCCACTCAAGTGTTGCAAGAGGTCAGGAAATGCGTGCACAATGCCTTTTTTAATTTGTTATGGAATGTAAGTTTGATTGGCACTTTTGCAAACATTTCAGTCAAACTTGGCAGAAAGGCTAGTTGATGATAAGACCTTCCTATGCATGCTAATTTGTTTAAACACTTGTAAACGTAATGGATCAAGGAAGTTAAAAAAAATGCATGGAGAATGCACATGTTGACAAGTAGGATTTTGCAGCTACTATTGTCATTTAACAGTTAAACACCTGCTCATGTGAGTGACCTGTTGAAAGATCAAGGTTACAGAAGGTCAAGGTCACAGATCAGATGAATGTTGTGGATCACTCATACATGTGAGCCATTGAGGGTTTTACTGTTCCTGTGTGATGTAACTTTCCTTGGTTTTGACTTGCAGGTGGGAGCAAGGAGCGCATGTCCACTGCATCACAGTTCTCAGTGCCAGGGCCAAGGTTGCCACCTTTCCCTCCACCCTTCCCCCTGCTTTTTCCCATGCTGCCTCCACCACCCCCTCCCCTGCAAGATGGGCGCTCCCTCCGACCTCTCCTTCCATTCCCTGACCAGTTTCCACCAGTGGCCACGGCATCCGTAAATAATGGTCTTCACATGCCTGCTGTTTCTTTCCCACAAGGTCTGCCACCCTTGCCACCAATGCCCCCATTGCCTCTGTTGCCACAATCGCCGACTTCAACATCAGCACAGGGTCGTCTCTGCCTGCCACCTATGATGGCCCATTCTGTGACGTCAGGCAGCATGGAAGGTTTGCCGTTGCTGCCTCCACCACCTGTGTCGCTGACTCGGAACAATCTGCCAACCCTGCTTCCACATCCAGGAAGTTGTGAAGCCCAGTGCAGCTTGCCTCTGCCCCCATTTCCTCCACAGTCCTTTGCAGCATTTGTCCAGAGCAGTCTGCCTATGACATCACTGTCCCCTAGCAACCTCCCTCCTATGCCACCACTGCTTGCCTCAGCTGTGACACCCATGTCGGATGGAAACCTGCCACCTGTGACGACCATGGCTTGCTCTGAAGAACATTGTCAGACATCTGTGGCATTCAGCAGTCTTCCCACATCGCTGACTCCCAACAGCCTTCCTCTTCCTTCGTTTACCCCCATGACATTCCCACCTCTGCCTCCTCTTTCATCTCACATGGAATCTTGCTCATCAAATTGTCTCCCACCACCCTTACCATTGCCCCCTCCCCTTCCTGGTCAGTTTTTTCCTCCATTGCCTTTTATGCCCGGTGCTCCCCCACCTCCTGATTTCCTGAGTCAGTTGCCAGGTGGGATGCTTGCTGACAGAGATTGTGTGCGTCACTCCCCTTCAGTATGCTATCATCGCCGAAATAGAGAGGGTTTCAGTCAGCAGAATGAAAGGCATTTGAGAGGGTCTGGATCTGAACCTTCGACCACTTGTCAAGTATGTCAGCATCAAGGGGCGCAAGGACATGAAAATGCTGATGCACAGATTCCTGTTTCGTATGTGACTGGAGCATTATCAAAAATGTCTGGAACAGTACCAACATCATTAGGAGTTTCTGGAACTGTGCCACCAGACACATCAAATGATGTTCATTGTCAAGAGTGCCAACGTCAGATGATGCGCTGTCTTGAAAACGCTATGCATCTCTACACCACAAGTGCACCAGGAGGACTCCCAGTCTCTGTTCCTTCTTTCTCGTGTCCCGCATGCCAGCAGCAAATGCAGAAAAGACTTGACAGTGCTGATGGGCATAACCGTAAATCTTATGCCAGTGCAAGTTCGTCTGCCCCAGGATCAGTTGAAAGTGAAGACACGCAGCTGTCTTGCTCAAGTCAGGGATGTGATGTCACACAGGCATCTCGCAAGAACAAAGATCAGCAGCAGCCACAAGCTCCTGCACAGAATTTGGCAAACAGCCAGACCTTACCACACACCGTGACTGTGGCTTGCAGAAGGACTCTTAGCAGTATTGAGGAACAGGATGTTAGCAATTCCAACAGTTGTGAATCCCACGCATCTCACATGTCTTCCATTTCAGCACCGTGTTCCTCAGCAGCCAGTATTTCACATCATGATTCAAGTTATCTACAGCTTTCTAATGCAATCAGCTGCTCCCAATCTGAGCGTTCTTCCACATCTTGTCAAAGTTTTAAAACCCAATTTTCAGAAGGCAGCACAACACCACTCCTGCACCATTTAACGCACCCACAATCCACGAGCAAGAATGGGGAATTGCATGATGAGCTGGATGATGTGCCAGGCTTTTTGTACAGCCTGGGAGAGAGTCAGACACCCTCACAGCTAATACCAGACGAAAGATTGTCCATGGAGAATGCCGACCAAGGTCTCAACCAGCAGATATTTTCCTCCTCCTTCCACTCTCCCTCATCATCTTCTGCGAGTTCTCAAGCTCAGTACATGAATTCAGGTGGGAGCCGTGACGTTGGTCACATCAGCCCCCTGCCGCATGCAGCTACTGGTACTGTAAACAGTTCTGGTGGCTGCATGCACAAGGGGGTGAACCAAAATCGGATGGAGTTTTCTGGATCGGATGAAAGCCTGGTTCACCTAGTGACGGTGGGAGGCAATCAGGTTTTGAGGAATCATGCATTATCATCACTGCAAGCTTTGGACACGGCTGGTGTGTCAGGGGATATTTTCTCTCTCACTCCACTTCCTGTCACAGACCATAACCAGGATGAAGGTCTACTTCATCAAGATCTGCCAGAGTTACAGGCCCTGCAGGATGACCATCATTCAGACACAGGTATTTTGCCAGATCAGCTGCGATCCTGCCAGGTAGACGGACACGCCATGCGAGGACACCCCCTTCACCATTCTTCACAAGCCAGCTCCAGACTTATGTCGGCTCTTTCTGACCATCATCACCCAAATTTGGCTGAGATTGATCCCACGTTCACGACGCTGTCCGAGAGCAGTGTACAAAGCAGCCATTTAACTGCCTCAGGCACTGCTTCCATGGTCGTGGACTGTGCTGGACTCGACAGCTCCACAGATCCTGCTTACCAGTTCCAGAGCGGGCTGACCACAGAATTTAACCCCCTTGTGCATGTATCCACCCGTGCTGTTTATAGTACTGTTGGGTGCATTCACAAGGGAGTTAACTTTGAACCCCCGTGCACACCCCAAGTTTCCATGGGCCGAGAAGACTCAACTCTTTTGCCAGGTGTAGGGTACTCACCCCCAGGGCTTTCTAACCAGGGACTGTCTCCACACATGTTTCGATCAGGGGAGTTGGGTTCTACAGAGCAGCAGCAGACTCGGAATCTACAAACCATGTGCTCAGATGCAACTGAAGGAGGTCTGGGACTAGCCAACATGTCTGCAACAGGTTAGTGTTGGTTTTTGGACGTACTGTGATCAGAAGGTCCTTAGGCCGATGTCAGCCGTTGTTTAGCTGTTCACATCCATTTGCACATACATTTTCTATGAAAACTGTACCCCCGAGTTCTTAGAACCTCACGCCATACTTTTCAGAGTTCACTGGTTTGGGTAACTTTTGTTGGTTATTATGGTTCTGTGCTTTCCATTGAGTACCTTTATTGGAAAAAGGTTTATATGTCTAGTTATTGTTTTATTCACTTGTCTAGTTGGTTAACGAACGACAGCAAACATGAGTATGGTTTGGTCCAGTGGTCAGCCATCCATTGTTCGCAGTAAAACTTTAACATGGGCATTTTTTCAGAGACGCAGTCTTCAAACTCACCCCAAGATTACTTTGTGGCAAGACCTATCTAAACATTTTCATATGTTGACCTCTGTTCAAGGTGAAAGTCGGGGAGCCCAGAAATAGGTCAAACAATTTCCGTATTTTGACATAAAGTATCGTTTCTGAAATGGAACTTTCAACTTCAAACTACTTGATGATAAGACCTTTTTATGTACACTAATTTGATAACCCCTTGCAAGGGTCACAAGAGGTCCAGAAATCAGTCAAAATTAGCTATATTTTCGCAATTTTTGGTTCGCATGCAAAGCAAAAGTGAGTATGTTCTGGGCCAGTGGTCGTCCGTCCGTCGTCTGTGGTAAACTTTAACGTTGGCATTTTCTCGGAAACTATTCAAGCTACAGTTTTCAACCTTGGCCCAAGGATACTTTGTGGCAAAACCTTTCTAAACATACCATTTTCATTTTTGGTAAAAAGGTGTCTGTACATCGCACACCACTATGTGATGTCTTGATGTGACCAGCCGTATACCCTTATCACATTTCACAAATCAGTCACGTTTTGTGTTTGTTGTCTGAGGTGTATTTCGGGCATGTTTAAGCCTTTATTGGCTAAGGGCTGCCTTCATCAGCGTGCTAACCCTTTTGTTTTTGTTGAGTAACCCTTATCTTATGTCTGTGTATATCAGACATTAAATCATCTGCTTGGAATTTGATGCAAAAAGTGCAACCTGTGTCTAAACCTTTACCTGTTAATGATACTCTTGTTGTAGTGCTGGACATGCTTCTGAAGGATGACCTGCCTGTGCACAGAACACTGGGTGATGCTGACACCCTTAGTGATCAGAATACAACTGGAGAGGCTGACCAGCCAGTCCCAGCTTTTACTGGACAATGTATGTATTTATTGTGTAGCTTGAGGATTATGTTGTGGACACCGCAGAATCATCATAGCCAAAATCCATCTCCTGATGTCTTACTCTTAGGCGCGAATGTGTTAAGTGTATGGGGTCACTGCTTGGGTTTATATTCCTACATGTGCAAGGCTAGGACCCTAGTAAGTAGTAGCCATTCAGACTACCACCCAAGTTAAATCTGGGAGCCCCAAGTTTTGTTTTGTTTTGTGGCCTGAACACTTTTGTGTGTGCATTCATTGTGAAATTTGCATTTGCCATTCGGGCTTCCAGAAAGATGACTTTGCCTCACCCCACAGGCAAGTGGATCTGGTCTTGCCGGATGTGGCTGATGCCACACAGAAGGTCAAAATTCTCAAATTTGGAAGTTGTTACAGTTTAAAAACAAGGTGAACCATGATAGTTCAAGGATGACATAGAAGCTGCAAGTTATTCTGGCACTGCCTCTGAACCATAATGGCCAGTCTGGCCGTCTTCAGGGATTATAAAATCCTCTGTTCTTTTGAAACATCTTCTGTTGTAATGTTAGAATGAATGTGAATATACTAAGAGGTTCTCTGCTATATGAGCACATTGTTCCCTGTGACTGTGTACAGTTTGTGTGGAGTGCAACAAGATGTACGAATCAGGCTGCCAGCATCACAGCACCCAGTACCGACAAGTCTCAGACACCCCTGCCCTGACCAGAGCACGGGCTTCTCTACCTACCTGTCTAAAGCTTGGACAGTCCAACATCACTGGGCATTTCAACAACACAGGTCTGTAGTTGCTGCTGTTGTATTTGTGTATTCGTATTGGCTTTTAAAAATTTGTTATTGAGCAGTTACTACTTGCTGCCGCTGCTACCGTAAAGAGGGCTAATTACTTGATATAGATGGTCGTGGCCACGGTGACTTTAGGAGAAACTGAGTAACCTATGCCTTACTTGTTTGTAAATTGTTTTTATAATCAAAATATTTATGTGGATATGAAATACATAATAGCGGTTCTGTAAGCTGTCTTTATAATCAAAATATTCATGTGGACGTGAAATACATAAAAGGGGTTAATGAAATGACTTAACCCTTTTCATCCTGATACACCCACTGATTAAGATAATTTGACTATGATAGTTCAAGGGTGCCAAGTTATGCTGGCACCACTCTTGAACTATAACAGTTGATCGATCTCCTAATCTGTAATGCAGCCTTCATAGGACAATAAGCAATTTTTAAAAAAAACAAGATGAGGATTTCATCCCAAAGTCTACCGTATTGTTTGGAGCTCAGATGCTTTTATCTGTAGTTTTAGGAACATTCAGAGTGGTTCATATTTTTAGGCTTATAATGCTGATCCATTCTCTAAGCCAACCTCTGATCAACACACACGTCGGTGCACACAAATAAAGACAGGCACACGGCGCTTCCCGCCATTAGTATGCTCTGTGGGCTCATGTAGCGACAGGGATCCATCTCCATCTACTCTAAACTACCCTCTGATCCACACACACTGGCACACAGAAATAAAGACGGACACGGCGATTCCCGCCATTCGTAAGCTATGTGGTCTGGCGTAGCATAGCTATTTTGAAGAAGAATAATAGCACGAGCAGCAAAATGACGTCACTAGTCAAGCTTCACGTCATGGCATCATTAGCCCCACGACGCCGTGTTCATAGTGACGACTCGATGTTATGCATCATCATCGCAGCACTAACATTTGACGTATCAGAGGATCAACTTTGCAATTTGTTTTTTTCAAAATACATTACCGATGGCATTACTATATGGAATACACTCTATAGCCTAACGATTTCAGCCCAAAGTTGTGTCCCCTACACAACTGGGGAGGAGACACCGGGGATCCAAGTATAGGAGCCCGGGTGGCCTCCCCTACCAACCTATCCCGGCATGCATGTGGTGAACTCACCTCAGTTTCACTCTTAGCTCGACCGTGGACAGTCGGGTTTTTGCCTTGCTACGTTTTTGACCGGTGTCGTCTGTGGTTATTACTACAAACGTTTGGCTTTTTGCCTTGGATTAGACTTCTCCTTGGACTCAGTGTACTTCATTGGTGTGTTCTACACTTCAACGTTTTACTGTGTGTGGACTTAGCGCCGACCGGTTCTGACCGGTTTGACTTTCAGTGAACTTCGTCCTTGGCTGCGGCCTTAGGTTTCGGCTTGTGACTTTACTCACGTGGCTTTGTGCCTCGTGGTGTGAGTTCGGCGCTTGAGTGTGTTCCTTCCTGCGGACAGTGTGCAACGAACGCTATGGCGGCTTCTGTTTGAAGGCTTGCCTCCTTTTGTGAGGATTTTCTGTGGCCCTCGGATTCCCTCGTTGCCTGCCGGCCATGCTCAGACTGCTCTTCCGACAGGATGTGACATGTGCGCCGACGGGAGTGAGGACCTGTGATCTCAATTGTGGGAATTCTACAGACGTGTCCTTCCTTCCTGGTCTCGCCAGTCGCTCCGTCAGCTCCTCGGGCCCCACTTCGCTCCGTCGTCCGGGCCTTCTGGCCAGCAGGTAGGTCCCCTTCTTTTACTGTAACCGCGCAGGAACGCCCTCCCCACTCCGAGTCTTCTGAGCAGGGCAGGCGAGTATCAGAGTCGTGCTCCCCACGCTTGCGTGGCTTGAGCTCCTTTATTTTGCTTCCCCCCCCCCCCCCCCACTCCATTTCGCCCGAGTGAGTCGGGCGAGCTGAGCATTCATCCACGCCCCCCCGCTCCGTTTCTCCCGAGCGGGCCCGGCGTGACTAGCGCAAACGTACTAGAAAAGAAGTAGGCTTAGAGGCTCTCCCTCACGCTCCGCGGCTTCCGCGCGTGACCAGAGGCCTGTAGAGGTTTTGCCCACCCGCTCTGATTCGTCCGAGTGGGTCCGGCTACCTACGTTTACGCCCCCCTCCCCCCCCCCCCCCCCCCCCCCCCCCCCCCCCCCCCCCGCCCCGTTTCGACCAGGCGGGCCCGGTGTGACTGACACGAGACCCCCTCGCTCCGAGGCTTCGGAGCGGGGACCGCGTATTCCATTTCGGTCCCCTCCCCGCTCCGAATTATCTGAGCGGGCCTGGAGAGACATGTTACCGTCCCCCCCCCCCGCCCCGTTTCGTCCAGGCAGGACCGGTGTGACCTTGTCACGCGTCCCTCACGCTCCGAAGCTTCGGAGCGGGGGTCTCGCGCCCCAATTTTGTCCCCTCCCCGCTCCGCATTTCCTGAGCGGGCTTGGCGTGACACTTTTCTGTCCACACACACTCCCCCCTCCCCCCCCCCCCCCCCCCCCCCCCCGCCCCGAACTTTCCAGGTAGGCCCGGTGGGACTCGGACAATTACTCACAGGTGCGGTTTCGCACGCACCGATTTTGTCCCCTCCCCACTCCGCTTTTCCTGAGCGGGCTTGGTGTGACACTTTTCTGGTCCCCCTACCCCCCGCCCCGATCTTTCCAGGCGGGCCCAGTGTGACTCCGACATTTACTCACAGGTGTGGATTCGCGCGCCCCAATTTTGTCCCCTCCCCGCTCCGCTTTTCCTGAGCGGGCTTGGCATGACACATTTCTGTCCCTCCCCCCCCCTCACCCGCCCTGAACTTTCCAGGCGGGCCCGGTGTGACTCAGACATTTACCTCACAGGTGTGGATTCGCGGCGAGCAGGTTGGGGGTGCCGGCGTTCCCCTACCGCCTCCCCTTTTACGTTTGGAGCGCTGTCTCCGGCTCTTGCATTCCCCTCGTCGTCTGCGTGCTGTTCCTGTCACTAGTAGCCCCCCTCCCCTCGCACTTCAGCGAGTCGGGGGCTTACAGAGCCTAACTTCGCAATTCCTAACAGGTGCGGTTTCGCACGCACCAATTTTGTCCCCTCCCCGCTCCGCTTTTCCTGAGCGGGCTTGGTGTGACACTTTTCTGTCCCCCCCCCCCCCCCCCCCCCCCCCCCCCCCCCGTCGCCCCCCCGCCCCGATCTTTCCAGGCGGGCCCGGTGTGACTCCGACATTTACTCACAGGTGTGGATTCGCGCGCCCCAATGTTGTCCCCTCCCCGCTCCGCTTTTCCTGAGCGGGCTTGGCGTGACACTTTTCTGTCTCCCCCCCCCCCCCCCCCCCCCCCCCCCCCCCCCCCGCCCCGAACTTTCTAGGCGGGCCCGGTGTGACTCAGACATTTACTCACAGGTGTGGATTCGCGGCGAGCAGGTTGGGGGTGCTGGCGTTCCCCTACTGCCTCCCCTTTTACGTTTGGAGCGCGGTCTCTGGCTCTCGCATTCCCCCCCATCGTCCGCGCGCTGTTCCCGTCACTAGTAGCCCCCCTCCCCTCGCACTTCAGCGAGTAGGGGGCTTACAGAGCCTAACTTTGCCTTTGGCCGTGGTTATCCACGCTCCCTCCATCCTCGCGACCTCCCGCCTTGTGGGCTTCGCAGGCAGCTCCTCCTTTCCTTCGCGCTCGCCCTCGCCAGTCGCCTTTGGCGGTCCCGCGCTCTCGGAGCCGGTCGCCCCTCCTTGAGGCTTTGCTTGATAGGCGGACGGTGGAGGTAGACCCTGACATACTAACCCTTTGAACCCGGCAAACCGCTGTAGCGGTTGGCGGCCTCGTATACCGTTGAACCCGGCAAACCGCTACAGCGGTGTCAGGTGTTTCGTATCGCGCGCCCGGTGACGCGCTAGCCTCGCTGCGTGTGTGGTGACCTCGCCCTTTGCACTGACATTTCCTGTTTACACTCGGTACACGGCACGTACGTTCGTCTGTGGTATGCGGTCAGTTTTGATGCGCTAGCGTGGGAATTACGGTCGGAATCGCGAGTGGATGTGTAGATATTCGGAGTGATACAATTTTGTGTTTGGAGACATGGTTTCAAAAGCAGATAGCTTAGATGTATAGGGACATGTGTGCCTACCTATCGCGAGGCAGCATAACCACGTGTTGGCAGTGTCAGCTGAAGCGATCGCCGTTTGAGTCACTGACAACGGCAATGACTTACAGCTTGATTCTAATGCTGAATTCGGAGGTTGTAATTCATTATCCGTTTTTTTTTATGCCACACCTTGGTGCACCTGTAGGTAAGTCTGTGGACACCAACGACACACACTGGTCACATGTGTAGTACGTGTATAGTCTTTACGACACTGGTATTTCCATCCGATCGTGTACGAAACACAACACTGACACACTGATCATCAATCGATGCCGCTTATTACATGTTGTCTAGACCATGGATATACCTTATCAGTGGCAGGTGTAAACATTGACATCTGGTGACAAGGTAGGGGCCTTACGTTGTATCGGCATGCTGGAAATGCATGGACACTTATGTGTCACACTAACAGACACCCTATTTAGTGATGCATGTTAAGTACCAGCGACCTGTCATGCAAAAAAGACATTTTTATTCAAGTTTTCTTGTCACCAGGCATTACGACACAGGTGACACAGTGTGGTCAAATCCATAAAACGGTAGTCCATCCAATGGCAAATCTGTACATATATACCTTTATGGGGATATCTGTTGTAAAGTATTATTTACAAATATTTTACTGTACACACCCATTTTCAACAGAAATTTCTCAAATAAAGTCAGGGTTGAAGGGTATATAGACTTCTTATTTACTCAGGGTTCAAAGGGTTAAGCATGCATCCAGCGGATTTGGCTTCAGCCATCATCTTGCAGGATTCGTCTCTGGCTCTCCCGCCCGCTTCTCAGCTGTTTCGTCGGCCTCCTCCTCGTCTAGGATTTTGACCCTTCGCTCAGCTCACAGACGGTTTGTGCTTTGGAAGAGGCCTCCCGTCTGATCGCCAACTTCCTCCCTCCTGACTTATGTCCACCTTCGCCTCCTGTGAAGAGACAGGCGTCCGCCAGGGTTGATGCACAGCGGCAGGCTAAGGTCGCAAGTCTCTCCCTCAGCCACACGGTTCCGGGATCTCGTCGATGCTTTCTCGGCCCGGCTTCGCCAGGACTCCTTCGGCGACGAGGAATTTTTTTGCAGCTATGCGTTGGCCTGCGGGGATTTTTATGTTCTTTCGCCAGGCTTGGTACGCTGGACACTCTCAAGCCTTCACCGTCCCTGTTCCTTCGGTGGATGCGGCAGCCATCAACCAGGCGGTTGGGCTCCGGCTAGTCCAGAATGCTTGGCCTCGCCCTCTTGACGGATTCGCTTCCTTTGTTTGGAATTGGTGACGCAAGCGGTTCTACTTTACCTGGAGGACTCTTGGGACCTGGAAGCCTCGTCCCCGCTCTGTGATGTACAGTCCATTTTGGTTGCTGCTAACAGGGCCGCTTACCATTCCTCAAACAACCCTAATGCGGCGGCCGCCTATTGTGACCTTTGGCCGCGTGTTTTGCTCCTACGGCTCTGCACAGATCTCCCCTAGAAAGTCCTCGCTCTGCGACGTCCGATTCTCCCTTGTGGCTGCTAGCCGGGCTGCCTTCCAATCTTGTACTACGCTATGGCAGCGGCCGCCATTGTGACCTCTGGCATCGGGACACTCTCCTGCAACTCGGCTCGGATCTCCCCTTGACTGTGAAGCCTCAGTTCCGCCAGACCCCGCTCGGAAGTTCAAGCTGTTCGGGGACACAGGCTTTCGGTGACGGAAGCTTCTACGCTTTGGCCTCGGCCTGCCTTGGCTCTTCTTCGTTTCGCCTTCGCAGGCCCGCAGCTGTCGTTCAAGTCCCCTCCACCTTTATGCCGGTCCACCTTGTGGACCCCTCGACCGGCTCAAGGCAGTCGCCCTGCACAGAGAGGTGAAGGCCTGGCTCAACAAAACAGCGACAGAAGTGGTCTCCCGACGCGACTCACCGGCGTTCTACATCCGCCTCCTTCCGTCCCCGATCCATTGGGCAGGTGGCAACCAGTCATCGGCGCTATACAAGTCTCCTATAGGCGCCGCCCTTTCGGATGGAGACAGCCAGACTCTCCACTCAGCAGTCTGGCCGATGGATCTCGCTATCAGCCTCGATCTTCAGACACGTTCTTCACGTGCCGATTCTTCCGTCTTCGCGCCGGTACCTACTTTGCCTTGGCGGGATCGTCTACCAGTTCCGAGCCCTCCCCGTCGGCCTCAACTTCAGTCCTTGGGTCTTCTTGTGGATCCTCGACTCGGGGATGGCCAGCTTATGCCAGCGGTCGCTGAATCCGTCCTTCACTACCTGGATGACTTGCTGCTGCGCAACCTAGTCACCGCGACTCTCAGAGAGGACAGAGACGCCCAGCATTCTCTCCTTCGCCGCCTCGGGTTCTTAGTTCACCCGGGCAAGTCCGTTCTCACCCTATTGCGCCGGTTCTGCTCGTAAGGACGGAACTCCTGACCAACTTCAACCTGTTCCGCCTGCCCTTGGCTCGGCGGCAGAAGATCGCTGAACTCGCTCGGCGGTTGGAGTTAGGGTTCTCCTTCAAGGACAGTGTCTGGCTTCAGCTCCTGGGACTGCTCGGCGCGGCAGTGGACTCGTTCCCCTTCGGCCGGCGCTAGAGGATACAAAGTGAGAAGGCTCGCCGTGGCTACTACACCTCTTCCTACGCTGGCGCCCCTTCGTTGGCACCTTGACGGATCCGTTTCTGTTATAAAAAAAAGCCACTTCCCGCTCCCGCCTCGGACGTGGGCGGATCTCGCGTGTTGGGCGACGGGCGTGCCCCGGTGCTCCCCTCCGCCCCGGTGATCTCTCTGCACTGACGCGAGCCAGTTCGGCTGGGGCGCACTACTGTTCCTGGACTTTGCCTCGGACCTGTTGCCTGGGGACTTCGCAGACAGTCACATCAACTGGGAGTTATAAGCAGTTGGGAGGGCCCTCAATGCCTGGCCAGAGACTCTGACCAACCAGGAGGTCCTCGTCTGCCAGACAACTCGACAGTGGCGGCCTTGATACAGAACCACGAGGCACTCGCTCGCCCTCCCGGTGCTTCCTCCTTTCCTTTTCCTGCTCTGGTGCAAGGACCGGGACTTTGTTCTTTGAGCCTGCCACTTCCCGGAGTGGTCCCTGCGCCCAGACGTCATTCGCCTGATCTGCTTGCGATGGGAGACGCCGCTAGTCGACCTTTGCCGCCAGATGGAACATCCAGCTTCCGCTGTTTGCCTCTCTAGTCCCGGACCCTCTCGCCTGGGCGGTAGACGCGCTCTCCTTCCTTGGAACGGACTGATCTCGTATGCCTACCCCCCGTCGGTGCTGGTGCCGAAGATCCTGCGGAAGCTGCTGGATTGCTCCGCGGTTCTCTTCCTGGTGGCCTCCCTTCATTTGGACCAAGAGCTGGACCATGGATCGGCTTGTTCTAGCAACGGACCCGGCCCTATTGTTCCCCACCCCGACCACGATGCTCGAGCAGCACCGCCAGGCTCTCTTCCACCCATGCCTGGAGCTGCTCCTCCTTCATGCCTGGAAGTTGCCAAGCAAGCCCTCACCGCTAGAGATTTCTCGGATGCGGCAGTGGCGGCGATGGCCGCAGCCCGCAGACTGTCTACCAGGAATGTGTGCGAAGGCAAGTGGAGGATCTCTCAGTCGTGGGGCGCTGCCCAGCGGCTCCCGCCCCCACGAGTCTCACTACCCCCTACTGGCGGAATTCCTCATTGGCTCTTCGACGACCAAGGATTAGCACCTATTACCGTCAAGGGTTTCCGCTCCGTGATCGCACACACTTACCGCCACCTGGGCCTATCGGATCCGGTCCTTGCAAAGACCTTCGGACCGGTTGGCTCACTTGAACTCAGATGTCCTCTCTCTTGTTCTCTCATACCTCGGTGGGACCTCACCTGGGCACTGACGTGGCTAGATACAGCCCGCTTCGAACCCCTGCCTTTGGCACGGTTCGCCGATCTGACCCGGAAACGTGTTTCCTCCTGGCGTTCGCCATGGCTTTCGCGTGAGCGAGCTGCATGCGCTCTCGGTACGCCCCACAGGTTGGCAGTCAAGCCGTTGGCTCAGCGCATCTTCTCACCGACCCGTCCTTCAGGCCAAGAGCCGGCCTTCCTCGGCTGCGCCCCAGACGCTGACCGTACGTCCGTTCAGAGGGACGACCGACCCCACGGGTCGCGTCAACAGGACCCAGTCCGGGCACTGCAGAATCCCTGCGTCGCTCACAGCCACGCCATTAGGCGTACCTGCCTCTTCCTACCTCCTTCATCAGGCAGGCCGGGTATCTCGGCCTAGACAGTTCGCCCTGACTGGGCTGGGTGACTCGTTGGCCTAACAAGACCTCTCCCCGGACGGGGACAGACGGTTACAGATCCGGGCGCATGAGGTACGAGCAGTAGCCCCCAGAGTGGACTTTGACCGCTACTGCTCGGTTAAAGACATTGTGACGGCAGTAGGCGGGCATGCAGACTCCACCTTTGCCCGCTTCTACCTCCGCGACCTATCCGGCCAGCGTGACTCCCTGGCCATGGTGGGCGACATCTCCGCGGCCCAGCACTCCCTCCGCGCGCCGCAGGCGCCATAGGCACTTCTTAACTGAAATCGTCGGGAGTGCTCCTTGTGGGCTGGCGGAGGGTGTTAGGTACAGGGGGTTGGGTGTCGGCACCCTCCTCCTCTTTGCTATTCTTCCATATAGTAATGCCATCGGTAATGTATTTTGAAAAAACAAATGAATTTTTTTTCTAAAATGTATTTTTTAA
Organism: Semisulcospira habei; assembly: GCA_036245525.1. Classification (NCBI taxonomy): domain Eukaryota; kingdom Metazoa; phylum Mollusca; class Gastropoda; family Semisulcospiridae; genus Semisulcospira; species Semisulcospira habei. Next base: position 177,727,956 of record BTPG01000006.1, on the reverse strand, counting down.
AAAAATACTTACCGATGGCATTACTCGGATGGCCCTCCCACCTGCCCCGCTTACCTCCTTGGTGTTTTTGGCTAAGTGTGAAACTGAGGTGAGTTCGCCACACGCATGCCGGGATAGGTTGGTAGGGGAGGCCACCCGGGCTCCTATACTTGGATCCCCGGTGTCTCCTCCCCAGTTGTGTAGGGGACACAACTTTGGGCTGAAATCGTTAGGCTATAGAGTGTATTCCATATAGTAATGCCATCGGTAAGTATTTTTCCCAAAAATACATTTTATAAAAAAAATTCATTTTCTTGCTGATTTTCATGCCTAGAGCTTACAGGTCACAATTTGACCTAATCCAACCCCAGGGACGGGACAAATAGCACTCTTGTGCAAACACTGTTTATGAAAAATGATGCGATTATTAATGAGAAGATTGTTTTTATATTAAAAAAAGATTCAATTGTTTTAAGATTAACCCATATAATTCGTGAAATTAATCTCAAAAACGTAAAAATATGTTAATTTTCTCAAAATCATTACCGACGGCATTACTACTAGCAATGCTTTGCTTAGCTTAACAATTTTAGCCCCCAAAAACTCGTTGTGTACCTGACGACAGGGGAGGCAACCACAAGGGTGTCATTACCAGGATCCCCCGAGTGGCCTCCCCTGCTTCCCTATCCGGTGGCGCGCTTACCGTTTCCCGCCAGTCTCTTCGCTTAGGACAGGCTGTGTGCACCTCGGGTGCTCCGGCTGTGGATGGTGGGATTACCGTTGTGTACTCTGGATTCTTTGGATTATTTGTGTTACGGACATTCGTGGACGTGTGGTGCATTGTGTTTTGTGCTTGGATTACCTACGTGTTCTGTGGATTACTTGGTGTTAGGTTTTCTGTGGGATTACCAGTTTGAGCCATAACAAGGTAAAACAGCGGTTACTGCTTCCAGCCGGTTACGACCGGACGGCGGCAGTGACCGGGCGGTGATGTATGCAAGCCGACCGGGAACGCGGTCCCTCTTCGGAGGCTCCCCGCTTCTCGCCAGTCTTCTTCTGTCCTTTGTTACAGTGCTTAGGTACGGACCTACACCAAGTGTGGCGCCTTCCAGTGGCCTAGCGACGGCCATGGTGTCTGCCTAACATGCTCGGGCTGCTCCTCCGATCAGAAAGGTGACAGTGCGTGACGTGGGAGGAAGAGATATGGTCACAGCTGTGGGCGTTTTCCCGGAGTGATAAACAGGCGCCTTGCACACAGCTGACGCACAAAGCAGCATCAATGACCATGAAGGGAAAGGCAGAGTCATACTGGTCGCTGCCTCGGGCAGCGCTGCCCCACCCTGAGTGGATGAATGAGCCTAGCAGTAGCTTGCCCCCCATTCGGACCTGGCACCAAGAACTCCACCCCGCCTCATAGAGGCCCGGGACATGCTCGACCGCAAGTGATGGGGTTCGCCCCTAGGCATGTGTCGGCATATGGAGCTCGGTCCCCCCGCAGTAAAGATGTTGGGCCAGATTATCACCCCCCAGGTGAGAGACAGAGAGAGAGAAAGCCCAAGCTGGGGACCCACCACCCTCTGAGAGGCAAGTGCCCGCCAGCCTTAGGCCGGACCAGCGCCGTCACCGGGCTGCATCTAGGACGCACCTCTCAGGGAGGGACAGGAAAGATAGCCATAGAACGCGCTCAAGAGCTCCACCCCACCTCGTAGAGGCCCCGGATATGCAAGGACGCTCACTACAGGATTCGTCCCCTAGGTATGGGTCGGCATATGGAGCTTGGGCATCTCGCAGTAAACGGAGGGCGAGATTTCAGTCATGTGAGACACAGAACACATGCAAGAGCTCCACCCCGCCTCGTTAAGGCCCTGGATATGCAAAACCGCCCTCGATGGGATTCATCCCCTGGGAACGCGTTGGCAGATGTAGCTCAGGCCCCTCGCAGTAAGGTGAACCAACTGACGGGACGTGCTTCCCCATCGTGTTTGGACAGGGAAATGTTATGGAGACCGAAGCTGTCCCTAGGGAGGACGGACATTCGGTCATTAGAGCCAGCCGATGGGAGTTGCTGCCCTGTTGCAATTGAACCCCCAGGATACCTCCCGGGCCTCGATAGTTCACGAGCAGAGCATTCGGGCAGGGGACAGGTGTACCAGATTGCGGCACCCTCCTCCTGTTCGCCATTCTTCCTAGTAGTAATGCCGTCGGTGATGATTTTGAGAAAATAATTGAATTTTTCTCTAAAATGTATTTTTTTTGAAAAATACTTAACGATGGCATTACTCAGAGGTCCCTCCCGCCTTCCCCGCTTGCCTCAGTCGAGCTAAGACTTAGAGACTGGCGGGAAATGGTGAACGCTCCACCAGATAGGGAGGCAGGGGAGGCCAATCGGGGATCCTGGTAATGACACCCCTTGTGGTTGCCTCCCCTGTTGTCAGGTACACAATGAGTTTTTTTGGGCTAAAATTGTTAAGCTAAGTAAAGCATTCCTAGTAGTAATGCCGTCGGTAATGATTTTTCCCAAAAATACATTTTAGAGAAAAATTCATTTTTTCAAAAAATATTTAATTATCACTCAAAAAGTTCCAGAGGTACAATGCTAACTATCGAATTCATTCAATATCCCCCTTTTATCAAGCTATATGCAAAATATCTAGTAAAAATAACAAAAATTATGGACTCCTGTGTGGATCAGCGGTTTTTGTTAAACTGCCATTTTTTCGCCAATGAGCATCTTAATCAAAACATCAAAAAAAAGGTCTCGAGATAATTCTTTTAGGGACAATATCCTTATATTTCAAGCTTGTCCGTCCTCAAACGCGGGCTCTAGTCGCTGTCAAATGCACACACATACACACATACAGCGCTTTGGTGCCAAAAAGACGTTCTCTAGCAAGGTTTGCATTGCTGGACGTGACGTCAGTTTTATCTTGTTACTTTTTTGCCAGAATTTATAATAATAATAATTACGGTATTTATAATGCACTTATCTTATAATAATAATTATAACTCTAAGCGCGCTATAACTCTAACCCTGCATGCCAAAAACATCATCATTGTGCATGCTCCGGAATGTGCTTTGACCAGCCCCATTTCAAAGTCTAACGTATTTTCAATACGGTAGACAAAAACAGCCTCAGAATGTAATGGGTTAATACATGATAATGCATGCATGTGTTCTTTGTGCTTTCATGTTTATGCTTCTGTGTGATCTGACTATAAAATGTTCATATTCATATTTTAATTTTGATGCTAACTGTGGCAGATCATTTGATTAGGATAATTCAACGATAGTACCTGATTATAACTTTTTTGGTGGCCATTGAGCCACCTTTTGAGACAGTATGTGACATGTATTTGTTTCTTTGCAGGGAAGGTGAAATTTTCCACTAAAATTTATACTGTAGCGGATTGCATGACACTGCTGTTTACTGCAACACTTGTTAAATGTGTTTTGCAATGTAGGACAGTGCAGTCGCAAAGACACATTAACCTATTCAACCCTGACACACTACAGCAGGAGATGGGTTGACCATGATAATGCATGGGTAGTGCCAGATTAGCTTGGTGCCTGTCGGCACCAAGCTAATCTGGCACTACCCTTGAATTATCATGGTTGATTCATCTTCTGCAACAGGTGCATAGTCGTTAGATGATGCCTCCAAAATTTGGGAAATGTGTGCGTCAGGATGAATGAGTTAATGTGTTCTGCCATAAACAATAGTGTTTTGCAAATCTTGTTCAATACAGGAGTTTTTGCCAAGGAAGTGGTTCCATCCAAGACAGAGTTTGGTCCTCTGCAAGGAAAGCAGATTGAGCAGTCTTCAGACAAGACGGATACTGGCAGTTTCACAAAATGGAAGGTATATGAAATTAAAACATTTCTGGCTCACGTGTGATAGCGAAAGTGAGTATGTTTTGGGCCATCCGTCATCTGTCTGACGTCTGTCATCCGTGATAAACTTTAACATTGGCATATTTAAGACACAGACTTCAAACTTGGCCCAAGGATACTTTGTGACAAGACCTTCTAAACATACCAATTTCAGTGACCTCTCTCAAAGTTCAAGGTCACAGGGCGTCCAGAAATAGGTCAAAATAGCCATATTTTGACAAAAAATATTTTTTCTCAAATGCTACTTTCAACATAAAACTTACATTTTGTAGGACCTATTTATGCATACTAATTCTGATGACCCTCTCAGAAAGATCAAGGGTCATGAGAGATCAGCAAATGTGTGAACAATGTCAAATTTGGTCAGAATTGTACTTTTTTGTCAAAGTTTTTGCAAACTTTTCAAATTTGGCATAAAGATAGCTGATGATAAGACCCTCCTATGCATACTAATTTAGTTGACCTATCACACAGGTCAAGGGTCATGAAGTGATCCAGAAATAGGTAGGAAAAGGGCCATATTTTGACAAAAACTGTTTTTTCTCAAATACTATTTTCAACTTCAAACCCAAACTTGGTGCAGAGATACCTGATGGTAAGACCTTTCTATGCATATTGATTTTTATGATCCCTGAAGAAGGTCAAGGGTCAAGGGGGTTTGACAAATGTTTGAAAAGGGTCACAAAGGTCAGATTAATTATGTAGATCGGACATGCATGTGAGCCTTAGGGGTGTTTCCTTTCTTGTTTCCTATAACAGTTCTAGCAGTATTGTAAAGTGATGAATTCAATGAAATTTGAAAAATGGCTGTATGCATATATGATGATGATAATAATAAGGCACACATTAGAAATCGGCTCCTGTCTCATTCAAGGGAGGAAATTTGCATAGTACTCTGTGGTGAGTAGCTTCCCCTCTTTTTAAAAAATGGTTTCCTGGCATTTTCACTGTTGTTATACTTGATGGATGTGACCATATAGAGAAAACAAGGATATTTAGCAAATATCCTGTTCATTTTAAGTCTCAATGATGTTTTCACGGATGTGCACCCATATTCAAGTAATCTAACCCGCCTACCGACCCAACTTTTTTCTCCAGTGGTACTGTGAACACAATTTTTTTTGGGGGGTGCTAAATGATAGTACTGTGCATATTTTATAGATGCTTTATCACAATTGTAGATCAGTTAAAAGCGCTGCCCCCATGCACACCCACAGGAACCATACTTTTTCACTCACACACAAAACATTGTTAGATGCAAAGGTCAAGCTCAGATAGCTCTTTTCAATGTGTTGCAGATATTCTATGAGGGATCAGTCAAAGTACTTGACATCAGTGATGAGCACGAGTCCAACTGGCTGATGTTTCTCAAGCCTGCACGGAATTCAATGGAACGCAACGTATTGGCATTTCAGCGGGGCCACCATGTTGCTTACATCACCTGCAGAGACATTGAGCCAGAGACGGAGCTGTTGTTTTGGTTTTCTACGGACTACTGTAAAATGCTAGGTGAGTGTACAGAAGAAACTGTTTTAACCCTTTTCATCCTGATACACCCATTGCTTGAAATAAATTTGACTAATAAAGTAATAGTTCAAGGGTGGTGCCAGCATAGCTTGGCACCTGAGGCGCCAAGCTATGCTGGCACCACCCTTGAACTAAAAGGGTTGATCTATCTCCTGATCAGTAATGCAGCCTTCGTAGGACAGTAAGCGAATTTTACAAAATCATCCTCAGGATGAAATGGGCTAAGTGACCTGAAAATAGAGACCATCATTCAGATGGCTGCAGCCACCTAAATGATGGTTTTTAATGACAGGTGACCTTTGTGGGTCACCTGTCATTAAAAACCATCATTTAGGTGGTTGTAGCCATCTAAATGATGGCCTCTGATTTACAGGTGATGCCTTCTGCTCATCAAGACTTCTCCTGAGAAAACATCTGTTATTTTAGACCACTTTTTCTCTTGCAATCAAGGTGGTTGCCCAGAGCAGGTTCTGTCATATGGTGTACCTTCCTTACAGTACTTGCAGTAATGACTTAACCCTTTTAGCCCTGGATCCCTACAGCAGGAGATGGCTTGACCATGATAATTCAAGGGTAGTGCCAGATTAGCTTGGCGCGCGCCTTTATGCACCAAGCTAATCTGGCACTACCCTTGAATTATCATGGTCAAGCCATCTCCTACGGCTACAACTGGTACACAGTCATTAGGCTTACTTACTTACTTACGCCTGTCACCCCTACCCGGGTATAGGCCGTCGACGAGAGACCTCCAGCAACTCCTGTCCTGTGCTTCTCCTTCGATTCTACTCCAGGTGGTTCCCAGTCTCTTGATGTCTGCTTGGAGCATGGAACAATGCCTGCCTAGTGATACTGGAAGCTGGCTTTCTCAGACTGTGACCAATCCATCCCCATCTTCTTCGCCCAATTTCATTCTCTGCTGTTATCTGCTGTTATCAGTCATTAGGCAACACCTTCAAAATTTGAGAAATGGGACCTTGGGGCTAAAAGCGTTAATAATCATGACTTGTGGCCACTGGCAGCAAAGGGGTTAACCCGTTACCGCTAGCGGCCAAGGGTTGTATATTTAAAACCCGAAAAATAATTGTAATGTAAGGAACCCCGTTTATCCAAGCATTACGGATATGAAGTACGGCACGAGTGGACCAGCCAAATCTAATGTTGCCCTGAGGACCATTTGCTTTCTTTTGTTTGTGAACGCCATGAGAACGTTTCCGTCAACTTTACCACACAAATGTACTATTAACCCTTTTAGCCCCAAGGTCCCATTTCTCAGTTTTTGGAGGTGTTGCCTAACGACTGTATACCAGTTGCAGGAGATGGATTGACCATGATAATTCAAGGGTAGTGCCAGATGAGCTTGGCGCCTGCAGGCGCCAAGCTCATCTGGCACTACCCTTGAATTATCATGGTCAATCCATCTCCTACTGTAGGGAGTTGGGGCTAAATGGGTTATGAGATCTATCTAGTTTCCTGATAATTTTAGCCCCAGAGCATTTGGATAACCTGATGTGCACTGGATGCAGACTATGTGTACATCTGGGTCCCATGAGCCCAAGTCATTTTTAAGTCCCTTCTATTTATAGAAGGGACTTTTTAGGATGTGTCGCAGTGGGGCAAATTTAATAGCATGTCCCTGATGTCACAGGCGGGCAGGCTAAACCTCTGACAACTGAAGTAACAAGATAAAAATTACGTCATGTCTAGTTACGCTAACCTCACTGCTGAACGTACATTTGGCGTGAAGCGATGTATGTATGTGTGTGCGTATGTATGTAAACAAGAGATTCTCCGCTATTTCTGTACACACAAGCGTGAAACTTGGGGAAATACTTTCTTAAGTGGGTAGCTAAGAGAGCATCCGAGCAAAATTGTAATGTCTCATTGAAGACATAAACAACCGTTTATTGGAAGTCGGTTGACCCAGATTAGAGTCTGTAATTTTTGTCATATTATCTTGAACATTGATAGCTAGTTTGGAGAAAGACATTGGATGAGTTCGTTAGCCAGCTTTGTATCCTTTCAACTTCTTTAGTAAAAATTAATTCTTTTCAGAAAAGAATTAAAACACTAAAAAACCTTTACTTCTAGAGAAAGTCAGACAGTGGTGGTGATGTAAAAAAGGCAACTTCATCACCATGCACACTGACGTAATTCTCTAAATATGACATCATTTTCTCTCTCTCTGTCTCTCTCTCTGTCTCTCTCTGTCTGTCTCTGTCTCTGTCTCTCTCTGTCTCTCTCTCTCTCTCTCTCTCTCTCTCTCTCTCTCTCTCTCTCTCACACACACACACACAGACACACACACACACACACACAGACACACACACACACACACACACACACACACACACACACACAAACATGTGCGCATCTGCAGGAATTATAGATCCTCATGCGCCCTCCAGGCACATAAGGATCTATGCCTCTTTGAGATGTTTGGAGCGCGTGCGCACGCACGCACTAACATGCACACACACATCGACACGCTTTCAGAAGAGCATGCAGGTGACCCGTGTACTTAATATATCTTGTAACTAGGTAAAGTCAACTTGCTTTCACACAAATTATAGCAAGACTGAAATTGTACCGTGAAGTTATAGTTTTGTCACCATTTTCTCAAGCCTATGAAGCGAAAGTGAAAGGCATATCAAATAAAATATAAAATTATGTAAAAACTAAAACATGTCATGACAAATGACGTTTGACAAATCAATGACGCGTATGTCCTGCCCCCCTTATAGAACTCACTGACGCATTGGCAGATCTTGTCAATCAGGTCAAAGACAAAAGGTAGAGACCATTGACAGCGAGGACAGCACTCATATAGAAATTACTTTGTGGGTTTTGGTTCATCCCATCTTGTTGGCTCATGTGGTAGTCGAAGTGAGTCTATGTAATGGATCAGTGGTTGTCCATCCATCTGCCTTTCGTCATCTGCCATCACCTGGTTGCCATCATCCATGGTAAACTTTAACATTGGTGTTGTCTCAAAGACTATTCAAGCCACAGTCTTTGAACTTAGCCCAAGGATAATTTGTGACAAGACCTTTCTAAAGATGCCATTTTCAGTGACCTCCGTAAAGGGTCAAGATCACAAGGGATCAGGAAATAGGGAAAAAGTAGCCATATTTTGAAAGAATGTGTTTTTTTCAAAAGCTGTTTTGAACTTCAAACCCAGACAATAAACTTTTTTCAGCCCCTGATGGCCTCAACTGGATCAGAGTCAGTGACTCGATCTAGCTAGATTATGAGTGTACCCGTAATAGTCACCAACAGTGGAGAATTACTTATGTATATGGATGTTACGGTAGTATGTTATACAAGTGGACAGATCCTCATCGTTTATTGTACATTTTTCAGGTCTAACTAGCAAGAGGCAGACAGCAGCTTCAGAACACTGCCCATACTGTTCTCTCTGTGGATCTGTTTTTTATGACCACACTCAGCTACGTCAGCACACGCTACAACAACACAAGGGCACCACCACTCGTAAATCCTACTGCACCGTCTGCTCAGCAGCCTTCAAATCCACTGCTAAGCTGAATGCACACGTGTGTTCAAGTGGGGCAGACATCAAGGCACATGTGTGTATGGTTTGTGGAAAGGACTTTTCCTGTGCCAGCAACTTGAGAAAACATAAGTTGTTACATACAGGTACGTACTTTTATTCATTGCAGGGGTTTGTGTAGGTTTTGTAGGTGGCTGTGTGTGTGCTTGTGAGTTTTTAGCTCACGTGAGATATCAAAAGTTAGTCTATGTGCTGGGCTGTCTGTTGTCCATGGTAAATTTTAACATTAACGTTTCTGTGCATGCTAATTTGGATGACCCCTCAGATAGGCCAAGGGGCACAAGAATTCCACAAAAGAAACTATCCATATTTTCACCATTTTTTTCTCCTCCAAATACTATTTTCTACTTCAAACCCAAGCTTGGTACATAAATACCTGTTTGCATCTTTCTATGCATACTACTATTACTACTACTACTAAATCATACTTATGAAGCGCATTATCCCTACAGTCAGGCTCAAAGTGCTGCTGCACAGAACATGAAATTTCTAACACACACACACACACACACACACACACACACACACACACACACACACACGCACACGCACACACACTTTTCACGCCGAAAATATGTTGTGCAACATAGTTAGCATAGCTAGGCATGAATATAATAGCTAGCATAGCTAGGCATGACATATATTTTATCTTGTTTCTTCAGTGTCAGAATTTGAGGCCGGCTCACTCTTGACATCATGTACATGCTATTGAACGACCCATCCCAAAGTTTACCATATTTTCAATACAGCAGACAGTTATAATACACGGAACTGATTTTTCTATAACCGCATCTGTTTCAGGCACCAAAAAATTCAAATGTGATATATGTGGCCAAAACTTCACCCAGAAAGCCCACCTTAATTCTCACCAAATCACCCACTCTGGTGCCAAGACTGCGCAATGTCGCTACTGCGGCAAACGCTTCAACCGGTCAACCGACATGCGACAGCATGAGCTCCAGCACACAAAAGAACAGACATGGAACTGCAGCCAGTGCAGCAAATCTTTCCACCGGTCTGTGTTGCTGAGGAGACACATGAAAGTACACAACAACGAGAGGAACTACATGTGTGAATGGTGCTCAAAGGCTTTCTACACCAAGTATCACCTGACGAGGCATGGCTGGACTTGCAAGTGGGCCAAGGACACAGTGAAAAGAGCACCACCGCAACAGCGAAAGCAGCAACAAAGCAGAAAACGGCCATTGTCTGCATCCTCTGTGCCAACATCGAACACTGCATCATCAGCTTCTGTGAATGTGATCCTTGCATCCGTTTCCGACTCTAATCAAACAGTGCATGCTGGTCAGGTGCCACTTACTTTGGGGTTAACAGTGACGTCCATCCAGTGCCATAGTTAGCGCATTCAGCTTTTGCAGGGGGAGATGGATCGGTAGTGTCCATACACTGCCACGTTTAGCTCACTCTGCTGTGGCAGGGGAGAGGTAGGGGGGATGGAGATTGACTGACTGTGAGAGTACAAGGGTAGTTCCTGATTTACCCCAGGACCCTGCAGCAGGAGATGGATTGATCATGATAATTCAAGGGTAGTGCCAGATGAGCTTGGCGCCTTCAGGCGCCAAGCTCATCTGGCACTACCCTTGAATTATCATGATCAATCCATCTCCTACAACTGGTACCTAGTTGTGAGGCAACACCTCCAAAATTTTGAGAAATGGGACCCTGGGGCTAAAACTATCTGACTCAAATCTTCTGCCATAATGTTCATGTTCCACTTATGTCATGGAGCCTGGGCGGCAGGAGATGTCAACCTTGACAGTTCAAGGGGAGTGCCACACTGGAGGCATTTCTCCAAACTGGTTGTCTCCCTCAGTTCACTACGGCCTCATCATTTGCAAATTGATGGAGACGGCCAGTTCAGGGAAGTTCCTGATTGGCTGGCTTAATGTTTTGGATACCCAGCAGATTAAGCAATACCCTTGAGCTATCCTGGCTGCCAAAGACATGTGGTTGTTTATGGGCAGCAATACAATTTGAAAAGCTTTGTCCTTTAATTCAAAATGTTACCCATCTTAGGTATAAACTTCTTTGGATTGCAATTCCTGATTTTCTTTTGGCAATGAGTGTTTGTGTCAAGTATGCCATTTTACCATTTTGAAAGTCTTCCAGTCTAAAAGCTGCAACAAATGTGTTAGGTATTCATATGGTTTGCAGTTTGGATGTACATAGGGTGTATTCTGTATTTATTTGGCAAATGTATGTGTGTGTATATGTGTGCACGTTTAAAAAGAAATAACTCTTGTTTTATTTGTTGCTTAATATATTTATAATTTGAACATGGAAATGTGATTACAGTTTCCCTTTTATATGAACCTTTTTTAGACGATAGGGTCTATGTCACCAGGGTTGTGTGATTCATGATATTTTGGCTCACATGCGATAGTAAGAGTGAGTAAATGTTCTGGGCCAGTGGTTGTCTGTCCGTCGTCCATACTTCATTGGCTGTCATCCGTGGTCAAGTTAACGTTGGCATTTTCTCAGAGACTATTGAAGCCACAGACTTCAAACCTGGCCCAAAGATACGTTATTACAAGACCTTTCTAAACATACCAATTTCAGTGACCACTTTCAAAGGTCAAGGTCACAGGAAGGAACATATAGTAGCGCACCTTCATGTTTGTGTATGTATGTTTCTCCTGCCCACTTCCTAAGTTCCGGAGAAAGACATGGGTTATATAAGAGACCTGATCCATTCGTTTGAGGATGGAAATGATCGTCTTATTCTATACCTGCGTATTTCTCTGTGGGCTGGCGATTGGGTTGCCTGATAGGCGGGGGCAGGGGATCTAACTGTTGTCTGTCCAGCGCTGTGATTCCCCTTGGTTTGCATACAATTCTGCCAGCGCTAGCCTCACCTATCTGGTTTGTGAGTACATAAAAATAGTCATATTTTGACAAAAGATGTTTTTTTCTCGGATACTATTCACAACTTAAAACCCAAACTTGCTACAGAGATACCTTATGTTAAGACCTTCCTAATTTGGATGGCCCCTCAAAAAGGTCAAGGGTTATAAGAGATCAGGAAATAGGTCACAAATAGCCATTTTTCACAAAAATATTTTTTCTCACAAATTATTTACAACTTCCACCCCAAACCTGGTACAGAGATACCTAATAGTACGACCTTCCTATGCATGCTAATTTGGGTGACCTGTCTGAAAGGGCAAAGGTCACAAGAAATCAGAAAATGATGTGAAAATGTCTTTTGTTTTGTTGTTGGTAGAGTTTTAGTTTTTATCAGCATTTTTGCAAAACGTTTTAACCAAATTTATCAGAAAGGTAGCTGATTATAAGATCTTTCTACGCATACTAATTTGGTTCACTACTCACAAAAGTCAAGGGTTGTGGTTAGTTGACAAAAGTGAAAAATGCTTAAATTTTGAGAAAGCAGGGATTTATTTCATCAAAAACATTACCGATGACATGACAAATGGGAGTGTCTACTACGTGCTCAAATTCTAGCCTACGAACCCGTTGTGTGCACACACAACCCGGGAGGCACTCGGGGAACCCTCCAGAGGGGCCAAGAGTTGTCTCCCGGACCTGCCTATCCGGTTCCGAGTCACCTGACTCGCCAGTCAGCTACGTAGGCTCACGACCTTCGGACGTGTTCTAGCCTCGCGCTCCCTTCGACCGGTCGGTCTTGGTGCTCGAGTTCACCGTGACTTTGGCTTCGCCTGTTGCTTCGCTTCTGCTTCGCTTCTTGCTTCGCTGCAGCTTCGCTTGCGCTTCTTCGCTTGGCGTCCTCCTTGGTTGGCTTCGCTTGGCGGACCTGCTGCGTCCCGCCATTTCGCCGGTGGCGACATGGACGTCTCTTCTCCCGCTACCGCTTCGGCAGAGAGGTAGGATAGTTAGTTGGGCCCGGAGCCGGTCCCCGGGCGGGGTACCGGCCTGTGCCTTTGGACTCTACCTTGTTCGGGTTGTGTGGGTTTTGTTGAGCGGGGACTCTTAGCTCGGCGGGGCCCTGGTGCCCTCGCCTTTCCCCTTTGGGGTGAAATTACTGGCTTCCCCTGGTAGCCTTCGGGGAGCATTGTTTAAACCAGCTGCGGCGCGTGGCTCATGTTGCATCTCCGGCCTGGCTGGGGTATGCTTGTTTCGAGAGCGCACTCTTAGCTTAGAGCGCTACAGCATTATTGCCGGGGGACACGGCCTTTCGTCCCTATTGTCGTTTGGCCCGCCGTGTGACGGCCTTAGTCCCCTGCGCGACGTTGAACCCAAATAACTAAACTAAACTAAACCTATTGTCGTTTGGCGCACATTCCTCTCCAGCCTGGCTGGGGTAGGCTTTGTTCTAAAGACGCAAGCTTAGCTTCGGGCGCTATAGCAGTATAGCCTGGGGGCACAGCCCGTTTGTCCATATCGTTCGATACGGTTCCCCTTGGTAGGACGAGCCCTGTTGGTCTCGACCACGTACCGGCACGTTGTTTGTTTGGTGTGTTGCAGTGCCCTCCTGATGACCTGCACGCAGTGTGGAGGTTTCCAGTGGCCCTCGGATACGCACAAGGTCTGCCTGCCGTGTGTCGGCTGTACATCTGAGCGTTCTTGTGACGTTTGCGCCGTCTGGCCGGAGCTCCGCTGGGTCCAACTTTGGAGCTTCTACCGACGTGAACGCCCGACACCTGTGCCTGTTGCAAGACCTGCGGAAGTGCCGGCTGTCATCTCAGACACACCGACCGCTCTTGCCCCCGATGGCCCCAGTCTGGAAAGATCTCCACAGCGGACACAGCAAGGTAGTGTGCGGAGTCGGGAGTTCGAGGCGCGGGTTCCCAGGAGGGATCGCGCTTGGACCAAGCCTTACGACAGGCAGAGAACCCATCTCGACACAGAGGTCAGTTCGGAGAGACGTGCCTCGCGCCGTCCATGGTCAACCGGTCCCCACTCGTCTCCTAGGAAGGCCTTGGATCCCCCTCGGCCGCTGCGAGCCCGCCTCGCCACAGAGTCCAGCTCGCGGAGACATTCGCGCACACTCACCACACCTCTACCTGTGTCCAGTTCCTCCTTGCGATCAAAGTCTGACCACCACTCTCGCGCTCCTTCGTGTGAGCGTCGTAAAGTTCGGGATTCTTCTCGTCATCTGGACCATGGACCTTCGCGCTCTACCTCTTCGCGGCGTTCGTCCCACGTTCCCCGCCGTCTGCCTCGTCCCGCCCGTTCCCCTTCCCCTCGCCCAGCCTCTTTCCTTCCTCCTCGTTCCCGAGGATCACGGTCTCCAGCTCGTAGTCGCTCGTCTGGTCGCCGCCGCCGTTCCCGCTCCTCTAGTGCGTCGCGTCGCCGTCGCGGACGTCGCTCTCCCCTGCGTGCTTCGGCGCCTTATGGCTCCCCTCGTCCTCGTCGAGCTGATCGCTCTCGGAGTCACGGTCGCCGTCCCTCTTCGACGGCTCTCGGCGGCGTGGACGACGATTCGTTGAGTCTTCTCCCTGATGATTCCATCTCAGTTCTCCTCGGAGGTCTCAGCCGCTCTCCTTCACCGCTCTCTCCTTCGGATGCGTCGACAGCCCACGGGTTACCGGCCTCCTCCCGCACAGAGGTTCTTCTGGCCCTCGACGAGGTCGCTCGCCTCATCTCCGCCACGCTTCCGGCAGCGGACTGCCCTCCATCCCCCCCCCTGAAGAGGAAGCCTTCTGCCTTCGTCGACGCGGGTAGACAGGTAAAGAAGTTCAAGACTCTCCCTCAGCCCCCCTCCTTTCGTGAGCTTCGGGATGTGTTCTCGGCCCACCTGTTGTCTGACTCAAGGGACAGTAATTTCTTCTCGGACCACAGATGGCCTCCGGACCTCGATATGTACTTCCGCCAGCAGTGGTACGCCGGCCATTCCCAGGCCTTCCTCTGCCCTCTCCCTCCGGTGGATCCAGCCGCCGTGGTTCAGGCGGGTGGGGCCTCTGCACTCAGACGCGCGCTACCCGCGGGTTTGGACAAGACGGCTTCGCTTGTCAGGAATTCCTTGGCCTGCGCCGGCTTCATGGAGCTCCTTACGCAAGCCTTCCTCCGGCGCGTGGAAGACTCGTGGCACCCGTCCCTGACCCCCCTTCTTGGCGACCTCCTCGTCCTCGCTGAAGCGGCCAGCCGCGCCGCGTATCACTCTTCGGTCAACGCTATGGCTGCAGCCGCCAATTGTGATTTACTCCGCCGCGACGCTGTCCTGCAGGCCTGCCGGGGAATGCCTGCCGACCTGAAGACCCAGCTGCGTCGGGCCCCCCTCGGGGGACCCCTTCTCTTTGGTGACACCTGGCAAGCCGTCAAGGATTCCAATGCGGACAGGTGGCCTCCCAAGTCTGTTCCTCGGCGCTTTCAGTCAGCCCGCAAGGCCGTGGGTCGCCCCCTGCGGATCTCCAGACCCGTCGCCCCGACCTCAACAACCCAGCTGCAGTCCCTGCGTCGCCGTCGCCCCGCCTTCGGTCGCCCCGGCCAAGCTAACGCCCCCGCCCCCGCTTGGCCCCGTCCCGCCCGTCGCCCTGGGCGCGGGCGGGCTCAGTGACTCCTCCCCTCCTCCGCCTCCGCCGGCCGTCTCGGGTCCTCCAGTCGGCGGCAGGCTCGCCCTCTTCAGCGACGAGTGGCGATTACTGATTCCAGAAGACCCGTGGATTTTAGACACTGTTTCCGGCGGCCTACGGATCTCCTTTCGTTCCCCTCCTCCTCTGCGTACGACTCCGCTGTGGACCGAGATCCCCGCAGACCCGCTCAAGGAGTGCGCCCTACGGGGGGAAGTCGACTCTCTCTTGAGGAAGGATGCCACAGAGGTTGTGCGCCGCGCAGACTCGCTGGGATTTTACAGCAGGCTTTTCGTCGTCCCCAAGCCCGGCGGCAAGTGGCGCCCAGTGATCGACCTCTCAGCCCTAAATCGCTTCATCGTGGCTCCTTCCTTCCACATGGAGACGGCCCGAGCCCTGCGTACCGCGGTGCGACCCATGGATTACGCCGTCAGCCTGGATCTCTCCGATGCTTACCTACACGTACCCATACATCCGGCCGCCCAGAGGTATCTGCGCTTCGCGTTCGATGGAACCGTTTACCAGTTTCGAGCCCTACCCTTCGGCCTCAACCTCAGCCCCTGGGTTTTCACCCGCTTGATGGATGCAGTTATGGCCAAGGCACGGCAGTCGTCTCTCAGCCCTATGTCCAACTACCTCGACGATCTCTTCCTGAGAAACCACGTCGAGTCCGTCTTGGAAGAGGACAGGGATACTCTGATGCGTCTGCTGTCGCGACTGGGGTTCCTCCTCAACGTCGGGAAGTCAGATCTCACGCCCTCGCGCCGCTTCATTCATCTCGGAATGGATTTTGCCACCGATCTCAACGTTGTTCGCCTCCCGGATCCCCGGATTCGGAAGTTGGCCACCTTCGCCAACCAGCTAGCTCAGCAGGAAGCAGCTCCCGCCCGAGTTTGGCTTCAACTCCTCGGACTGATCAACGCAGCGGCGGACCTTCTCCCCCTGGGTCGCCTCTACGCCCGCCCCCTTCAGCTGCACCTCCTGCTTCTCTGGAGACCCTCTTCTGGCGACCTTGCCCACCTGGTCCCGGTTTCCCCCCTGGTTCGCCCTCACCTTCTACGCTGGACCGACACGGCTTGGTTGGCTTCGGGAGTCCCTTTGTCCTCCCCTCCCCCGCACCTCTCCCTGTGTGTCGACGCGAGCCTCTCGGGGTGGGGAGCCCACCTGCTTCCT
Organism: Semisulcospira habei; assembly: GCA_036245525.1. NCBI lineage: Eukaryota > Metazoa > Mollusca > Gastropoda > Semisulcospiridae > Semisulcospira > Semisulcospira habei. The sequence continues at coordinate 177,711,308 of BTPG01000006.1, read as the reverse complement.
CAATTCTCCTCGGCTTCCGGCCTCTGGCCCCCGGAGTTTGCGGACAAGCACAGCAATTGGTTAGAGCTGCAGGCAGTCTGGCAAGCCCTCTTCGTTTGGGAGAACCAGCTCAGGAACCAACGGCTTCTCGTCCTCTCCGACAACTCGACGGTGGTGGCCTACATCCAGAGACAGGGGGGCACCCGATCTCCCGACCTCTGTATGCTCCTCTTCCGTTTGATGCGCTGGGCCGAGGAACGCGACATTACACTCCTCGCACGACACATTCCGGGCCACTTGAATGTGTTGGCGGACTCGCTCTCTCGCCGCGGCCAGTTGCTCCACACAGAATGGACGTTGCGCCCGGACATCTTCCAGATGATCTGCGCCCGTTGGGAGACTCCCTTAATCGACCTCTTTGCTACGAGGTGGAATCGCCAGCTTCCCCTCTTCGTCTCCCCGATTCCAGACCCGCTGGCCTGGGCAGTCGATGCCCTCTCGATTCCTTGGGACGGCCTCATCGCTTACGCGTACCCCCCAACAGTCCTCATTCCCAAGGTCCTCCACAAACTTCGAGGGAGCAACGCAGTCCTGCTTCTGGTCGCCCCGCTGGCTTGGACCCGGTCCTGGACCACCGACTTACTCAACCTCGCCACCTCTCCTCCCCTGCGCCTTCCCACGCCCCGTTCCATGCTCAAGCAGCCCAGGCAGGCTCTCTTCCACCCTTGTCCCGAACGCCTGTCTCTTCACGCCTGGAGGTTGTGCAGCGCGCCCTCACCGCTCGAGGCTTCTCTGGTGCAGCAGTGGAGGCAATCGCTGCAGCCCGCAAGCCTTCCACCCGGCGTGTTAACGAAGGGAAGTGGCGCGTCTTGTGTGCCTGGTGCGACGCCCGTCGCCTCCTACCCACCGGCCTGACTAACCCACAGCTAGCGGACTTTCTCCTATGGCTCTTCGAGGTCCAAGGTTTGGCGCCCATCACCATCAGGGGATACTTATCCATGGTCGCCGACACGTACCGTCATCTCGGCCTTCCAGACCCCGGCGCCTGTAAGGACCTTTCCGACCTCATGTCCAGCTTCAGCCTCCAACGTCCGACTCAGCGTTCTCTCATTCCTCGCTGGGACCTACCTTGGGTCCTGACGTGGCTGAATTCTTCCCAGTTCGAGCCACTCGCTCTAGCCCCTCTGGCAAATGTGACACGCAAGACCTGCTTCCTTCTAGCCTTGGCCACCGCGTCCAGAGTTAGTGAGCTACACGCTCTTTCTACCCGCCCAGACTGCCTCCAGTTCAGGGCAGATCGCTCCGTGCAGCTCTTAACGGACCCCAGCTTTATTGCCAAAACAAGGTCGCCCCTAACTGCTCCACAGATCATCACCTTGCGGCCCCTGGGAGGGCCTGCCTGCTCTCCGGAGACTCGGCGACAGGATCCCGTGCGTGCCCTACGCATCTACCTGCGCCGTACCAAAGTTACCCGTAGAGGGCGCTCCCGCCTCTTCCTGCCCATACGCCAGGGCAAGACTGATATCACAGCCCAGACGATCTCCTCCTGGCTGCGCTGGGTAATACGATCGGCATACATGGATCTCTCCCCACGCGTAGCGCAGAGACTGAAGATCCGCGCACACGAAGTACGCGCCATGGCCACGAGCGTCGCATTCGATCGGAACTGCGCTGTCAAGGACATCGTGGCCGCGGTGGGCTGGCGAGCAGAATCTACCTTCGCTCGTTTCTACCTTCGGGATCTGGCGGGACAGCGAGACAACCTCGCCTTGTTGGGGGACCTCACGGTGGCACAGCACTCCCTCCCGGCGCAGCAGGCGCCGTAGGTACGCACCTAGCTCGTTACCTGGGAATTAGCAATGGGAGGACGGTCTTGGTCTCCGGTAGTACCGGGGCGGCACCCTCCTCCTATTCGTGATTCTCCCATTTGTCATGTCATCGGTAATGTTTTTGATGAAATAAATGCATTTTTCTTTAAAAGGTATTTTTTCGAAAAATACTTACCGATGACATGACACGGAGGACCCTCCCACCTGCCCCGCTTGCCGCTGGTGAGCCTAGTATCTGACTGGCGAGTCAGGTGACTCGGAACCGGATAGGCAGGTCCGGGAGACAACTCTTGGCCCCTCTGGAGGGTTCCCCGAGTGCCTCCCGGGTTGTGTGTGCACACAACGGGTTCGTAGGCTAGAATTTGAGCACGTAGTAGACACTCCCATTTGTCATGTCATCGGTAAGTATTTTTCGAAAAAATACCTTTTAAAGAAAAATGCATTTTGCAGTGCAAATGCCAACCCTTTCCTTATATGAGAACACTTGAACACTTGCTTATTTCAGTTACCTGTTGGAAAGGTTGTCACAAAGGTCAAATTAATTATGTGGATCAGTCATGCACGTGAGCCTTAAGTGCTTTGCTATTTTTGTTAAGATCAGTTCAAGACTTCTATGAGCTGCTTTGGGAAGTACTACATTGACCTTTTTTTTACAGTACATTGTATTTCATAGTTTATGGTACAATGGATTAAATTCATACACAACTGCATGTTTTGCTTTATTAATAGTCGGATGTTATAGCCAGAGTGAGTCAAGTGAGCAAGAGTGAACTATCCCTCATTTGTCCATCGGTGATTCATTGTGAAATTTTCTTTTAGGCTATTCAAGCCTACTTGTTCCAAAATACTTTGTGGTGAGACCTATCTAAACATAAAAAAGCCTCGTGACCTCTCTCCAACGTCAAGGTCACAGAGGGTCAATAAGTATCAGGCGCATATCAGTTACCTGGAAGTGGGGGGGGGTGGGGGGGGGGGGGTGGTGTTCCAACTTTTCGTTTGTGGACCTTTAACCTGACACAGAAGGCCTCCCCGACACTAGACCTTACTACCAGTGGCTGAAAAATTAACAAGGGGGGGGGGGGGGGGGGGGGGGGGCTGTGAAAACTCTAAACTACATCATTACAAATGATGTATGTGCGACTACTGTGTGTGTGTTGGTGGGGGGGGGGGGGGGAATGCCTGTGAAAACTTTCAACTAAACTACATCATTACAAATGATGTATGTGCGACTACTGTGTGTGTGTTGGGGGAGGGGGGGGGGGGAGGGAGATATGCCTGTGAAAACTCGGAGGCATGTGCCTGTGAAAACTTTCAACTAAACTACATCATTACAAATGACGTTTTCCAAACTAATGATGTATGTGTGTCTACTGTGCGCCTTATATAGCAAAGAAAATTTGAGAAAAAGAAAGAAACACGCTTAGGCAGACGACAGACGATTACAACACAATTTATTAAAATATCTTGTTAAAAACCTTTTTTCCAAATGGACGTGCAGATGGAAACGATTCACTACTTATCTTTCCTTGTGCGCCATGAGATGGCCTTTGTCATCTGTCATTCTAACCACGATAACTATCTAAATAACTCATTTGCCAGAAGAGCAACTAAAGGAAGCGATTTTTTTTTAATAGAGTCCAGGCATCAGCAAATCAGCGAAGGTATTCTTATATATAGGAGTTCTTTCAACACTAAATTTAGGTTAAAGACAATAGGCTGTGCCACTTGACAACAAGAACAGTCCAAGCAGTATACAGGGACTGTTTCAGTTGATCGCCGCCTCCACTAGGACAAGTCCAATAAACAGTGGTACACAGATAAGCACCTGAAATTCAAACAATGATGCACAATGAAGCAAGCAGTGTCATTAGCCACTGCGACTGTTATGGCTTATGACAATATATGCTGAATCTACTGGTCAAAAGATCAAACTCTGCGCTTTTTTGTTTTAACCTTTTTTTGAATTAGAGATCTGCAAGCGCACTTTCTAAAAAGTGAAAATGCATGTAAGCTCTTGTAGAAGGGACGTTGTGTGCATGGTTAATCCCGTCTTGTTTGTATACTAGCAGGTTGATAAATTAACATGAAGGTGCAGCGTCCCTGGCATGTCTTAGGTACATTTTGCTTACTAGACCGGCTGGTGAGTTACATTCAAAATATTCTGATTTTTTCAGAAGCAGCACAGGCATGCCCTGATGAAGTCATGTCATTTGAACGTTGAAGGTTGTTCGAATTTTTGGACTGTGCGCCCACCCCACTCTCCCCTTTTATCCCATCCTGTTATTTAATATTTTGGAATCCAGAACAAAAAGGTGACTGCCAAGCGTGTAAAAAGCAGAGAAGAGTCCAACGGAGAAAGAAACACGCTTTGAAATGACAATTACAGCACAATTATTAGGGTAAAAACCGTGTTGTTTTTTTTTAAACGGGGTTTTACCCAAAATATTAATCAATTGTCTTGTAACTGCCATTTCTGAGCGTGTCTCTTTGTCCGTTGGGTCATTCTGTAATATTTTGGAGGCGAGAAAATAACATGAAAGGCACGCTGCCACACCAGCCCCCCCCCCTCCCCCCCCCCCCCCCCCCCCTCCAATTGAACAAGCTCTTCCTACGCTACTTGTATGAGCCATACAATAGACCCGGTTTCGAGAAACAACCCTTTTTTTGTCAAAAACTAGGCAGTCTTAGCGCATTCTACCCCAGGACCGAAATCCTCAAATTTTGAAGTTGCCCTCTGAAGGACTGAGACAGATCGAGCATGATAGTTCAAGGGTGGTGCCAGAATAGCTTGGCGCCTATGGGCGCCAAGCTATTCTGGCACCACCCTTGAACTGTCATGCTCGATCCCTGTCTTGCTGTGGTGTGTCGGGGCTGAATGAGCTAAGATATAGGATACCAAGAGAAATCTTGAAGGGCAAAAAGGGCCACCTGTCACCTCAATGACGGGCATTTTAATATCAGGTTATCTCTCATCTGGTTCGCTGCTCTAAAACCGGTTTTGCTGTACAGAACTCTTCGCCTGAATCTGAACACCACACAGCTGCAAGAGGCTTAGATGCTCATGAGCCCCCGCAGCTGCGGGGGCTCATGAGGATCTATGCCTCTTGCTCTCACCACTTTGAATCCACGTTCCTGAGAAACCTGGGAGAGTGGTGCTGAATGAACAAAGAATGCAGGAACACCATCTGCGACAACTGACTCTGACTGGGTTGAATCTTCGCCAAGGTCTAGCACCACCCATAGGACCAGGCACCGCCGAAGTTCTCCGGGTCAGACTTGGGATCTCGCTGGACACCCATCGCCGGCACCAGAGTCCCTCTCAGCTTGCTTATCCGGGACAGCAGATGCTTATCCACGTCCGACTGATCGTTCGCTATGTTCACCTCCTCCTTGGGGTCACTGTCAAGATCGAAGAGATGCGAGTGGAAGGCGGAAGGGTCCATGGTGGTGAAGTTCCCGGCAGGGCCGTGGATAAGCTTGTACTGACCCTCGCGTACGGCTCCTGTGTGAATGTGGTTCTCAAACGTGTCGTCCACGTGGTAGACGATCTCTGTCCTGGGGCTTGAGTAGCCTTGAACCCGGCATAAAAAATATTTTAAAAATACACGTACAGTAAGGAAAGGTCCTTGAGCCTACGACGGCCGCGAGTGAGCCCGCGCACGGTTGTGCTCGGGCCCACTGCGGCCGTCGTGGGCCCTAAGACGTTTTGCTACTGTGGAGGGTATCTGTTCACTGCGCCAGAGGCCAACGGGCTGACGCCTGCCGCAGCTGGTCCAAGCAAACATTTTTGGATAAAACACTTTTTTTTTCTTCTTCAAAATGGACATCCAGACAAGAAAACGATTCACTACTTATCTAGCTGTGAGATCACAGTGGCCTTTGCCACCTGTCGCTTAAAACCTCAATAACTAACTGCTGTGGATCTCTAATTGGCCCAAGAGCCTTTTGCTTCCTGGGAGTGGTATAATAAACCGCGACACGGGGGAGGGCTCATTCCACACCATGATCAAATCCCCTAGTTTTGAAGTTGCCTTTGAAGGACTGTATTACAATTCTAGAGACAGATCGAGCATGATAGTTCAAGGGTGGTGCCAGAATAGCTTGGCGCCTACGGGCGCCAAGCTTTTCTGGCACCACCCTTGAATTATCATGCTCGATTCATGTCTTGCTGTGGTGTGTCGGGGCTGAATGAGTTAATGTTTGGGCATACGTCCTCTGGATATGGTATGGTCAGGGTGTCATGTGGACATACCTCTATTGGACTTGGGCTGTACCTCTTTAGTCCCTTCTATTTATAGAAGAGACTTTTTAGGATGGGTCCCGGTGGGGCGAATTGAATAGCATGTCCATGACGTCAAAGGCGGGGAGGCCTAAACCTCTGACAACTAAAGTAACAAAATGAAAACTGCGTCATGTCTAGTTACGCTAACCTCGCTGCTGCAATAGTGCCGCATGTACCTTTGTGTGTGCGTGCGTGTGTGTAGACACGAGAATCTCCGATATTTCTGTACGCACAAGTTTGAAACTTCACGATTTTAACCGTGGGCCGGTCGATAGGTCCAAAATCACAGTACAGTGGGCATACGTGTTGGTGATTTTGTTTGTTTGTTTTGTAATTTGAGTCTCGCGTAAATGTGAAAAAATTCCATATCTGTATTATCCCCTTATCTGTATTATCCCCTTACAGATGCAGCCTCCAGAACTGTGTAAAGTACTGGTAGCTGCATGCACAAGGGGGATTAGTAATACAGTCGGTCGAATATCAATTCAACATACCTCCCCGTATGTGGTCCCAGTGGTCGATACCGTCCGTATCGTTCGTCCCCAGGACAGGGTCACCTTTGGCCATCGACACAATCGTCGGGAGCCAGTCCACCTGATGGAACATCCCTTGATACGTAGAACCTGGCTTGCTCAGGAAACTACCTCCGTACAGGAACGTTGGAACGCGGGTACCCCCTTCGTACAGTTGTCCGTGAGTACCCTTGCAAAAATTGCCCGATTAGCTTGGCGCCGGGAAAATTTAGTCCTAGCGAACTACTTGGCTACTGTGAAATAAATCGACCGTGACAGCCAAGGCTTTCGTGCTTGCTTGGTTTGGGGGATGGACCCATGTAAAGGTCCTCAAGCCCAAGAAGGCCGCAGTGGGCCCGCGCACGGTTGTGCGCGGGCCCACTGCGGCCGTCGTGGGCCCGAAGACTTTTTGTTCCTGGGTTATAGGCTGAGTAGGCACACACTGTTTAAACAGGGCCATCACTCCATCGTCGTTCAGGAAATGGCGGATGACATTCCTCTAACGTCGTACGACGGTCCGTCAGTCATCCAGTTCCTTCCATCCGCAAGAAACAAAAATCAGCACCCTGAAGTCCAAGAGTGTGCCCCCCCCCCCCCCTCCCCACACACACACATTACAATCCCACAATATACCTGGAAAGGTGAGTTACTGCTGCCGTGAGCCGTGTTCCCACCGTTATCCGAAGTGAAGACGATGACCGTGTTATCCAGCATGCCTTTACTGCGCAGCGCCTCTGTCACGTTGTGGATCCCCTCGTCCATTGCCGCCAACATGGCACACACCGTCCGACGGGCAGGGTCCCTGATGTGGCCGCACATCACGTTAAATCTCTGTAAAAGATTTGCATAAAATGAATACGGACTATATGACTGTTTTAGCCCAATGGCTATTTTTTTCTTTTAAAAAAAAATCAGTGCCTAAAATGATTAGTTTAAACACAGCTGAAATCGTGTACAGATCGATCATGATAGTGGCGTAGGAACCCTGCAGGTTAAAGTAGGGCGGAACCATACCTTCTGCGGACATTGCCAGAGAATCCTCTGGGGTCATTTTTAAAACAAAGTTGATACATCCTGACCCCAGCTGTATATACGTGCATTCTTTGTCCATGCCTCCGTCAATTGGCTGAGACTGAGTTGTTGTTTTTTACTATAAAAAGGAGGCATACCTTATCTGCGAAAAAGGCTAGTGTTATATAAATGTTTGTATTGATCATATTCAACATTATATATATTGACCATATCTTGCTTGACCCAGAATCGTACAAGGTCTAACACAAAACAAACAACAAACAAACAAACAAACAAACCTGGGCGGGGTTCTCCGCACCCCCGCCCATTTCAAATTTTTATTTTTTTATTTTTTTAATGTTGTTGTTTTTTCTTGTTAGACCTACGACTTTGAAAATAACGGCAGGTTTGAAAAATGGTTGTGTCTGTGACGATGTCAATGTCTCAACCGTTGCTAAATAAAGCTTCATTGAATCATTGAATCAGTAACATATCTCTCCAGGAAATCAACATATTCATGTGCTGTTTAGTGTGGAGGCTCAATCAGTCAGTGGGTGAAGTAATACACCAAGAATAGTTTTCGGAGACGATCAAGCTGTTCGTGTTGCCCAGATAAGCTAGAAGTATGTATGCTCACGTCTGGTGCTTGCATCGGTGAGTGTATAGCATGGTACGCCAACACCAGAAACAGAGGAACGTTTACATCGTTGTAACTAGTGATCAACTCCGCCGCCCATTCTGATAACAGCTCCGTCGAATACCGCCCATTAGTCAACTTCGGCGGAGCTAGATTCTCGTTGTGTCTGGAAAAGATTCATGTAGCAAAGCTTAAAGAAACAACACAAGAGTGTGCTCAGTGGTCCGTGATGTTGGGCCTTGCGGCATAGACCAGCAAACACATTGCTATTTTGTACAGGGACGTTTTCATACAATGTTAATCTATTTGTCTTATGCGTTGACGCGAATTTCTCTTTGTATCAGAATGGGATTAATGTATTATTGTGAATTTGAAGAATGCTGTCGGACGTGGTCTCCAGTTTCTGGTATCGTTGTGACATTGTCTAAGCGTCCAACTGTTAAACCCATTACATCCTGAGGCTGATATTTATATAAAAATAATTTTTTTTTTATTGTCCTATGAAGGCTACATCACAGATTAGGAGATCGATCAAACGTTTTAGTTCAAGGGTGGTGGCAGAATAGCTTGGCGCCTGAGGCGCCAAGCTATTCTGCCACCACCCTTGAACTATCAATGAGTATCAATAGTCAAATTTATTTCAAGCAATGGGCGTATCAGGATGAAAAGGGTGGAGACGGTCACTCAGTCTTTAACTCTTAAAGTCCCAGAACTAAATGACTTCCATTCAATAGAACGACTAAAGTCATTTAGTTCTGGGAGTATCAAAAGTTACCTACCTAAAATCGTAATGACCCTTGGAGTCTTTGTGGGTGTAATGGTCCAGCCCATCCGTGTATGACCCGTAGAAGGAATCGAACCCTCGCGCCGTAGGAGTGTAGCGCATGTTGCAGAACCCCAGGTGCCATTTTCCCACGTAGTGAGTGTCGTAACCAAGCGTCTTCAGGTACTGAGGCAGAAGCTGTATGCCATACGGAACGAACGCTGGAGTGTCAGGCCTCATGTCTTCGTGCTGAAGTCCCATGTGGAATGGGTACAATCCTTGCGACAAAGCAGATACAGAAATTGCGAAGCCATACCATGCGCAAGAAAGCCTAGGTCTACAGCAAAAACGAGAAGGAGTGGGGGGTGGGGGGCGGGATAACCTAGTTTACTGAAATGTCTCTTCCACTACAAAGTTGACAAACAAAAACAGGACGATCCTGATTATTCGGAAGTTTGCTTTGCGTTTCTGTGCTGTAGCATTCTTTTCGTTTTACAAGCTTGCAAAGTCGTATTCCAATGCGCAAAAGGCCATCGGGCCGACGTCGGCCGACGTTGGCCCACGCACGACTGTGCGCGGGCCAATGACGGCCGACGTCGGCCCGATGGCCTTTTGCTCATTGGGATTCTCCTTTGGTCTGGACGTTTGCTGGTCTGAGTCTCGGTCTGAGTATATAGATGCCCGAGAAAGCAATTAAATACCCAATGCGCAAAAGATCATCGGGCCGACGTCGGCCCGATGGCCTTTTACGCATTGGGTATAGAAAGAAAGAAAGAAATTTCAAAAGGCTTCACCCGTGAAAATAGCTGCACGAGACGGACCGTCCAGAGGGTGGACATAGGACTCGTTAATGAGGACGCCATCCTTAAGGAGCGCTTCAAGGGTTGGGCTGCGCATGTCCGGGTCTCGCCAGCTGACGTCATTCCACCCCAAGTCGTCGGCAATGATGAATACGATGTGAGGCTTAATGGCCGCGCGCCTGACTTGGAGGGTGATGAGAACAGCGGCGAGTGCGAAAGCGAGGAGAGCAACGGAATAAAGCCCTATCGGAAACCACCTCCGGCGCCACGGACTTTTCTTTGATTCGTTCGCATCCGTCATGTTTGCTGGCTAGCAGAGGTAAACTCATTCGAGGCGTGCCGCCTCCGGATACGCGGCTTAAGCCACGTATCCGGAGGCGGCACGTCTCGAATGAGTTAAACACAAGTAGCACTTAGAAGTGTACAAATAAACATATACAGGTAAATGACGTCATATAGCCGACCCACATAAAAAAATATGTTTAATAATAATAATAATAATACGGGTCATTATATAGGCGTTTTACCTAATTCTGTGAGTCGGCTCTAAGCGCCGAACTGAACTCAGCACGCACGCTTACGTGATACACCGCATTAACTCTGAAGACAAACACAGTACAAGACAAACACAGGACATTCAAGTGTTGCGGTGGGTTAGCTCAGCTATTAAGGTTTCTGACATTTTGATCGCCTGTATTTGAAATTCGTAAATAGCCTGAAACCGGTACCAAAGTAGAAGGGGAGGAAGAGCCGGAGTACCCGGAGAAAAAAAAAAAAAAAACCCGACGGTCCGCCCGAATTAACGGTGACACTTACTAGACGAGGCAATACCGAACCCGGAACCCGGTATCGAACCTCACACCTTTAGCACTGGTCACTAGCAGGCGCCACGGACCGCCCCACAACATGTTGGCTCAGTATTGTATTAGTATTGTATTTTCGTAAAGCCGTCTCGTCTCTAATTTGATCATTTAAAAGTCACCCCCCAAAATGTCCCTACATTATTCTTTCAGTAACCGATTTAAAAAAAAAAAAACAAAAAAAAAAACAACAACAACAACAACAACAACAACTCATTCAGTCCCAACACATCACAGCCAGATATGGCTCGATCATGATAGTTCAAGGGTGGTGCCAGAATAGCTTGGCGCCTAAAGGCACCAAGCTATTCTGGCACCACCCTTGGACTATCATGATCGATCTATCTCCTGAATTGTAATGCAGTCCTCAGAGGACAATTCCGAAATGTGGGAATTTGGTACCTGGGACACAATGAGTTAATCAACTTCTTTCAACAACATTTAAAAAAAAACTGTTTACGTTTCACAGGCACATAATTCATTTATATTTCGTCTTTTTTCTCTTATAATGTCACAAAAACCTACGTTTTAAGACGCACTGCAGATGTTATTCCACCGAAGACCGTCAGCACTATTTCTCAGTTTGAACAGAACAGCATCGAGCTGTATTCGTGAGTGGCACATCACAAGTTTACTTTGGGTGCTACGCCTCTGCTCGGATTAGGATTAAAAAAAAAAATACTGTGTGTTCTAGTCTGTGACTTATGACTGTACGGCTTTACGCCGTAAGATCCAAAATCACAGAGCAGCAGACATATACATGACACCCACGTCAAGTCATCTTGAACCGTAGCCGTAATTTATTAAGACAATATTGAGCATGAACCACACTGTCATCCCCATGCGCAAAAGTCCATCGGGCCGATGTCGGCCCGATGGCCTTTTGCCGCGCATCCAATCTGTCTGCACAAGGCGTAGAGCCTCATAATGCCCTGCATGCCGTGGAGGCTCGGCATAACTATCTGTTCCTCGAAGCTGGCCCAAATTTATTTTGCACCTTCGTTCCCTAACAGGCGACAGTCATCTGGACATAAATTAATCCACCCCGTCAGCAAACGTCAATCACCAGTAAGAGAAATGTATGTACATAAGCACCAGCTGGCTAGAAGGGGCTCGTGAGGATTTAATTCTCTTGCAGGTCTAGTGTAAATCTGTGCTGTTTTAGCTGTGCAAGAAAATCTGGAGAAGTACTTATTAGAGTGCACAATTAGCATCGACAATAAGACTTTTTTTTTTTGTATCGGGACATTGTCCATTCTTGGGTTAGCGCGTAATAAGCATCATTAAAAACAGATTACTGATGTATTTTTGGTCTCATTAGCGTGTATATTATTTGGGTAGGCTGATGACATGGGTATGATGTAGGTGATCTTCAGCACGTCGCGACGAATTTATTCGGAGTCAGTTAAAGTACAATTACACATAAATCTGAAGACACATTTCAGCACCATTTGTGTTTGGTATGCCTTGTCGACACACCTAATGAAATTTAACATTGGACACGCAGCAAAAGCACACGCGTAATCGCACTTATATATTGTGCGCAGCCGTTAGCGTGTCAATCTATTTTTAGCTGTTTCTCATACCGATAGCGAGGTATTTCTAGAAGGAAGTGGAGTAATTGTCAGGCTACTGATATGAAGACGACGTGTGCTGAACTGGATTGTCCTTTGTCTTAGAGCTGTTCTTAATTAGACAAACTATTGATCGGCGAACCTAGATCGGAGAAGATCGGCGATCTTTTGGTTTGTTTCTTAATTGAGGTTGAACGAACCTAGGCGAACTTCAGCAAACCAGGTTTGCCATGGCCGTTCTCTTTCTTAACTGAAGTGCTTGATTCGGCGTAGTTACTGTCTGCGAGGGTGTTCAAAATGGCTGCCGCTATGCCGCTTCGCGATTTGAACGATGTTTGTTTTTGTACTCCTTGCAGTAGCGACCCCACAAACAGCGTTGCGCCTCCCACAAATCAATAAAAATAGGTCTTGTTCTTCGCATGAGTGAAATATCGCCGTCCGCCATATTTGTTTGTATCGTGACTGTCTTCTTATCTCCAACGCAGAAGAGGGTAAAAGTTTTGACCAATCAGAGAAAAGGTTCGCCTTTGTTTGCTCAACAGGTTGAGCGAACCTTTTCCGACAGCGAACTATGGTTTGCCGAGGTTTGTGAACTACTTCGAACAAGGTTCGCCGTATCTTTAGATCGTCCAATTAAGAACCAACCTGGTTCGTCCGAGATCGTGAACTGTAGTTCGTCAGAGTTCGCGAACTAAAGTTCGTTTAATTAAGAACATGCTTAAATGAACCATAGCTAGACCTGTATGTTGCGTTTCAGAACCATCTGCAGAAGTGTATCTTTGAAGAGCTACGCGGTAGTGGGCCGTTAACGGTATGCGGGATATTTTGACGGATTCGAGCGATCATTGCGTTAAGATCGATTGACGTCTAGTAGTTACGATGCACGTTTTACGACTGAAATTTGGTCAGACGTCCAAAATAGGAAACGCAGGATGCACGCACGCTCTCTCTCTCTTTCACACACACACACACACACGCACACACACACACACACACACACACACACACACACACACACACACACACACACACACACACACACACACACACCACACACATTGGCACACACACACACACACACACACTGTCACACACACACACACGTACACACACACAATTGGTCAATAAATCAACAAGAATTATTGGCATGACGTGTCACGGCATTAACTCTTTCGAGACGTGCCGCATCCGTATTCGCGGTTTTACGCCGCGAATCCGGATGCGGCACGTCTCGAAAGAGTTAACCTGTTGAGGGCCAGCTGAAACAGACTGTGATTCTTCGCTAATTCAACATCAGAAAACCCTAGATGTCCCAGGAACCTGGATTCAAAGTCGTGTCAGCAAGAGGCATAGGTCCTCATGAGCCCCCGCAACTGCGGGGGCTCATGAGGATCTATACCTCTTGCAGTTGGGTGACGGTCACATTTTCTCGGCACTGATCGGGTTAAGCAATACCATGCCTCCTCGCTGATGTGTTAGGCTTATGTGTTCACTGAAGGTAGAAACTAGTTTTGGGACATGCCCCCCCCCCCCCCCCCCAAGACTATAATACAGCAAGAGATAGATCAATCATCCGATTTGAACTATCCCCCTGTGGCAAAAGACCTTCGGGCTGACGTCGGCCGCAGCGGGCCCGCGCACAGTCGTGAGCGGGCCCACTGCGGCCGACTTCTGCCGAAGGACTTTTTTTTTTTTTTTTTTTTTTACTGGGCCGTCAGATTTGTATCTTGTTTCGGTATGTCACGTCACGGCTGAGGTGATTGACAGTATAGCAACACGATTGTAAAGAGAGACCATATGTAATATGCAACGCTTACGTGTTCTTTATTGTTTTTTATGTTTTTTTTATTTTTTATTTGGTTGTCTCGGAAAATTAATAGCAAAAGATGACCGTCACAAACCAAGCAAAGAAAACAAAATATGTGCTGGTCTGACCTTGCAGCTTGTAGCCACTAGGTTAACACTTTCAAGACGTGCTGCATTCGGACATGCGGCTTGATGTCGCGTATCCCGATGCGGCACGTCTCGAATGAGTTAACTACCGCAGAACAGCTTATAATCAAAGCAGTAACATCTACAGATCTACTGATTTATATACCAAGGCTTTATATACATATTTTAACCCATTCAGCCCTGACGCACTACAGCAGGAGATGGATCGACCATGACAATTCAAGAGTAGTGCCAGATTAGCTGGGCGCCTGTCAGGCGCCAAGCTAATCTGGCACTACTCTTGAATTATCATGGTCGATCCATCTCCTGCAACAGATGCATAGTTGTTAGATGACGCCTCCAAAATTTGGGAAATACGTGCGTCGGGCTGAATGAGTTAATGTAGGTGCAAGTATCATTGCTGGCAGCAAGCTATAAAGCTGACACTATTATATGATACTTGCACGTTCATTAAATACACCTCACCACATCTCACCTCATCTGACTTTTCACACATCGTCAGCACACTGATTGTATTTTTACTGATGTTTAATGAGTTTCCGTATTCTGCAATGGTTTCAATGTACTTCATTGGTTGCAGAGGCAGCCGGTACCGAGTGACAATCCCGACGGCTACTGTCGACTCTTTTAGTCCTCACATCCGCAAAATGCATAGATCCTCATGAGTCCCACCACGCAGCAGGGGCTCATGAAGAGCTATGCGTACGGCTGGCGGTTTTTGAGTGCTAAATTAACCCATTTACGCCCCAACGCCCTACAACAGGAGATGGATCGACCATGATAATTCAAGGGTAGTGCCAGCTAATCTGGCACTACCCTTGAATTATCATGGTCGATCCACCTCCTGCAACTTATACAGCGTCGCAAAATGACACTCTAAAAATGCAGGCTGTGTGATAAAATGGGTTAACCCAATCCGGCCTGGTGACCCATACGCTCATGAGGTTCTGGTCCTTTTCCTCGCGGTCAGTTCAACACCATCCAGGAGACCACACGTCGTCAAAGTTTGCTGGACTGGCAGCCGCCACTGGCTGGAGGTCTGCGGCTGGGACAATGGACTTCCTCAGTTCTTGCAGCCTGGCCATCAGCTCCTGCACTTTGCCAGGGCTGCTTTCCGCCAGGTTCGACTGTAGACACAGTAATTACAGTTAGTTAGTTATTTGAGTTTAACGCCGAGCAGGCGACTAAGGCCATCTCACGGCGGGCAGAGAAACTAGAGCGTGGTTTGTGATAAAAATGGTCATGTGAAGAAAATGGATTGATTGACCCGCATTATTTTTTTGATTCAGTTTACAGTGTTTGTGTTTTTTAAAAATTATTATTATTATTATTATTGTTGTTATTATTATTATTATTATTATTATTATTATTATTATTATTATTATTATTGTGAAGAAAATGGATTGACCCGCATAATTTTTTTTATTCAGTTTACAGTGTTTGTGTGCTTTTTATTATTATTATTATTATTATTATTATTATTGTCGTTGTTGTTGGTATTGTTGTTGTTGGTATTATTATTATTATTATTATTATTATTATTTTACGTCCTCTCGCGGAATTAAAGAATTAATAAGCGTCGAAGATGACATTGAATGAGTGCGTTAGCTAGTTTTATATACATCAACCTCGTCAACGCTTCGGGTGAAGAATGTATTGATGTTTAGAGCGTGTAAGGCTGTCACAGTCAAGCCAACTCGAACACATCAGCCCACATTTGCACAACAGTCATTACGCTATGCACACTGTAAACACTGTTCAGCGTCTCTCTCTCTCTCTCTCTCTCTCTCTCTCTCTCTCTCTCTCTCTCTCTCTCTCTCTCTCTCTCTCTCTCTCTCTCTCTCTCTCTCTCTCTCTCTCTCTCTCTCTCTCTCTCTATATATATATATATATATATATATTATATATATATATATATATATATATATATATATATATTATATATATATATATATATATATATACAAGTAATTTCTTCCAACTTGCAGCATAGTCTTGATGAAGTGTCTGAATGGTGTCACAGGAATTCTATGATTGTTCATCCAATTAAAACCAAATCTATGATAATCGCCACTCGTCAAAAACACCAGTTAGCACCCCTGTTACTTAACCTTTTATTAAAGGGCAGGCAAATAGAACACGTTAATGAACACCGCCTACTAGGGATTACAATTGACAGTCAGCTTAAGTGGAAGGCTCATACGGACACTCTATGCAGAACGGTAGCCAAAAATCTTTTCATGTTGTCCAAACTGAAATATTACACCGACTCGGACACGCGCAAACTATTCTATAATGCTCACATACGTTCTCATATTGATTACGCGTCAACGGTGTGGGATGGATGCAGTGAAGTCCACTTGAAGAGACTCAACTCGTTACACAGAAGGGCAGCAAAGTTAATCCTTCCTGACCCACGACTCACAACAGAAGAAAAACTCGCCAAAATAGGATTTCTGCCGCTGCAAGACCACTTCAAATACAATAAGGCTATTTTTATGTTCAAAGTGTGGAAACAGAAAATACCAGAATATATCACAACTCTTTTCTCTAAGTCGGAATCTAGGCTTGGTAATATTAGGCAACTTTTCTTAGTCCCCAAAACAAGAATTGATATATACAGATCTAGTTTGTCATTCGCGGGAACGCAGACTTGGAACACGCTTCCTGATTATGTAAAATCTGCTTCCTCTCTAGCCCGTTTCAAAAATCAGTCTCTTCAAGTACTTCTCGAAGCAGTCGTAATCATTTCGTTGTGAAATATATACTGCCCTGTAACCCTGATTATGTATGCTCCCAATTACAAACTCTGTGTGTGATGGTGTGTGTGTGTGTGTGTGTGTGTGTGTGTGTGTGTGTGTGTGTGTGTGTGTGTGTGTGTGTCAGTTTAGGTGTGTGAGATTGGCATGGGACTTTCTTTCCCTAAACTTGCAATGTTTTTGTCAGTTTCATTTACATTTCACTATATACTTAGTTTTTTTTGTATTTTGTCTCGTAGTTTTGTAGCAACGGCAGGTTTGAAAAATGGCTATGTCTGTGACGATGTCAATGCCTCAACCGTTGATAAATAAAGCTTCATTGAATCATTGAATCATTGAATCTCTCTCTCTCTCTCTCTCTCTCTCTCTCTCTCTCTCTCTCTCTCTCACACACACACACACACACACACACACACACACACACACACACACACACACACACACACACACACACACACACACACAGGTTTTTGTCTACTAGGTTAATCCGTCCGAGAAAATGTGAACACCATCCAACTGCAAAAGTATGGATCTTTATGATCTCAAGCAGATGCGCGGGCTCGATCAAACCCAATGCGCAAAAGGTCATCGGGCCGGCATCGGCCGCCGTTGGCCGGCGCACCACCGTGCTCGGGCCAACGGCGGCCGACGTCGGCCCGATGGCCTTTGTGCACCGGGACATCTTTGTATTAAATCAAATCTCGATCAACTCGATCACATGTATGTATTACTCGCTCAGTGCCAGCTGACGCAGGCTGTGTTTCTGCAGCCTTTGTTAACTCATTCTACCCCAGACACACCACAGCAAGATAAGGATCGACCATGATAGTTCAAGGGAGATGCCAGAATAGCTTGGCGCCTATAGGCGCCAAGCTATTCTGGCATCACCCTTGAACTATCATGGTCGATCTGTGTCCTGCACTGCAATGCAGTCTTCAGAGGACAACAGCAAAATTTGGGGATTTCGGTGTTGGGGTAGAATGAGTTAATTAAACACACAAACACCCCAGCTGACCCAGGAACACGGCCGTGGGATGGCCTTAGTCTTGCCTGCTCGGTGTTAAACCCAAATAACTAGCTGTCCCAGGAACACGGATTCACAGTGGTGTCAGCGAGAGGCACAGATCCTCATCAGCCCCCGCCACTGCGGGGCGCGCATGAGGATCTATACCTCTTGCAGTTGGATGGTGTTCAAATTTTCTTGGCCCTGAACGGGTTAACCTAGTAGACAAAAACTTCCTCTGGCCGAAGTCGGCCTTAGCTGGCCTGCGCACAGCGCGACGTCCGCCCGAGGATTCTTCACTCACTGAGAGATGTGTATTGTTTCGGTCCACTTTGCAATCAGGTCATGTTCTTAGGCGTTTAAACCGGCGAACAATGTGATAGATGTTACAGCATTATTATTGTGTGCGTGTGTGTGTGTGTGTGTGTGTGTGTGTGTGTGTGTGTGTGTGTGTGTGTGTGTGTGTGTGTGCGTGCGTATGTGTGTGTGATGGTGTGTGTCTGTGTGCGTGTGTGTGTGTTTGTGTGTGCGTTTGTGTGTGCGTTTGTGTGTGAATACCACGCTTAACAGTGTTTAAAGTAATGACTGTTGTAGCCTATCCAAGGCGCGTCACAAAGTGAGCTACATGAAATTCCGCCCGTACAAGGATTTTTGTAGGGAGGTCACGTGGTAAGGTTCGCGCTACAGGGACTGGTCGTGTGACGTGAAAACAATAATCTGTATCTTTATCTTGATTTTATCTTTATCTTTAACCCCTTGACTGCCTGTGGACGCGGATTTCGCGTCTGAAGCCACTGCACACTGACCGGCATTCGCGTGAAGAACACAGATGAAGACCCAGCGTGGGCACAAAGAAAACAGGACCCACAAGAGACATAAATCCTCATGAGCCCCCGCGACTGCGGGGGCTCATGAGGATTTATGTCTCTTGCAGATGGGTAGCGTTCGCCTTGCCCTGGCAGTTAAGGGGTTAAAGTGTTACCTTTTCTTCGGGGTCGACGCTCAGGTCGTAGAGCTGCACTCCAGTGTTGTTCGCGTTGTACGCGTGGTGGCTGAAGTCCGTGGGCCCGTTGACCAGCTTAAGGTCCCCCACGCGGATCGCGCCGTTCTGAAAGTGGTTGTTGCCCACGTCATCGATGTTGTACACCAGCTCCGTCCTGGGCCCTGGGCCGCCAAGTCGGATCGCGTGCCACTGGGCAGAACAAAAACGCTGGACTGTTCAAGGGCGGATCTGGGGAGGGGGTTCCAGGTGTTCCGGACCCACCCACCCACCCCCATCCCCCGACCCTCAATTCTTTAAAATGATGTAACAAAGTCCCTTTTGGGTCGTGTTTCGAACCCCCCCCCCTCCCCCGTTGTTTGATATTTTGGCGAATGGTGAGAGTCTTAACACGCATGCGCCTTCTCCCTCTCCACACATCCCTCCTCCCCTCCCTCCCCTCTCCCCCTCTATTCGATTTTTCGGCCCCTGGAAGCAAGGTCTAGCGTCGGGGAGGCCTTTTGTATCAGGTTGAAGGTCCCAAACAAAAAGTTGAAACCCCCACCCCCACCCCTCCGAGGTAACTGATCCCCCTCTCGAGGTAACTGATCCGCCCCTGCTGTTGCATATTATGCACCCCCACTTTCCACCCTCCTAACCGCCCCTCTGCATCTCACACGCGCGCGCACACACACACACACACACACACACACACACACACACACACACACACAGACCCCCTCCCCTTCCCTACACACACCAAATTTTAAAAATGCATCGATCTCATTGATTCCCAGTATCGATCTCATTGATTCCCAGTATCGATCTCATTGATTCCCAGTATCGATCTCATTGATTCCCAGTAGTAAAACGTCTTCGGGCCCACGAGGGCCGCATTGGGCCCGAGCATGTTTGCTTACTGGGATATTTTTCTTCATAAGATCGGGGCCGCCCAGGCGGATCGCGTGCCACTGGCGAAAAGCTGGAAAATATCTGTCGAACACACCGAACAACCGGTGAATCTAATACCTGGTCAAAGCCGTCAGTGTCGCGTATCAGCCATGATGGGTCCCCTCCCACCATGGAGACAACCGTGGGGACCCAGTCCACTTGATGAAATAGCCCGTCAAACGTGTAGTTCACCTTAGACAACCAATCGATGCTCGACAGCAGTGTTGTCACGCGAGTCCCTCCGTCGTAAAGCTCTCCGTTGCCGCCCTGAAAAAAATTGATTAATTGATTGACTTATTGAATGATTGACTGATTAATTAATTGATTAATTGACTGATTCATTAATTCATTGATTGACTCATTGATTGATTGGATTGACTGAATATGAACCAGTCTGCTCGCAAAATCACCTTACATAGTTTTTTTTTTTGTTTTTTTTTAAGACCCAAACAAACAAACTGATGAGCGACTAAAGGTGATTCATTTAGGCGTAAAGCTAATCAGACTCTACTCTTGCGCAGTCATGGTCGGTCCACCTCCTTACTTGTTGCTAAAGTGGACGTGTGCGGGTATGTGATTTTGGACCTTACGTTCACGAAGGCATGAAGGCTATGAAGGCCGTAAGGTCCCAATTACAGACCAGCAGACGTACCCTGAGGGGTGAGTTACTGCTGCCTTGACCCGTGACCCCTCCGTTATCCGAGGTGAAGATGATGACTGAGTCATCCAGCATTCCTTTCCCGCGTAGCGCCTCCGTCACGTTGTGGATCCCCTCGTCCATAGCCGCCACCATGGCGCACACCGTCTGACGGGCAGGGTCGCTGATGTGGCCGCAGGAGCCGTTTAGGTATTTCTGTGGACATACAGAGAACAGACAAAATAAGAGAGAAAGTTACAGTCCCTCTTAAACCATTTAGCCCCGACGCACTACAACACTAAATTCAAGGGTAGTGCCAGATTAGCTTGGCGCCTTATGGCGCCAAGCTACTCTGGCACTACCCTTGGATTATTATGGTCGATCCATCTCCTGGAACATGTACATAGTCTTAACGTGACAACTCCAACATTTGAAAATTGGGCCTTGGGGGTTAACTCTTTCGAGACGTGCCGCATCCGGATTCGTGGCTTTACGCCGCGAATCCGGATGCGGCACGTCTCGAAAGAGTTAATTGGGTTGAGCTAGTAAAGTCATCAGTACTGAGTTTTCCCCATAACGCTGTGGCGTCCATACGTGCAAATTGGTCTTTGTGTTTGTACATGTCGTTGGAACTTGACACTTTGAATAGCAGTTAACTTGAGTTATTGAATAGCAGGCATACGAGAGCCCATCGAATAGCGCCCTTTAAATATAAACTAAAATGAACCCCTTAAATATAATTTCACACTTTTGCCAGCCACGCTTTTCAAGTGCATTGTGTCTCAGTCAACGTTTGAAATGGAACGCCCTGTGAAGCCTCATTAAGTTTTGGTCCCAGCCCAAGTATTTTCATAATTAGTCCCAGCCCAAGTATTCTCATAAGTACTTAGCCCCTTCACTGCTACAGTACGTAAGCTGTACGTACTTTTTGGTTTCTGAAATCTTGGTTCAACACCGTCCAAGAAAAGTGGATACAAATTGGTCTCAGCATGAGACATAGATCCTCATGAGCCCCCGCAGTTGCGGGGGCTCATGAGGATCTATGTCTCTTGCGGTTGGATCGTGTTCACTTTTCTGTTCTCGGCAGTCAAGGGGTTAAAAAGCCGGTTAACATGTTAAGTGTCACGTGACGCAGAATGTGTGTGCAATCTTCGCTGACTCGACATCAAAAGGTCCTGCCTGTCCCAGGAACATGGATTCAAAGTGGTGTCAGCAAGAGGTATAGATCCTCATGAGCCCCCGCAACTGCGGGGGCTCATGAAGATCTATGCCTCTTGCAGTTGGGCGATGTTCCAATTTTCTCGGCACTGAAAAAGTCCATGAGGGACGACACTTTCGAATTGGGACAAAACTGCTCGTGTCGCACATTCTTGTCCAGACGGATAAACCTACAGGCGGATACACTTTACCTGGGGTGCCTGCAAAGGTGTGTGTATAGCCTGGAAGGACAGCGCCAGAAACAGGGGGATTCCCACGTCGTGACCTAGTACGATATTTTCAGCCCATCCCGCCAGCAGCCGCGTGGAGTAGTAGCCGTCAATGTAATGGGCGATGTTCTCGTTATGCCTGTGACGGGTGATGGATGAAACGATCAATTGTAATTTACATTGGCGTTAATATTTAGGATAAACAGCGAAAAGCACCATCAAAATAATAATAATAATAATAATAATAATAATAATTATTATTATTATGGTGGTAATATTCTATGTTTTGAAAGAAGCGCTCACTGTTTTGGACTATACGTAACGACGTTATGTTGGACTCCTCCCCAGTAGGGCGGTAGTGGGAGGACACGGGTCGTGGTGTACGTATACATACTGAGCAGCAAAAGAAATGCTCATTTTCAAAAATGTCGCATTTCTTTTGCTCCTCAGTATACTGGTGAGGTTAGCGAATTCACGGCGGATAACCAGCTTCTACAACAAGCATAGACAACACTCAGCCTCCGGGCTCATGAGGATCTATGCCTCTTGGAGACGCTTGGAGTGTTGTCTTTGTTGATGGTACAAGCTGGTTTTTCCGGGCCCATGAGGATCTGTGCCTCTTGGAGATGTTTGGAGTGTTGTCTTTGCTAATGGTAGGCTACCAGCTGGTTATCCGGGCGCATGAGGCTCTATGCCTCTTGGAGATGTTTGGAGTGCTGTCTGTGCTTGTGGTGCACGCTGGGTATCCGCCGTGACATGGCTCTCGTTCGTTGCTGGTCGTCTGTTGCAAACGAAACCTCGCTGGTATTTGCGGTGCACAGGATAGCATGCATTATAATAACATTAAAAAAAAAAATCATGGTATCTTCACGTTTACCCCAGTAGCAAAACATCTTCGTGCCCACGACAGCCGCTGTGGGCCCGCGCACAGCCGTGCGCGGGCCAACTGCGGCCGTCGTGGGCCCGAGGACCTATGCTTACTGGGTAGTGCTGTACGTAGTTTTACTCGAAATTTCATCCCTGACACTACACCGTGACAGTTCAATGGTGGTGTCAGAATAGCTTGGCGCCTCCAGCCGCTAAGGTATTCTGGCACCACCCTCGACCTACGCTTCATGCATATGACAATAATAAATAACTAGGACAGGTTTTTAGGTAGCGCTAACTCCCGATTGAAGGCTCGAAGCGCTTTACAAAGCATGTCATGTGGTGCAATGCGCACTCCGTTCTGGCACCCACAGCGCCACCTGCCCGAGCAGTGGTGTTCATTGTACTCTGGCACTGACAGGGTGAAAAAAAAATCACACTCCTACCTGAAATCATCATAGCCATCTTTATCCTTGTGCGTGAAGTAGTCCAGGTCGTCGGTGTAGTATCCAAAGAAAGAATCGAACCCGCGCGCTAGCGGTGTGAATCGACTGTTGCAGAAGCCTAGATGCCATTTTCCTACCATGTGAGTCTTGTAGCCAAAGTTCTTCAGATACTGAGGAAGAAAGGTGAAGTTACTGGGAACGAAGGCCGGGGCGTCGGCTTGAAACTTCTCGTGTTGAAGACCCATGTGGTACGGATACATGCCTGCGAAATAAATTGAGCTGGTCTGTGATAGCTGTAAGGTTCTAAATCACGGACCAGCACACCTATGGGCATGGTTGTTGAGTGTCAGTAATGGCCCCTTGGGACAAAGACGTATAAACTAAGACTATGGCCACTTTGAACCCAGGAACGCTACAAAAACAAACGAAATGTAAGGCTATAGACCACCTCCCTCCCACCCTACCTCAATTTATCCCAACAACAAGAGCTGAAGGAAAAAGATTTGTAGCGCCAATCGTTTGGTCATACGCTGTGCGTACTACCTGTATCCCTGGCTTCAAGGGGCATTACTATCTTTCACCTGAGCAGGGGCTCACGACACGAAGATCTTGCCAGCAAAATCTGAACAGCAAATTAGAACCATGTTGGTGTCCAGAAATTGTCGAAGTTGTTTGCAGACTCAGCCGTTAACCGACTGAAGATCTCTAGACTAATTGACTTTTTCCAGCCTGTCTGAGATCTACACCCAATGCGCAAAAGGCCATCGGGCCGACATTGGCCGCCGTTGGCCCGCGCACGACTGTGCGCGGGCCAACGGCGGCCGATGTCGGCCTGATGGCCTTTTGCGCATTGGGCAGGCTGCAGGGGCTCACGAAGAGCTATGCGGCCTCTCAGCTGCTGGCGAAGTTTGTGAATAACTCCTATTGAATAAAGCGTATCCTGGAAAAATTCTCCAAAGGAAAAAGACAATGTCACATACCAGTAAAGATGGCGGCCCGAGAAGGACCGTCGAAGGGATGTGCGTAGGAGTAGTTGAGTAGGACGCCATTGTTAAGGAGCGCAGTTAGGGTCGGCGTGCGCATGTCCGGATCTCGCCAGCCGACGTCATTCCAGCCGAGGTCATCGGCAATGATAAAGATGACGTGAGGACGAGACGACTGCCGGCGCATGAGGATCGCGATGACGATGAAAACGATGAGAATTATGACGTAAAGAACGATGAAGGCAATCAGGATTTTGGGACATTTTCGCTCTGCAGGTTTCTCGTCCATGTCTAAAGGTTCATAGGGAGCTTTGTCTGTGTGTTTCCTGTCTGCGCCCCTCATTGTCCTGGTTAATGTATTTCAATTGCAGCTAAAACATTAGAACATACAAGTTTGTTAGCTATTGGGGTTTAACAACGAGCAGGCTACCAGGACCATCTCATGACGGCTGGAACGCAGAAGTGAAAGAAGAAGGCAAAAATAATTTCCATCAAAGCACAACCTAGAGAACCGACACAGCCAGAACACATCAGATGTGAAATCCAAAATCATTTTTAAAAACGTGTTTTGTAAAAGGTGTCTTTTGTACTCCTTACATATGGAGGAAATTGAGTCACATTTTGCAGTTAGACCTGACATTCTTGACGTCACAAGGAATTTACATCTGATGTCGTGACATGTGTGTACTGGTCTGTAATTTGTACTTTACGGCTTGCAGCCGTAAGGTCCAAGACAACAGATCGGCACACAAGGTACTGACGATTCCGATAATGAGTCACCAGTCAGAAGAATGGCAGGGACGAGAACGTAGATATCGGTGAGGAAAACTTGGCATCCGCATTATCGTTTCCCTAGAGCAGAGTTTGACGTCTGCTCATTAGCTCTGCCGACGGATGAGGATCGCGATGACGATGAAGACGATGAGAATTATAACGTAAAGAACAATGAAGACTAGTAGGATCTTGGGACACGTGCGTTCTGCAGGTTCCTCGGCCATGTCTAATGGTTCATAGGGAGCCTTGTCCGCGTGTTTCCTGTCTTCGCCCCTCATTGTCCAGGTTTCTTTACAACAGTTTCAGCTAAGACTAAGAGTGAAACCAAAACAAAAAACACTTTAGTTAGTTATTGGGGTTTTACGAGAGCGGGCTACTATATATGACCACATCAGAACGCAGAAGAGTTTAGAAGAAACCAAAGTGATTTTCATCTCGCAGTCTAGAGAGGTTAGTGAGGTTACGTTTACGCCAAACGACTCCCAACAACTAACGAGAGCAAAGACACGGCGGATGAAAAGAATCTACCGATAGCATAGACAACATAGGCCGTTTGACATCGGAGCTCACAACTTTTTTTTTTTTTTTTTTTTTTTTTTTTTTTTTTTTTTTTTTTTACAAATATCTCCGCTAAGAGACACTTTTCTGTACCACTTTAACTCATTCTACTCCAACACCAAAATCCTTAAATTTTGCCCCTGTCCTCTCAAGACTGCATTGCAGTGCAGGACACAGATCGACCATGATAGTTCAAGGATGATGCCAGAATAGCTTGGCGCCTACGGGCTATCATGGTGGCTCCTTATCCTGCTGTGGTGTGTCTGGGGTAGAATGAGTTAAAGCTTTAGTGCCAATTGACCTAATAACGGCTATTTTTACTTAACTCTGATGTTTTGTTGATTTTGCTGTACAGTCGTTAACATATTGTGAAAAGGCAAGAACAAGCCATTTTGAATACCCTAATAGAACCCCGGCAGATTTCAGTATCGAGGTCAACCATGGACACTTCTTGTTTGCATGTGCCGTTTCAGGTTTGGAATAGTGGCCAGTTCACGTGAAAATGGATCTTTCTGAATATATCTGGGGCACATTTAGGGATGTAAAATCAGTCATGCCATGAAAACGTGTACGCCTGTGCCGTTTCAGGTTTGAAACAGGGGCAAGTTCACATGGAAATAAATCTTTCTGAATATGTCTGGGACACATTTAGGGATGTAAAATCAGTCATGTCTTGAAAAAAAATCCGAATTTTTACTACTGTACAGCAAAACTGACACATCGTTCGAGTTTGTTGAAAAGTAAATCGCATTAGGCCAACTGGCACTGAATGATATTTGTTCTAAGATTGGTATAGAAAAGTGGGTCTTTGCGGAGATATTTGCAAAACAAATCGTTGTGCGCTCCGATGTCAAATGGCCTATACCGAGCATCTCCAAGAGGCATAGATCCTCACGAGCCCTCCGGGCTCGTGAGGATCTATGCCTCTTGGAGATGTTCGGAGTGTTGTCTATGCTTCTACTGCTCACTGAATATCCGCCATGGCTTTGCTCTCGTTCGTTGTTGGGAGTAGTTTGGCGTAAACGTAACCTCACGCTTGTCAAACCAAAGCAGGTGTGAAATCTGAAGTCATGAAATGTGTTTGAAATGTGTCTTTCCTACCCCCTGCACACGGAGGAAAACGACGTCACAGTTTGCAATTACACGTGACATTCTTGACGTAATAATGACTTTCCACATGACGGCGTGACATGTGTGATGATCTGTGATTGTAGACCTTACGGCTTCCATCTGTAAGGGCAGAAATCACAAACCTACATTTGCCTCTGGCTAAGGCTTCTCTTAACAACTGTATTCAGCTAAAATCACTGAGGCCACATGATCTGTTGTTATAGCAATGTACTGTGGGGATTATCTTCAGCTATAGTAAGCTCCCAACATAATTTTCATTTTTTGAAAAATAAAATCATCTGAATGGAAGTCGGAGCGTGGCCACATAGATTATGCGGAGAACTAAAAAAAAAATCTACATTTGCAATCTCCGAAGTCGGAGTGTGGCGACCTATATGGTGAGGTAATACAGGGAGCCATACACGCAATCCTCACCCTCCTGGGTGACCCTGGGAGTGTCCAGCCAGGAACGCAACAGCAACAGATCAGCACACACTGCACAACGACTCAGATAATGATGGCTACAATCACAAGAACCACGAGAACAACAACGTATATCCCGATGCAGATCAGCAAGACTTTCGTATCGGCCATTATGTTTTGACGGTAGAATGAGTTTGACGTCTGTTCAGTCGACTTTGATCGCATACAAACAACAGCATTTTGTCAGAATTCACACTATTGTCTCTAACTCAAAAAAAGCTCTGACTAATTTGTTGGTTATAATAATTTTTGTCTGGTGATGACACTTCAAACCAAAATAAAAACGACGTTGAACAACATTCAAACAGAATTTGCTAAAACAAGTTTAAAACGTCAACCCATTTTTAGAACAAATGAAATTACGAACCTCAACACTGATCTGGTATATTTGACTATTAATTTTGATATCAAACTACCTTGTGCAGGTCTCACCACAGTTCACAGTCGTTAGTTCGATCGTAACACAGATGCATTTAGCGTGACTGAATTGTTTATGGCCAAGTACAACTATTTACAAAAATAATATCAATTGGCTTCCTCAACGAAGTCGTAAAATGGGGCGGATTCTGCTGACGAGAGGCATTGATTTAATGATTCCCTGTGGAAGCAGGGGATCATAAGAATCTGTGTCTCTTGCAAATGACTGGGGGTGATTAAGGTCTGACAGATCGATGGAACATTTAGAATTGCTTGGCCTAATCAAACCTACCCATGCACAGATTTAATTAACAACAGCTGTGAATTCATATTGCGCTAAAAACTTATCGATAAGGCATCATACGATTAAGCCTTTGCGTGTCGGTGGCGGTTTTAGTCGCAATGATTCCTGTAGGAATCATCGCGACATAAACCGCTACCGACACGCAAAGGGTTAAAGTTTCTTTCAGTAAACGCTGTCAGTCTGCAAAAAGCACAGATCCTGATGTAATACATTGAAAATCTTGCTTTTCACATAAATGAACCAGGGCAGTTTTTAGGAACTCTTCTGCCATGAGAAGACAAATTAACACATTCGAGACGTGTCGCATCCGGATACGCGGCTGTATGCCTTGTATCCGGATGCGGCTCGTCTCGAATGTGTTAAGTCAACAAGTCAATTTTTGTGACAAGCCGTATTTTCATAACAGTGCATGCCCTTGCGAACGTAGTTTTTCTTGTGCGTCTTTTTTTTTTCCTCGGATGAGGACATCAAGTTTTCAGCCTACAACTCGTGCGTCGATATCAGACATCACGTGATGATCAATGCATCGGTTTTTTTCGTGACAGTTTTCCGCAGAAATGCGCAGGTGTGTGATTGAGAAAAGCGTTTCAAGATGTATTTACAGTCGCCTAGTGAAAATGACCGGTGAAGTACGATGTATTATGAGAGTGATACGTCTAAACAAATAAGAACACATGGAATGTGTTACACCTCAGAAAATGTCTCTTCTTACTGTTTTTTTTTTTTTAAAAACCCATTCAGCCCCGACGCACTACGCACTACCTGTCGGCGCCAAGCTAATCTGGCACTACCCTTGAATTATTATGGTCGATCCATCTCCTGCAACTGGTGCATAGTCGTTAGATGGCTCCTCCAAACGTTGGGAAATACGGCCTTGGGGTTGACTGAGTTAATGATATTTTTCCACAGAAAGCTGAAATAGTCCTGTAACAAATAGCTGAGCTGATACAATCTTTACCAGACAATAAAACACACATAATAATAATACATAGTGTTTATATGGCGCATTTCTCATAGTTATAATATAACTCAATGCACAGGACATAGCCGCGAAATGAACCCAACAAGCACGCTCACGTGAAACACGCGCATTCCATCACACGCTGTACACGAA